>VXAL01006007.1:604362-711202 GCA_013399475.1 Chauna torquata | reverse complement strand
AAAAAAAAAAAAAGGAAAATGGTTTAATTAAAATCTATTTAGTCATTTCCTCAAGCAGGTTTCTTTGATGAAAAATTGAATTATTCCTTAGACACCTTCCAAAAATAGAAAGATGCTACCCTCCACAGTGATGCACTTATAGTGTGAGAATAAACTCCCTTGATACATATACCTGTCATGGAAAATCTAATAAGCAGACAAAAGGATGAACTACCTCCTAAAATGTGTGTCCTCTCCCAGATTAATGGTACAATGTTTTTGCCTGCAAATGATAGAAAAGCTAGCTGAATTCAGACCTTGGGATCAACTTTTGCTATTGGTAAAATCTGGAATTACATAATTCACAATTCCAGTTCAGTTTGATCTGATTAATATTGGAGGAAATAGAACTTGTGTTCACTTTTCTTCTCGCTCCTTCCCAGTTGCATTTGGCAGTTAATTTTCTAGCACGTCATTTGCTCCAGCTCCAGTTTAGTCTGTCATCTAAACAACAACCATTGTTTTTGTCCCACTCCTCTGCCTGCAGTCTGCAAAAACAGATTTCATTTTTCATTCTCAATGAAAAGCCAGAATTTTTTTAAGCATGACATGGAAAGAAGAAACAGTAATACAAATACCAGGAGCCAGGCTGTGCTTTCTAAGATCCACTGATTGAAATTATCTGAGGTCAACTCAGTTTGGGTCTGCTTGTCTTAGGGAGAAAAGGGGTGCAGGGGCAATAAGCAGGTAAAACTCAGAAGGAGCTGGACACCTAATCTTCCTGTGAATCCCAGCCTTAATCATGAAAGACAGTCCATTCATTTCACACAGGATCTACCCAATTTGCGTCACAGTGCCTACTAAATGCCTTAGGGCAGTAAGACCGATATTTGCAGAAACCTCCAACTGTTTTTCACTCTGGGAAGTGGGGACTTAGGGTTTTGTTACTGGGTGACAATAGCTGTAAAAACAAGACTCACACAGAGATCAGCTCATGCCACAATTTAAGTTTTGGCATAAATACTCTGTAGTAGGCTGTCCCTAGTTCATTTAGTGCTATCTACACTACACAAGTTTCATCCAGACAGAAAGACAGCACCCCAGAATATGGGAATGGTGCAAAGATGTTGTGGGAAAGGACTGGAGGAGGACAGTTTTCTCTAGCCACGTTCATGTTTTCCAGGATTGCACCTATTGCTTCTGCTGTGCTTGGCATGAGCATCTGCATCATCATAACAGGGCTCCTTACACCGCGTATGTCATTTCCACTGTGTTCACTGCCTTCATCTGAACCAGACACTGTGTCTGGTTGTGTCTGTTTAAAGACAGTGAAAGATGGGAAACAAGTGGGAAATGACTGCTCCAACAGGTAAACATTTCAGTGATAGAGACAATAACCAAGCCTGAATCCAAAACCCAAGGGAACAGCTCTGACAGTAAATGAAGATCCGATTTATACATTTCTGTCTGCAATTCTAATGACTTCATCGCTATGATATCTAGACATCACACATAACTTGGAAAGAAGCAGCTAACTCTCATTTCTGTTTTGAATCTTTTTTTAAACTGAGACGAAGCAGCTTGGTAGTTTGTTCCTGGTTACTTGTCACTCCTACTGCAGGAAAAAGCTTGCTTAAAAAAAGACCTCTTTTGCGTTGGGTTTCTAGAAGACAATAACCCATTCTGACCCTTTGTGATAAAGAGACTTCTGATAGAGGATCATTTTACTACAGTCACTGAAAGCTTCTAAACTGCCAATTACAGCAGTCCTGTCTCTCATAGCTGTCAAGGTAGCTTAGAAGCTCTCCAGGAGAGCTTGCCTCTTGCCCACTGAGGCCTTTATATTACCAAGTTATAAAACAAATCAACATTTATATCCTGCCTCATCAATGTTGTTTGCTGATTCTATATACATGATGGAAGAACAAAATAAGGGCACTGGGGATTCTTTTCCTGCAACACCACAGAGATCAGCATTAAACACCTGTGCGTGATCCACTTCTGCTCTCCAACCATGATCTGCTTCTGTCCAGGGAGAACATGTTAACAGTTGGTTGGATCATCATCATAATGCAAAGTCCTGGCTTCAGTTCAGGGCTGGGGTGGTTCACACCGCTCTGAAATGCGTATATTACTGCTGCTGTAACTAGATAAGCCTCCCAAGATCTCCAAGAGTGATAGTAAAATTAGGATTAAATGAGGAAATAGATTATAAAGATGATAGTTGATCTGTGTAATAATGATCCATCTGTCTCCAATAGAGTGCAATAAGCACTAATCATGTTGGATTAAAATGAGTCTTTACAGCTACATTTTACAGCAAAGTTACAGGGCTAGATAAGACATCACAGGGCAGTTAAATACAACTCCCTCTCTGGCTCCAAGTCATGTTCAAGCATACCTAGCCTCTTGATGGTAGATACTTCCCTAACCTTTCCACAAGAACTTTTTCAAACGATGAGGGACTGTACAATTTCATGAATAGACCTTGCTAAACACTTTTCCAAGATGCAGAACCTTATTTCTCCATGATGAGATACTGAGCTGCTCCACTAGCAAATGGAAAAGAATGAGAAACCCTGTCACTGTTCCAGTGCTCCCAACTAAATTAAGATTTATGCACCTAATATGTATTTATTTTGATCGCAAAGCTGAGGACCATGGAGATATCAGAGGAACACAGATGATAATAATAATAATAATAATAATAATAATAATAATAATAATAATACCTCTTCAGGACTCCATATTTTTTAAATACCCTTAGGGCTGATGCTACCTGCCACTTAATGTTTTCAGAAATGTAAAGTCTTTATACGGAATCTTATGATTAGGAAAAAGCAGAAGGCGAAAGAGAACCTAGACACCAGAACATACGTAATAGAACTAAAAATCAGTGGGGCCATAAAGAAAAGTCTCAGACTCCACTTTCATTGATCGTCTTGTAGCATGCTTATGAGTCATGCCAACTCTTCAACATGCAGTCCAAAGTAGATTCATGAGTTTTTCCAAAATAAATGATTCTGTGGGTCTTTTAAAGGCCACTCAGGCACCAGAAAATGTGCTTTCACAAAGGAATTAGCTGTATTGTAAAGCCCTGGGCAACGGTTTGAGAATGGCTGTAGGACAGACATTTATAATGTTTTACCAGAATTTATGGTAAGAACTGCATCAGTAAGGACAGTGACCTGTTACATTGGCATTCATGAGTGAATTCAGATCAAATATTACAGAGATGTAACAATACCATAACACAAGTCAGACAAAATTAAACTAGAAAATTCTAGTGGATGTGGCAAACAGGAGCTCTGATGCGTTGGCAGATGTCCAGATTGAGAACAAAACGTGTTTGCCTCTAAGTTTGTCTAAAAATATTGAACAAATATGATACTGAAAAAGTGAGGTTTAACCTGTTGCAAGTCTGAACTGAACACTTAGCTAAACTCTACCACCAGCTTTGTGAGCTTTAGCTGATAGCAATAAAATAAATCCTTGTTTACCACTCTATGAATCATGTCTGACATGTCTTATTGGAACCATGTAATATTTGATAAAACGTTTGCTGTTCCAGTTTCGAGTGTTGATGTTAAATTAATGACTCACCCCAAAAAAAGAAACATCAACCACTTGCAAGAGGAGTTGCTATTTCCTGTTCTGGTTGACTGACTTCTGTACCCAGTGATGTAAAATCACTGTTCTCAAAATCCACCTATGTATGTTGTACTTTTCTGTAGCACCCATCACAACTCAGTGGAACAGCCTGATTCTGCCTCATAGCCACTTAGGCCAGAAGTGACAAGAAGGGGTCAACAAAGCTGCTTCATTGGAGGACTTATGACACCAGCCAGTTCCAGTAGCACCAAGCTGTGTTTGGGAAAAGGGTGAACTTGGAGGTCTTGGGGCTCCTTGGAGCTAGGTGGGCAGATATGTGCAAGAGTGGACCTGGGGCTACTCTGAATAATTCCAAGAGAGAAAGGGATTCCTGAAGGTCCTTGACATTGGAAAGAATAAAACTAGCATTTAGTCCATCTTGCCAGAGCCAGTGAGAAGGGACAAGTATTTCAATATGGAACATAAAAGCAGAAAGATGGAGGGACCTAGAGCATCAGACAGCTTCCGTTTGGAGTATCTCCTTCAAATCCAGTCTTTTGGCTCTGTTTTCCTTTGCAATTGAAACATGAAATATTATAGGAGTTCTTTCATTTAAAGCTGATCATTTTCACTCCGATCCAGCTCCCACAATCGATGCATCTCATGTTTATTAGAGTTGAATGTGGAAATTATTCTGCAGAACACTGCAAATTGCCTAGGTAGTACTGTGATAAGCTAGCCCATCAGACAAAACAGAGACAAGCAGTCAGAGAAAACTGACAATGCTGAAAGCAGCTTTCTATTTCTCTCATTTGTGGATATGTGAACAAATGTTTCTATGCATGCTAGAGACATAGGTACCCACTTCAAAGATTCTAGATCCTGGGTCTTCTATGTTAGAGTTCACTTAATCTTTTTTCTAAGCTTAGCAGTTGGTCTTCAAAAATTTAGCAAAGAAAAATTAAAAAATTAAAATGCTGCTCCACTTACGTTCCAGTCTATAGTAACAAAGAAAGGGTGACGTTTAATTTCTTCTACTCCATCGAATCCAGCACCTGGCAAGAGAATAAAAGAATCAAAATAAAGTCATGCTTAGCAGAGTGCTGCATGACATCTCTTCTCCAGCTTTCCTCCCCATCCCCTCTTTTTTTTTCTGACAAAGCCAGAATCACCATCTAAAATTTTCTTCTAGTCAAGAAAACCTGAACAGTACAACCGCCACAACTGTATAAACAACCACAAATGCAGACAATGGCACTTCATTAATGAAAATTTGATAGCTGAGGGTTTTTTCTTTTTCTTTAAGTAAGGCTGGTGCCAAGGCTGCTCTCCTCAGGCTTCAGACAAGACATGGGATTTCAGCTGCAGCAGAGCACAGGCACCAGCAAGGCCAGGAAAGGCCCCAAAATGTCCCGATCCTCCAGCCAGGCTACTGCTGCCTCCTGCCACCGCAGCAGATCCCCTGTCCACACTGATTATTAAATCTTCTCTAATCACCCATTCTTCACAGGCAGGCAAAACTGCACAACAAGTAAGTTCAGACCAAAAGGCTTCAAATGATTTGAGATAAGCCAGGGTTTTAGGTTCCCCCTTTTCAAATACCATCTTCAAATTTGCATGAGTACCAAAATCATCACTCTCAGTGGTATCTTTCCTTCACTGGTAATATTGTTAAATTTCTCCTACATTACTCTATTGGAAATTTAAGGAAACTCCTGTGAGATCTGGTAATGAATCTAATCTAAAAGGATTGGTTTTTTTCTTCCTTAAGTTGAATTTATTTGCTTCAGTGCAATCATAAAAACCAACAGGTGCTCAGTAATAATTAAACACCTGTCAGAGATGACAGCATGCCATTTTGGGAGGGTTGATTTGACTTTATTTATTGCACTTTTCATTTTTTTCAGTAGCAGAAATAATATCTGGAAGCAAAGGCTTCATACTGCAGTTTTGGAACCAGTTCCTGAAAGGTGCCCAGCACTTCTTTACAAAGATGCAGAACATCCTTGATTCCCAAAAGGACTCAGGATTAATAAGCACCTTGCAAAAGGCACTCAGCACCTCAGAGGACTCGGTTTTTTAAATGCAGTAGTTGTACTTCCTGAAGATCAACATTACAAGCAGTTTTAGAGAGGTCTTGGAGCTTTTGTAAAATGTGACATCTGCTCTCCTTGTGTACAAGACATTACCAATGTTTGCCAAAATGCAATGATCAAGAACGGCTTCCTACAGCCTGCTTAACGTTCACTGATGAAGGGATATGAAAAGCAAACACTTTGTGAATATAACCTGCAGGATTATGTCAGGCCTGCTGGATAATAACTCAGAAGGGATGCTGGTCTGATTACTTCCCCATTCTGATAATCTGTAGGAGTACAGACAAATGTAAGTGACGCACATGAGGATAAACAATCCTAGCTTGGCATACAAAATTATGTGCTGTGAGGTGACCCTCCCCAAGCAGGAGTGATGTCTTTATGATGGACAGTTTTAGGAAAACACACTGTGAAATCAAATCTTAGAGAGAGAAAAGAGGACAAAAGAGAGAACATCATCATGTCGCTGTGTAAGTCTGTTGCACACCTGCAATGTGAGTGTGGAATATAGTTGATTCCCTCACCTAGAAAAGGATGTATTTTTTAAAAGCAGGAAAAAATCAAAGAAGGCCAACAAGGAAGGGTATGGAATGACTGAGTAGGCTGGGACTTCTTAACCTGGAAACAGATGACTGATCAGGATATACGACAGAGATCTGAAAAGTCATGATTGTTTGGAAAGGGGGGATAGGGATTAAATGTTCCACATCTTTTCCAGTACAAGAATTTAGGGCAGTAAATGATGCTAGTATGAATCAGGTTCAGAACAATCTGGAGGTCTTTCTTCACACAGCAGCCAGTTGTGTGACGTGGAATTCCTTGAAAAACAGGATGTGGATGCAAAATACTTACATAGGTTCAGGAGGAGTCCAGAAAAGTATGTGGAGAAGAAATCTGCTGAGCATTTACTTCATTGACAAACCACAAGAGGTTCAGGAAACCCCTTGCTTGAGCTTAAAGCAGTTGGAGACTGGGAGAGAATTTGGGTGAAATATCACGTGTGTACCCTAATCTTGCTCTTCCCAAGGCAGTTTATGACTTCTGGATATTGAACAAGAAAATACTAAGACTTAGATAGCAATAAGACTTGTTTTCTGTATTCCTTAGCATAGTTTTTCCATGCACAGTCTAAAGCCTGTACTAGATACCCCTGGCAGATTCATTCTGATTTCAGCAATGCCAACAGAAACATGAAACCAACACAGTTACTCTGAAGAGAATTACATTAAACAACTCTTCAGAGAAGAAATATCTGTGAAAAATGTCTTGTGTTCAGTGGTGGTGACTGGAAACTTTGTAATGTGCAGTGGATGTTCTTTAGTAAATGAGGATGAAATCCAAGTGCCTAACTGATTTCAAAGGACTCTGATAAATGCTACAGACACTCTAACTTACTGGTAGCATTCCCTAGGCTGAGGATAGCTGCTGATGTATTCAATCTTCTCTGCTCTGTTCCTGCTCCACTGTTTCACTTTTCCCTCTGTTGTAGGCTTATGGATACATCATTGTGTGATTGGAATGATCTGTCTTTTTCATATGATATACCATTTGAAACTCACACTTTTTTTTTTTTTTTGGTACTGTTTTTGTTCTTTTTTTCTGCTAAAACACAGAAATCAGAACCAAGGAAAAAGCCCACCTATAGCTACTTCTACTTGTGGAGGCCTAAAGTGTGCAGTAAGGAATGCAGCATGCAGTTGACATGGGTATTCGTTTGAAAAATTAGCATTTCCCACTTGGGGCCACCTCGGAGCTCTGGCACAGAAAGAATACTTTGTTGGGAATGTCATGGCTTGACTCCTTCTCTGCCTAGCTTAATGTATTAAAGAGATTTAGGATGGTAATAGCCTAATTGTGCAAAGAATGAAGGACTTCTAACTCACAGCAGCTGATTTTACATCCTAGAGAAGATTCAGTCCTTCCTGCAGTTTTTATTCCCTGGTCTTCCCTGCAGCGAGACCTGCCGGTGTAGCCCACAGCTCCCTCTTGGGCCCTGTGCCCTGGCTGCAGGCAGTGGCCTGTGGCTGGGTCCACTCCAAAACAGGAGGAGGGACGTGGCCCGAGGGCATGTTCAAGAACAGCTCTGGGAGCCCCCAGGGGCCATCCTGGCCCTGTGTGGAAGTCAAAGGGAGAAGTTAGAGTGGAGGTGCTTACAGCCCAGTCTTTCTGGATTCACTCTGTACGTTTGGGCCGTTCATCTACTATCTACAAATCTACAGTGGTACTGGAAAGAGATGTGCTTTCACAGAGAGAGGAAGCGCAGAAGAGGTCCTATCTGGATTGGCCTGCTTCATGGGAAGGAACAGTTCTTGCAACAGCGATGAGGACTGAGCAGACTGCTGAAGTGCAAGGACATGGTGGCACACACCATGACCACATATGCCTCCTTCCTCTAGTTGTTTTTTTGTTTTTTTGTTTTTTAACTTCACGTTAACTACAATTTTGTAACCAGACCTATCTGTGAAGAATAATCTGCACAATCAAACCTACTGCCTGCAAGTGCTCCTACATGCCATACAGTCCCACGAGGGTCCGAGATGATAAATAATGCTTTCAGATCTAATTGCCAGTTTAAACACATTATAGAGTGCAAGGATTTATATAAAAGTAGGCTTATGTTAATAAGCGAGAACTTAATTATCTAAGATTGTTTTATGCCCGTAATAAAAGTGTCTGCATGCAGTAACAGGAGAATGTTTTATTTGTAATTGTTTTTGATTGTTGAATCATTATGGACAATGTGAGCCTTGAAATACACTAAGGGAAAAAACGGAGACCTAAGAAAGTTGATTGTTTGAATATTCAAAATAAGCAGAAGGAGTTTCCAGAATTTTAGTGTCAGAGAATAAAGTTGTAGTGTCTCTACAGCTTCACAATCAGGGCCAAACATTTTGAAATTCATTCTAAGGTTTACAAGAAAGATACACAGTCACACTGATGAAGGAGAAACTTGTTTTTAAAGCTTGTTGTCTCATAAAATTGAAAAATATAGTTTTCTATGCATCAAAGCAGAATGTATGTTCTCCAGGAACATAGGACTAAGGAAATAATAACCATTTCTTTGGCTTCTATGCTAAGTCTACTAGCACATGCTTTTACTTTATATTTTCTTGGCCAAAATTCTCAGTTATGAGGACTCTGGAACCTTTATACAGCTCAGCAGTGTAAGGAGTTCCTGAAATGCTCTTTACTTTCTTTCACCTACCTGAACAGATCCAGACCTTAGGGTATATGAGAATTAGTACCTTGCCTAAGTTACTAGTAATGCAATGAACTAACACCTTCATTGTACAATTTACTTTCTGAGATGCTTACGCCTTGTTTGCCCGGATATTCCATTTAATCTATTTTAATAATTTTAAATTATGCCCATCCATAATCTGCAATTTGTTGTATTTAATCAGAGCAATACCACCAAAGCAGTGCTAAGCTATTTGTATGGTAGAGTATATAAGTTCAGAAAAGGACAGACTGTGCCCATAACAAGGGATACCAAAGAACAAAAGGCTTTCCATTCCTTAAAAGTTTGTTATAAAGAATTAGTATGGGCACCAGACTAAAACAGAATCAGATAAACTGGATCACTAAATTCATTCTCTGCCATGTCTATCTCCCTTCAATTCTAATATTTTTTCATTCATAATCCAAACCTTCACAACAAAGTTTCAAAACAAAATTTTAGAATTCATAATCAAACTTTACTTCTATTTGTTAAAATATCAAAATCAAAGAGCAAAAAGCAAGATAGTAGGCAGAATAAAATGTTTTTTGAAGCCCAGCATCTTTCGGCTTGCCAAAGTTAGAAACACTTTGGGACTAAATACAAACACTCTCCAGATTTGCAAACTCTGAAACAATAACTGAAAACAACTGTTTCATCCGTAATATGGTTTCCACTTTATTTTAGCACGCTTCATTAATTTTCCAAAGATTTTTCAAAACAGGATGTCTAAGTCTACTTTTGTTTTATCTTCAGACTATTAATCCTTTCCCTGAAAAAGCAAAAATCTACAAAGCTGAAGTTGTCCTTTTATCTACTGACTTTTGTTCAGCATTTAGGCCAACCATTTAAGTTTCTCTTCTTTCATCACCAACAAGCCTGTTTTCATCGTCCTTCATGCTGATTCTCAGTCAGTTAATAGATAGAGCCTTCAGAAGCTTTCCACTGCTATCCCTAAAATGTTAAGATCTATTTTTCTGTTATTATTTTAGATTTTATTTCCTTGGATGTTTGCGTTATAAATAATCTCCTCCTTTCTTCCAGCCTTCACAATACTTCAACAAACCTCAGGCTTAAAACCTTGGGTTTGAAGCTTTTTTTAGTAATTCCACATATTAAAAGGGAGAAAATACTGCAGCTAGAATTGTCATGGCTCATTTCTAAAGTTAAGCAGCTTTGTTTATTTAAGTGAGTAGCTCTTTTTTTTTAAGGACTAGTATCCAGAAATTCCCACTGACTTCACTGGAACACGTTTTGCATGTATAGCAAATAGCGGGAAGCCACAAAATGAGCAGTGCAGAACAAAGCAAGAGACAGAGAAAGAGAAGAAAGCAGAAAGAAACAGAGGAGGGAAGTGAGGAAAAGTTTAGATTTGTTGCAGTGTCTTATTTTCCTGAACATGGATTAAACCTAGAAATCCCAAGACTCTAATTTTCTCTAATGTCAAGCCAATTGCTTGACAGCAACTGAAACCTGCTGAGAAAACGTGTTTTTGCACTATCACCTCTATGGCATATCAGACTACAAGAGCTACCATTAGGTTAAGAGGTAACACCTATGGAAGCCCATTGCCTCTGTGGGCCACACGGGTGTCCCCCAGGAGGAGAGGGGTCACAGCGGTGTGCTGAGGGACTGGCTCCCCATTCCTGCCCAGCCCTGCAGTCCTCAGCATGACAGCTTTGCAGAGGTCGGGTGGTCCCCTGTTCCCTGCGTGGAGCAAGGACTCTTGGCTCCTTCTCTCTCCTGGAGGCAGCCTGTGCCACACTGTCCTCCTCTATGGACACCAGGCTCTCCAAAAACAGCTGAGTCCCCATGTCTGATTTCTGCATGAGGCAGGGGCTCCGGCTGAGTTTCTGCATTCATGCAGAAAACATCAGTTCACCTAAAATGTGACAGTCTGATGTGGCGCAATATAAAGCAGAGGGCTGGAATAGCCCACATGCTGCCTCACCTGAAGCAAGGGACAGAGCTACCAGAGCATGAGAAGGTCAAGCAGAAGCTCAAGGGCACAGAGCACAGTGTCCATCTTCCCCACGTGTGCATGCACACCTACGTGTACCTATTAGAAACTGCAAGATCCATTGCTCAGGCAGATGGTGGTAGAAATGGGCTGTCAAGCGTTTCGCTCTCTGCCGTCTGTCAGACTGCTAATGCTGTGACTGCTATGCAGAGGGTCAAAAGCACTACATAGCAGGGCTTCAGCAGCACCACCTCCAGCATCTGAGAAGTGAGTGTGGGTACCACAAGGAAAGGGGAGGGGAAACCTCTCTTGCACCTCTTGGTCTTTCCACACCTCAGAACAAGTCATTTCCTAATACAGCTTTTTTGCTTCTAACCTTATGTCTCCAATCTGAAATAATCTTACAAGTTTAAACAGTTGCAAGCAATAACAGCAAATTGCTTTTCACATATCTCAATATTTAACCAGTCTATGCCATTATTTAAAAGACAAGTCATTTATTAGCTGCCAAAACTCCCATGGATGAAAATGAGAGTCAACCACACATTTAAATAGGACCAGCCAGCTCCCATCTTGTGATACAGTTTAGAGAATTGAAGGATTCAGTTTCTGCTCGTAATGTCAGTCTTTTACAGGGCCTTTGAGCTTCAAAAGCAAAGTATTTCCATTTAAAAGTACTGACACAGCAAAACACGTCTAGAAATCTCATAAGACTTAGATAGCAGAAGAGCTACACAGAGGCTGGCTGTGTGGCAGGTGCATAATGAATCTCTTGTCCCTTCAAAAATAATTAATTATTCCAATAAGAAATTATTTTTATTCTGCACTAATACTTTCACACAAGGAAATGAATTTGTTCCAACACTATCAGGCAAAGATGTCTCTCCTGTGACAAATCTAACCCTGAATCTTCAGAGGTCCTTCATATTTCCAGTTTTTCAGGTTTTCCCAGCACAGCCCAGGAATCTTACTGTTAGCTTTGTAAAATCTCACACCGGACCTGGATCAGAACTGCTGTGTCACCTTGGTCAAAGGCTTGGGCTGCAGATGTGAAGAGAGTATGGGAACCCACTTCGTGTTGCGGGCTCAGGGATGGAATGCCTTGGATGTGGCAAGAGATGAGCACAGCATTTAAAATTATTAAGGAAATTTATAAATAGGAAGACACAAATGAGTGGAGGATACTAGTAATCAAAAGGTACAGATAGGTGGTATATTAGAGGGTAAAACCAGACAAACACAAAAACCACAACAGAGGTACAAAGGATAAGGAAACCAGAAGGAGTGTAAAATGTGTACTTTGGAGTTATTCCTCACTGCCCTCTGGTTTGTCCTTTTCCTTTAGAAACAAATTCTTCCCTTGCGCATTCAAAACACAGCAGAATATGAGAAAGCTGTAGGGAAAAAACAAACCTTCATTTTTTTTTCAGAGAAAGGGATATGATTTTTTAAATGAAAAGAATACAGCGCTCCTAGCTTGGTAGCATTCACTTGATATGACCATTCTTATTTTTCCACATAGAAAACACCGGCTAAATTTTCAATGAAAATTACATGCCAGGCATGGTCCATGACCTGACCAAATGCAATGAATTTCTTAATAAAACTCCCAAACAAAGGAAGAGATGGCATAAGATCACGGATCCAATAAATCCCTTTAGTTTATCACAATTTAAATAGAATTACTAACAGAGAGTGAAAATATATCAGTAAGAAAGGAGATAATACATTTAAGGGTAGTAAAGAAAGCTTACTATTAAAATGTTCCCAGCAACCAGAATGAGACAGCACTGAAATGCATTTTAGAATGGGAGAGCTCGGCAAATTTTACTCCCTTTCTCTCCCCACCTCAGATTTGCAGCTAACCTACACAGACTAAAAAAGATACCTGTGATCCCAGTTCCCTATATTATCATAAGCAGGAGTTGCCTTACACAGTTCATAAATGCTGGTGGTTCACTCTCCCTCTTCACGGAAAAAATAAAATACAGGCTAATAACGTGTTTTGGATTCCAGTGTTTTGCCTGTGCTGTTTGGAAGTTTCTCTAGTAATGTTGAAGGTTTCCTGCACTCTGGGAAGGCATGCAAAATGCACACAAAATGAAGAGGACAGCTCTCAGAGAAGATACTCTGATAGACATGATCACTGCCTGACAAGATGGAGCACACGCAACAAATGCACTGATCAAATGCATGCCCATACCTAATCTGTTGGATGGGTTCCTTTTGAAGAGGGCTCGCAGCAGGCTCTGGGCTTCTATGCTCAAGAACTGTGGCATTCCCAGCTTGGCTCTGTAAGAACACAACACTTGAAAAGAAAATAGATTTTTCAAAAATTTTCTCCATCACACTGTGGTTTAAAGAGCGGAATTGCAGTAGTCAGGAGGGGCAGGCACATGAATTCACTGACCAAAGGCATGACTACCTAAACAAACCACATTACAAACTGAGGGCCTGATCTTGTTCTGTTGAATGTTTTACCGCTAGCATCACTGGAGTAAATCTAATGAATCTCATAATACCTTTTGCAACCTAAATAGGTCATTTTCCTATGGATTTTTTTTTTTTTTAGTTTGCTGGAATTAATTTGGAAATCAAGAGAAATTTAAAGAAACAAACAAAACATCATGAAAATAATGATAATAAACCACATTGATATGAGAGAATAAAACTTTTGCCTTGATTTACTGCTATGAAGAAAAAAAGTAATATTGAGAAAAGGTAAGCTTCAAACTGTGAAATATTTATGTCTACTCTTAACGCTAAATGAGTGGGAAATTTGCAAAGGAAAAGATGTGAAACCCTGAAACAACAAAACATAAGCTGTCTTGCAGAAATCTATTTCCACATCTGTATGGATAATGACATTCTGCTTTATAGAAAGTAAGACACATTTCTTTTTTAAGGTCTGGTCAGTAATTCACTTCCTGCTATTTATTCCAAAGGCAATTTTAGAGCCACATGCAGGCATTAGCTGTGCACGCCTTACCAAGTCCATGCCTTACAAAGCTTTTGAGAAACTCATTATGCACATTCTTGTTCTCTACCCTTCGTATATGTAGGACCTACAGGCTGCCCCAAGGGTACAGCTAACTCATAGTTAAGGGAATGAAATAGGTTTCAGTACTCACTTGAGAATAAGAGCCATCGTCTCTTTTCTGTCTTTTCCCTGGAATGGTAACGATCCTGTCAGCATCTCAAACTGGAATAACAATAAAGTGGTAAATCGAGTAAGTGCTGAGACAATCTGCAGAGCTTATCATACACCACAACCATCTTCTATTTATTTCAAATCCAACCAAAAACTTGAGGAAAAGGAATGGTCCAACAAGACGCAGTTTGGAAAAAAATGATATGGCAAGTCTGGATTTTGCAGAACATCAAGGACAAAGATGACTTTTTAGCTCAAGAGTCTTGTTACAAACTGTTTGTTACTGATAATTGGGGTCAAGTTTTGGTATGTTTTGGGAGAAGTATCATAGATGCTGCTTCTTCCAGCACCTGTCCTAGGGTCGATGTTGGAGACAAGATATTTGGCTGGACGGACCTTTAGTCTGAATGGGTATGGTTGTTCTTAGGTGTTTGGCATGGACTGTGGTGCAAGGCAAATGGGTTCACCATGCCATTCCCCATCTTTTCTTCATCACTGAGGGGCGACCTCATGGCGGCCTGCAGCTTCCTCACGAGGGGAGCAGAGGGGCAGGCGCTGATCTCTGCTCTCTGGTGACAGCGACAGGACCCGAGGGAACGGCACGGAGCTGTGACAGGGGAGGGTCAGGCTGGGTGTTAGGGAAAGGTTCTTCACTGAGAGGGTGGTCGGGCACTGGAACAGGCTCCCCAGGGCAGTGGTCACAGCACCGAGCCTGCTGGAGTTCAAGAAGCGTTTGGACAACGCTCTCAGACGCAGGGTCTGATTTTTGGGTGGCCCTGTGTGGAACCAGGAGCTAGACTCGATGATCCTTGTGCGCCCCTTCCAATTCAACATATTCCATGATTCTATGATTCTTTCTACCTGAGTCCAACCACCTTTGCTGATTGTATATTTGCACTAATTAGAGATGCCATTGCTAGACTTTGCAGGAAAAACATGAGCAAACCTGACATCCTCAAGGCATTTGTATGTGCTTTTTTCTCTCCCATTTTGGTTCCCCTGGCTGTATTCAGTGATGAATTTTGCAAGTGTCACATTTAAGCAAACCCAAGTCTCAAAGCAAAACTTAGCAATCATCATCAATGATGTGACTGTGAAATCATCAGTCAGTCATCAAAAAATGAAAACATCAGTTCCTTTGAAACAGAGCAATGCTTTCAGTAAATTGACAGGAATTTCACATTTGTAATAAAACCAGCCAAAGAAGCTTGTCTAGTACGGATACAATACCAGGTCTTTCAGGCAGCTCTAGCCACAACGTTTCATGGGGTTATCAGTGGTAGCTGATTGCTCTGACTAAACGATGATGAAAGTTATGCATCAGCAAATAAAAATAAACTAAGAAAATAATTCAGCCCAGGCATAAAGGAGGACAATGTCCATTGTGGGTAAGGAGGATTGTTATCTGCTTATGTCTGTGATTCAGGCCTTGGATCTCTTCTACGACATTAAGTACCTACTGATTAATATTCATTGCTATAATTAAATACCTATTAAGGCAGGACAACTCTGCAATCGTTACATACTTTTTGCACCTTACTGCACAAATAGCTTCACTGCTCTCAGGAAGCACATTTGTTGCAAAAGGACCCTTTCATTAATAAAAACTGTCAAACTGCCCCACAGCCTGACTTTTCCCTTTTTCCCAGATTAAATAGGGCCACACCACAAGAAAACTATATGAAAACATAAGAAAATTGTAACTATGAAACTGTTAGGCTAGTTTTGTAATGAGGGCAGATGAGAGGCTTAGAAGCCAGGTAACTAACTGGCTATAATTAATTGAAGGATTTATCTGCATTATGAACAAATTACCTCAAGGGAATAAAACACAAGGCAGAAGCAAGGAAAAATACTTTAAAAATGCATGCATGACTGACAAATATAGATAGGATTTGGAAGCACGAAGGTGTTAACTCCCGCTTGGTCTAGGAAAGTCAAGAGAGCGCCTGTCTTGCAGAACTGGAGGAAAGCAGCTTGTCTGTTAGAAAGAAACATGATGGGCTAGAATTGTTAAAACTCCTTAATGACATAGGAACTCAAGCCCCATTTTCAAAATAACTCTGGCCTATAAGAACCTGACAAAAAAAGGTCATATATCCTAAGGATAAGAGGCAGAGAACATTGCTTCCCAGGGCAGTAACAAAAGTGGCACATACTGTGCAAAACCCTCATCATAATTTCTAAAGAGTTTCCTTTACATTCTGGATAAGTACCAAATGTTCACTTACACTTGCTCATGTTACTTGTTGTTATAATAAATCTAATTTAACAGCACTAACAATGTCTGCTACAGCTCATTTATTTTGGCAGCAATGGGCTTGACGCTGCTGATGCAGATGATAACAGATCTAACCCACTGCTTGGTCAGGTGACTACGTGGGAAGACAAAGACTGCAGTTCCCACCCACCAGGATATCACAGAAAGATCTGCAAACGCAATGAGTGTGCAGGGCCAAGCAACCTGAGGGCAAGAAATTCAGATGCAGTGTCCAAGGAGGAAGAAAGGAAAAAAGGTACTGAAGTTGCAAGAGGGAGCAGGGGAAGTGACCGTCCTGGAGGCTGCAGAGAATACTTACTGTGCTGCTCTAATGGCTAGCACTTTGTTACCACGTCTCCAGTTATGCAGGTCTAACACTGAGATTAATTCAGATTCAGAAGAAATGCACTTAACATCAATATGTAAAGTGAAATGCAGCTACTGTGAGTTAAATGTACCAGAACTTTCGACTTCAGTGAACTCAAATGAGCAGCAGCTGGAAGAAAGCTCTGATTCCTCTAAATGCTGCCCCGATTCTAAAATCTGTTGAAGAAGATTAAAAATGAAATAACAAAACTGAAAAAAACTACACTGAAATAGTTAATCTTATCAGTTAAAGTTGCTGCACAACAGCCTGGTTTCATTTATTTATTTATTTTTAAATCAAGAACCTTGCTAAACACGCAAACAGAAGTGAGCACTTGCTGCTAACAGCCTTTCACATAAATACAGAGTAGTATGGCTCACAGCAGGTTGACTGGGAACTCAGCCTAGGTGTGAAGAAATGATGTAGGGTTTTTGGCTATTAATGCAGACCCTATAGTTTTGCTGGGAAATGCAGTTTTCACTCTCTCCGCTTTCCCATCTGTATAAACCATCTGCTGGCTTGTTCCTTGCCTCCCAACGACTCATTTCTTGGGTATTCCGGGGGCCGCATTATCTTAGCCAGTGCTTCAGAAGACTTTGCCTCCGTCCAACCTTGGCTTCCTTTCTGTATCAATATTCAGCAAGAAAGGCGAATATTCCCTGCTCCAGTTCAGCTGCCTATTAATACAACCACAGAACAACCTTGATGGGAATGGATACGAGAAGCAATTCTGTTATGTCACTGAGGAAGAGAATGAACAAGAAAAAATCCACAGCCTGGGGTAACTGCCAGATGAATATTCCTAGCAGATGGAAGGACAGCAGACTGTGCAAATCATTTCAGCCTAACTCTGCCTAAATATTGTGAACTTAGGATAAAATGCAGGGTGACAAAAGAAACTTGATAGTACTCAGTTCTGGAGAGACACTCTTGCCAGAACGGCTGGCTTCCCCTCTCAACACTTCCAGTGATTTTCCAGGAAGCTGGGAGCAGGTCAGCCACTCGGTTTTACCATTTGTAAAATGTATTATTTACCATTATTAGCCGTATGTGAAGCATAATGAATTTGTGTTTCCAAAGAGTTTGTATCCCTTCACATAGCAGCTAGCATAAACATTCAAAATACTGTTCATTCAGAAGATCACCCCTTGCAATGGGAATAAAACAAGAATTTTATGATAGGCTTTTGTACAAGAAGATAGTATTGCTTTGATGTCTTGTACTGATTTTTCCAATGCCACTGTACAGTTAGGTTAAAGTGAAAACTACTACAGAGCAGAATACTTAGGCTAGCAAGGGAATATTTTCTTTTCTTGTGCAGATTTCACTACATTGCTGACAAATATAAATACATTTCTTTTTATTTGGGACTGCCTATAGAGTCATCCCACCCCTTCTTTCTCTAATTATAGTCCCCTCTCTGCTCACATAACTCTCAATGGTGCGCAGTATTTTGTCCTGAAGTGAAAAGAGACACAACTTCCATGATGGCTTTGTAAATCTATACAATGAACTAGTAACCCACTGCTTAGAGCTGCCTTCCAAGAGACTTGCACATGTTATGTTGCAGACCAGTTTATCTGGCCTTCAGAAATGGCAGTGCGGGCATCAAGGCTCTTGTGGTGCTGCTTAAAATGTATTATTCATATACACAACTTTCTGACAAGTTAAGTCAATTGCTTGTTCGTGCAGATCTCTTGATGCAAGGTTTTTGTAGAACAGTGTTAAAACAGAGCAACGTTCTGTCTAAAATCTTCAATACAATAAGCAAGATACAGGAAGGCAAAAAAAAATTAAAATGTGTCTGGGCATGATAAACCACAACTTCCCCAGCACAGATTTTTAATTGGGTCCGAACAATCATCACTTTATAAATGAGAGGCAGGCATTGTCCTCTGCTGAATGCTTGAGAAGGATGAATTTCAAGATCCATATAACTATATGGGTTGACACATACTATGCTACCGTAAAATGATTCAAACAGACTAAGCAGCAAACAAACACAGCAGATGATATTTTTGATTTTGTGCCATGCATCAAAGACATAGCTGGTAGTAAATGAAGTTTTGCTGCTGCTGATAGTAAAACTCTCACTGATTTTAATATGACTAGAACTTAATCTTTGTCAGATAAGTTTGTTTTGATATTAATAATCACACCATGCCACATTTGATGTTGCCTTCAAGGATCATTGTTTGACTCCAGACTGAGTCTGGTCAACGCAGATTGGCAACGGGCTGTTAGCGTACCCTTGACTCCTCTTCATATTGTAGCATCAATCCCAGCTCACAGAAGAGAACAGACAAGTGAGAACTGATGTTTGGTTGCTCTTCTGATGACTAGGTTACAGGCCATTTTATCACTATCTGCTTACTGTGTTCCCTCTATTGACCAAAATTTTAGACATGAAAATTACACTGTCACATTCCCTTCCTTTTAATCCATGCATATGCCAACCGGTATATTTTCTATGTATATTTCATATTATAATGCAAATCACTTCAAGAGAAATGCTAATAAATCACTTGGATACCATTTAACTCTGCAGTTTTTCAGACCAGCATAAAAACAGCTTCCCTAGCATAAGATTCAAGTGACAGACCAAAGAAAACAAAGAGAGATAAGCAGAGCACAAGACAGCATCACATTTCCTCATGCACTTTTTGTGCATGTGTACGGAAATCCCCTTTTCCTGCCCCAGTCAGTTAATTGTTAAAAAGGAAAAAAGGTTGAACTGATTAAAGCTATTTTTCTCTAAGATATCTGGTAGCACTCAACGGCTTAAAGCATCAGCTTACAGTTAAAATGATTGTACTCTCTTTAAAGCATCTCCTTTTACATGGATTCTTATCTTTCCTAATTCTAACATGTTGAATCCCTGGTGGAGGGTACGAAGAAGAGAGAGATGGAGAAAAAAAAAAAGCCAAAAAAAAAAAAAAAGCCAAAAAAAAAAAAAAAGCCAAAAAAAAAAAAAAAGCCAAAAAAAAAAAAAAAGCCAAAAAAAAAAAAAAAGCCAAAAAAAAAAAAAAAGCCAAAAAAAAAAAAAAAGCCTAGCAAAAAAAAAAAACGTGGGAAGGAGCGAAGCTCATTAGCAGGTGAAAGAAAAACTATCTATGTACCAAATACATCAGTGTTTCTGTTTAATTGGAGACAGATAGTGAGAAGGCACAGCTACCCTCCAAAACTAAACGTATAATACAAAATTTAAAGGGTTGCGGTATATTTATTATGTGAGACATAACCGATTGATTTTCCTGAGCAAATGTATGTGGTTCAGAAGTGCTCGGCATCCGCAAATGGATTTGTGTCTGTAGGAGATAAGGATGTTCTTTTAAATTCAGGTGATAAATTACAATCTTTATCTAGGTTAACTGCTGTCAACCAGCTAAATCAGTGATGTAGTTGAACGTTCACTAGTTTTCACATTGCTTCCTATTCTTACTTCCCTTGGTGACACCTTTTGTTTGCTTAGGATATACAAAATTTAAAGAAACTCTTTGGATTGTGGCAGGCAGCATAACATATAGTTACCTAAAATAGCTCCCTTGCCACAGGAAATAGAGCTGTACTGTGTCTGCCTGCCAGTGGCTGTGCCCTGAGCACAGGGACGGACCTGCAGCCTGTATGCTTCAGGATGGCAACCTCATCATTGTTATCTGAACATATCGCTGTGAGAGCAATTAATGCATGGCGTCTAGGCTCAAGGGACAGTGCTATGCTTGACGAAATGATGCTGGGAATAACTGCTTCAAAAAACCTACAATGCTTGTGTAGGCTTTAAATATATCACAATATCACAAAGCAACTTCCCCTGATCTTCCCTTCATCCTCCTTGGCAGCAATGACACCAGAGACTGAAGAGGTGGGACGGGTGCAGGAGGGAGCATGTTAGAGCCCAAAGACCTAATTTTAGAAGGCGGGCATGAAGGGGGTTGAATGCCTCTCTGAGAGCCCTTCCTGGCATTGCACCCCACGGTCAAACACTGCAGCTCTCACGAGCATCTTATAGAGTCCTTCTCATCACCAAAGCAGCTCCTCTGTAGGGAGGGAACAGCATGAAGCTGCGACAGGGGAGGGTCAGGCTGGGTGTTAGGAAAAGGTTCTTCACCGAGAGGGTGGTCGGGCCCTGGAACAGGCTCCCCAGGGCAGTGGTCATGGCACTGAGCCTGTGGAGTTGAAGAAGCGTTTGGACAACGCTGTCAGACACAGGGTCTGATTTTTGGGTGGTCCTGTGTGGAGCCAGGAGTTGGACTCAATGATCCTTCTGGGCCCCTTCCAACTCAGGGTATTCTATGATTCTATGAATCTAGACATCTCTCACAGAGCTCTTCTTGGAAAGTGTTTTCCAGGGCCTCACCTGGAGGTTTGTTTAGAAATTTACTTTGTTTAGAAACAGATAGTTATCTCATCAAATAAAATATCAGATTAATCTAGGATGACTGATTTTTGGTAAATACACGTTGTAATTTAACTAATTTTTGACTAATTTCTATGTATAAAAAAATGAATTACCACAGTTTCTAATACTAATTCCATACAAACTATCTCTGGAGTATCTTTCAGGACCCTTAGAAGTTAAGTAACAATGGTGAAAAACTGTTACTTTTGTATAGTTAATCCAATGCACAGTCATGCAAGAAAAAGATGAATCCCTAAATATGCCTCTGTGCCAATTAATATATTTGTGTCTGTTTCTGATGATTTTCTCCCTGTGAAGAGCAATTGTTGTGAAACTGTTTCAGTTATGTCATTTTAAAATCAGCTTCAACATGCACTCAGGACAAGCAAACACCCCAAAGCAGTCATTATCAAGAAGCCAGAAAACGGTACAGAAGAGAAAAGGAGGATGGCTGGGTGCCCGTACGTGTTTATTTATTTTCCCACTAGGAGAAAACAGTGGTTCTTGAGTGACAGTCTCCTACCAGCTGATAGGACTCACAGGAAATTGACTGCCAGATAGTCCAAAAACTATCTGAATCTCACTAATGGAACTAGAGTCAATGATGCTGATGTGAAGAAGACAGACCAATGGCAAAAGAACCACTGAGGTACTGTGAAGCATTCAGAGTGCTCTCTAAAATATGTTCTTTTAAAAATATATTCTACAGGAAAAAAAGTGTATATTTCTGAGTTTCTCTAAAAGGATGCCCTTAACCTCTGAAAATTCCTTGCTGGAGAATTGTTTCCAAACAAGATCCATGTCAGTAACTAGGTAGACATTTCTTCTGAAATGCTTGCACTCTTCTGAGCTTGTCCTGCCCTATTTCTGTGGAATATGAATATTTATGGCTCAAGATAACCAACCAAAACAACATGCTACTGAAAGAACTGGGGGAAGGAAGAGAAAGAATCTGTGGCCTAATGTTACGTCATGTACTGCCAAGAGCAGCTGGTTCACTATTGTTGATGCAATGAAAATGATCAAGCAATCATTACACATCTACTTTCCTATCAACCCCTAACTGCTGAAAGTGACACTTTTTATCTGAGGTATCCGATCAGTTCTCCAGCCACCCCTCCAACAAACAAATACAACTTTTCCATTACCATGAGCACACCGAAAGACCACCAGTCAGCACTCTGCGTGTGTCCTCGGCGGTTGACCACCTCTGGGGCCATATACTCTATTGTCCCACAGAATGAATATGCTCTTTTGTCGTGGTCGATGGCTTCTTTACTCAGACCAAAATCTAAATAAATTGAAATGCAAAAGACTTGTCAGGTCTATGAAAAGGATTATTAATACTTATGCTCACTTAAACTGTTCAAATCAAACACAGTTGGAGAAGAACACATCAAACAACCAATGAAGCACCCTTCTGTCTGTGTGCACATTTTGCGTGCACAAAGGCCACAGACACGTGCACACTGAAGCCCTGCCTACATGCAGTGCCTGGCTGGCATTTGTTAATATGTCTTGAAAGCAAGTGTACAAGTTTCTCTGTACATAACTGACGTTCTGGCTCAAAGCAGAAGAGAATGTTTAACTGAGCAGAAATGCTCAGTTCAGGTTTGGCAAAGATAATGCAGGTAAGGATTCTTGCTCAGATCACCCTGTCATTAGGAGTAATAAACACAGATGGAAAACAGTGATAAGGATGGCCAGACAGCATGTCCGGAGCGGCAAAGGAATGGTTTTCCAAGGTGTCCCCTACACAGTCATAAATTCAGAGAACTTAATCTGGAGTAAGCAGTCATACTGGGAACATCTTTCCATCCATGGTGGTAGGCAGTCAAGACTACAAGCTTCAGGTCAGTCAGGAGAATGATTTTACCAGGAAAACACTATGTTCTCCATGTGCTGTGCAACACTACAGCGCTTGACAAATTGCCAGAGGAAAGAACACCAATACTCAAACTCTTCTGCCTTCTGAGCTTTTTGTAAGCAAAGTCTTTCCAAGCAAAGACCAAGTTGCATGGAACATACTGCAGAAAAATTCAGTTGTGGGCATTGTTTTCTATTCCTCACATACCTGTTATCTTAATGTGGCCCTCTTCATCAAGAAGAATGCTGTAAAGCAAAAAGCAAAGATAAGTTCATTAGGTGGTCACAGATCGCAGTTAACAAACATGAATAAAACATGTTTAAGACAAGTAAGGAGATATACATGACTCAAATACATGTGCAAACAAATCCTCAGTGCATTATATGCCTCCAGAAAGAAAAACAATCCCCAAAGGTCTGACTAGTCTCATGCCTGAAGCAAGCACAGCCTGTGGCAGTTGCACAGGGAGCCTCCTCTTTTCTCCACAGCATGCTCAGGATGGGGATGTGAACTGAGCTCAGAAAGAACGCGGTGTTCAAAGCAAACAGCTGCAGAGTATTTGCTTCCAGCAGGAGAAGGAGCTATAGGTTTTCTGCTGTTCTCATAATAATAAGGACAAGGACACTAATAATAAGGACTTGGACTTACTGGACCTAAAATTAATTCCTAAGGTAGATATGTTAATGCTGAAGTAATAAAAGAGATCGTAGAGCATAATGACTAGTCACAGCCTAGCTGCATGGATCTCAGCCCCTGCATTTATTCTGTCCGTAAGCATAAATGAAAATTCAGCCTGGAAGCCAAATTCAAGTGTTCTCACGTTTGCCACCTGCCAACATTTCTTATTCTCACAAAGGCACTCCAACATTTCTTTGAGAAAAATGACTGTAGTTTGCAAAAAGCATTGCTAGTTTTTTCAGAAACAAGAAGGCACACTGAAACCGAAAAATAATGATTTTTGGTAATTTTTCTGCCTACTAATACTGACATAGTAATGAGGGTGGTGTTTTTTCAATTTAGATTTAGTGTATTTGTCTTCTCAAACCGGTCTAGCAATGTGTCAGCTATTTTTATATTTTCATTCTCTTAGATGGTCACTTTAATCCATTTATTCGGGAAGAAAATAAGACAGAAGTGAAGCTAACACATTGGGAAAGGTTGTGTGTAACTCTCATGAAAGGTTGTCTCTGTGCTGAAACATAATTAAAAAGAGATGATCTTCTGCCATTCATTTGTGCATTTGGAACAGATTGTTATTGTGTAACTCATCACATAAAGGCCAGAAGCTGAGTCACCACTATATGTTCAATAATTAAAGCTTTTTCTTCTCAATAAAAGCTTCTTCTATGCTTTCTCTCCAGATTTCTTGAAGAGGCATAATTTTTAAGTACTAGCCTATAACAGGTTTGCTTAAATGTGTTTTTGTGACTATAAACCCTAACAAAGAGGCTCATGCTTCAGAAAAGAACAGAATAAAACTCCTGCCAGCTTGGAAGTGAACGTGAATGTCTGAACCCTACAGACCCAGCTCTGCAAGAAGGGCTGGGGTGAGTGCAGCTCACAGAAATCACCCCAGACTTTGCCCCATGCCCAGGAAGCCCCTGTGAGTAATACTGCAGTTCAAGCGGTGTGGGATTTTCCCCAGAAACATCGATTTTATATTTAGTTGACTTCCTATGGAAAATTCATGCTGCTTTTCTATGTATGCAATATATGGTTTTCATACCTTTCGCCTCCATTAGCTATGAAGGCAATAGCCATGCAGCTATCAGACCGATAATACTCTCTTGGGCTAAGTAAACCACAAGTATACAATAGACTTCCTCATATTAAATGCTTGCATAAGCAACAAAATTAATGGATCCTTGTTTCCTATGAATGTGTACCCTATATCCTCGAAAACTTGATCTATAGTTCCCTCCTATCTTGTGCTCCCTAAATACACCTTTGTACAGAGCCCTTGGCTGCCTTCGGCTT
Source organism: Chauna torquata (assembly GCA_013399475.1). NCBI lineage: Eukaryota > Metazoa > Chordata > Aves > Anseriformes > Anhimidae > Chauna > Chauna torquata. Next base: position 686,335 of record VXAL01006007.1, on the reverse strand, counting down.
TCTGTTGCCCCTGGCAGCATCCTTTGGACAGCTGGGGGTTTCCACATTTGCTATCTGCCAATGCATAGAAAGCTATGGTTATGAACTAAAAAATTACATTTGATGTAAAAAGAAAATAGTATGCTGCAGCGAAACAGCTTTGAGTGACATTAAGAAGCAAAGAACAACGTATCTGCTGTAAGTATCCAGATTACAGCAACTGACAAATAAATTTCTTTGACTGTGGAAGCAAACTTACTCTCTGATCATCCTTTCTGTCTTCTCTTTTTATCTTTATCACTTTACTGTTCCTTTTTATCTCACACTGTCAGTAGCAGAAATTCTATTGTGACAATCAAATTATGTTAGCTACGGTTTGCCGGATCAGCTAATCTGAAATAAGCTACTACTATTTTGGGGAATGGAAAAAAGAACTGGAGGTTGTTAATGTGATTCAAGCTTGCGAAAAATCTTTCTTCTAAAACAATGTTTTGAAATTATAAAAAAAACAAAAGAAGTAGATTACTTAAATGTTAAACTATGCTATAATTCCATTGAGAGATAATCTTTTACTACTAGATTTTTTCCATCTTATTTGTTCAGTTTCAGATTTGACTGTGTTTACAGGATACTGTCATTGTCAACCTGTTCTTTATTTCAAAACAATAACAAAATTTTAGCCTGAGGATGGTCCCACAAAATTTAAACTGTTTTCATTGACTTCAGTTTAAAAGTATACCTTGAGATAATAAAAGCTGAAAATCTCCATGTCAGAGGCTGGGAAGCTAGCCTAGTAGCAGGGGAATGACGTACTCTGAGCTACAGGAGAAGCTCATAGTAGAGCTAGGATTGCAAACTGAGGTGGTTTTTTTTTGTTTTTTTTTTGTTTTGCTGCAGCTGTAGCACAGGGATAAAAAGCCTTCAATATTAGTTGCTGATATTATTTTATAGTGTATCTTAAATCAAGGCCATAGTAATTCTCTCCTGTTTCACTCTTTTTTTTTTTTTTTTTTTNAGAAAGGCTTTTTTTTTTTTTTTTTTTTTTTAGTTTTGAGTCATGTCTTCTAGACTTCATTTTGAACTCCAATATACCAAAGTCAATGTGAAGTTCTGCCAAACCTATTAAAGCTGGAACTCTTTTTTTTTTTTTTTTTTTGGATGATTTAAGTTTCTTTCCAAGTCAGCTCAGTTTTGCAGAAAATTCAACCCACACTTTGTGTTTGTCAAAAATTGTGGCCAAAATCTCAGGTTGGAAAGAAAATCTGAAACGTCACGGAGAGCATTTAATTTGACTGCAGGCTTTGTTATGAAAGTATTGGATAGAATGAAGTACCCAAATATCTCCCAAAGATGACGATTCTCCCAAACTGTCCACCTTTGTAACATCACAGTGTTTGCATGATGCCATACTATCTCAGTAAGCTGAACAGGCTTATGCTGAACTCATCTCTGCTGTAGCTTCATTGACACCATGAAGTACTAAAAAGGGACTGCTTGCTTCAGTGGAAGCTGATGGCAATTTCCCCCCAAAAGTCTTTGCTCCTCACTGATTCTCAGATCTTCCTTCTCTACATAGTGCAGCTATGTTCGTGAACGAATCGCTATGCTTTATAGCATGCTGTATGAAATTGCGGTGGTTTTGTTTGTTTGTTTTAATAAAAAGTTCAACAATTCAGGAGCTTTTACATGAACAGCTGAGGGCATGGCAACTTAAGCCTCTCCTTAACTGAAGCCATTACAATAGAACTGTATTAAGGTGCAGCTGGGTACCTGGAGATAGAACAGGCAAAAATAAATAAAAAAGTCTGTGCATTCTCAGAAGGTAGAGTTACTTCTAAGTCATTCATATTATTAAACCACAGCATAAGAAATAATATACTACTTTACAATAAGTTCCCGTTTTTCAAGTTCAGTGTAGCCATATTTAATAGCTTGGTACTGCAGTTCTTAAACAGAAGCATGCCTCACGGAGTAAGTGAGGTTTCACTCAGTCCACCAGTTTCAATGTGACTGAACAGTACCTTGTTCCACACGGGATCCCGCTGAAACCACCCAGACAGCTCAAGGACAAGAAAGTGGCTTCAGCAATTTAAGAGAAGCATCTGCTTGTTCTACACAAGACATTGCCCAGAAACTCAATTGCTTTCCTGTTTGAAATAAGTACAGCTAACTTTATAACAACTCCCAGAGTATGTATGTATTCTGGTTGCACTTAAAATTAATTCATAGCTTTGAATTGTTAATACGAATTTTTGCTCAGGGAATCTTAAAAAAATGTTGAACCTGAAATTTTAATGTACTGCGGGTTCTCTCAAGTGGTCTGAACAGTGCTGTTTTCTAACTATTCCTCTTTGACATAAACATTTCCAATGAGCTTCATTTTAGGATACTTGCAGAGCTGACTAAAGCAATCTCAAACCTATCAGCAGTTACTTTTGGGAGCTTCTGGAGGAGAGCAAAAGCACTAAGCAATGAAAGAAGGACAAATGCAGTGCCTATCTTTTAGCAAAGGGAGGGAAAGAGAACTGGGAAATTACAAACTAATTTATCTTCATTTCTGCAAATTTGACTGATAGGGCTTTTGCGCTCTTTCAGACTGGTAATGCTTCTCACTGAGGAAGCATTACTGAGGACAGGGCTGTGCTCGCAATCCCCCGAGACTGCTGCTGAGAGCAGAATGTGCTGCTTGGGGAGTCTAGGAGGACAGGCCAAGGAGCAATGGCCTGCAACTGCAGCAAAGAAATTTCAAACTAGCTATTAAGAGCACCTTTCTAGAGGTACAAATGGTGGAGCATGGCTGAGAGGCCTGCTACAGAGACCGTGGAGTCTTCACCAGCTATTTTAAGAATAGGTTAAAAGCAACACACTTGCAGTGACCTTGATATATTTGACCCTGACCAGGGGCAAGAGGAGGATGAGATCATCCTGGGATAGCCCTCATTTCTATTATCATCTCATTTAGAAAGCTATCCTTTCCTAGATGTAACTTAAAAATATAGCACTTTTTTTTCCCATTCAGAATAATTATTTTTTTCTGCTGTACCAGTTATTCTATTCTAAACTTAAAGTTCCAGTGAAACCACAGACTGTCCACCAAAGCACCACTGCGTTGCTGTGCTAGGCATGGCTACACACAGGTTAGCAGTTATAAAGCTGTTTTAAAGGATTTGCTCTTTTTACTTAAACGCCTTGACCACACTTAAAAGTCAGGTTGTAAAAACATACATTCAAAAATTAGGAAATACCAGAATGAGGGCTGCAGCCTTAGTTTTTCCTCGCTCTATAAAAGTCTTTAAATATACGGTGATAGTTCTTGTTTTCTTCCAGAGAACTCCTGCCGCAGGTGGTAGAACAGATAGATAATATTCAGGGATTTTAGCAGAGCTGTAGAGTGAAGGGGATGGCTGACTGGTCTTAGGACAGATGAAAACGCACAGAGAACTGGATCCCAGCTTTGCCTTTTCTACTTGTTTCTATGTGGCAGTGGTAAATCAGTGACACCTTCCTTTCCTAGGTGAGCTCTAATTTCCCAATTCACTGATCCCTGATATGAGACACTGCAGTTTGGTGTGCAGAAATATTAAGTACACATAATGCTGGTAACCCTGCAAAATCAGGTTCTGCGTATCTCAAATACAGTGACTAGTTTTGACATGCACTTAATTTTCTCCTTGGTTTCTGACTTCTCCTAAAGCAAAAAATTATGGCATATGTTTATAAATGTAGCAGTACCATGACTTATATTTGCATATACAGGCTCGTATTTGGATGCCTTCTAATAGCAGCTTCATATATCATACGCTGGTATGAAAAACAGCATCTAAGACCAGAAAGAAAAGTAGTGCTTGATTCATACTAACACTCACTAGAAACAAAGTTTAAAAACAAAAATATTCTATAATGTACATGTCTGTTGATACTGAATTAATAAAATAACAATTCAGAATGAACTGAACCCAAAATGTTGCCGGCAGATGATGCAACAGCACATGGCCGTGGCAGCTGTGGCATGACCACTGCCTACCTGCATCTCATAATACAAAATAAACTGGTACCCTTATTCCTCCAGTTGTTTAACCAGGATGGCTTTCTGTATTCGACCAAGACTCTTCTTTTCAGTTTTGGTTGCGTAAGCAGACAGGAGTGGAAATTTTGGCCACCTGTGAAAGGGTCTCTAGCTCAAAGGAGTGGGAGCTCTGGTTATGTTCATCAATATGAATTCATATGGTACCACTATTATTGTTACCGTAACAAAATCACAAAATTGAATTTAAAGTTTGTATCACATAGTACTATTTTGTAGATAAATAGTCTGCTCCCCTTCAGCTTCTCACCTACAAAAACCAACTTCCCTTACTCTTGGTGTCTTGTTTTTTCTGTGAGTGTGACAGCAATATCATTCCATTTTAAAGAAGTAGTTGCATATTTTTAAATTTTGTGTCACAAAAGGAAAAGGCTTGCTCCACTGCTATATTTTGGAAGTGTAAACAACAGCCATGCAGACTGCTCTCATGGTCATCTTTTCTAAATGATTATGACCATTACATTAAAAAGGCTGGTAACTTTGACATGTTGCAGCCTGCTTTATTGGAGCTGGCACAGAAGATGCAGGCAAAGCACCAGCCAAGTGGAACAGAATAAAGACAGTACCACATGACTTCCAGTCATAGCACTGTGGGTGTCACTTAGTCTATTGGCATACTGCAAGGGAAAAAGAGACAGGGAAAACCTCCATAGCACAACATTAGGAATAGTAAATAGCTGCAAATATAAGCTAGAATCATTCTGGGACAATACTTTGGATTATTAATTAAAATGCTTTTTAAATGCTGATTATTATCTTTCTTGAGACACTATGCACATTAGTTTTCAGAGATTCTCATTCACTTTAAACAATGGCTATAGTAAAACTGAATGCTGCCGCGACATATCTTGTATGAGCTGGAAGAGGATTTGCTTTGAACAGTCTATATCACATCAAGGGGAAAGACAGATTAAATGGCGCAAATCGTGAACAGCTCTGCTGAAGTCAACAGCACAGGTCCGAACCCTGCACTGAGCTCATTCATTAAACTGAGGCCACATCATACCGGACCACAGTTGAAGTATTTGGCCTCATGCTAAAATCAGATAACAGGAAGACCCTGGAGACTGGGACTGTGGAGACTGGAGCTCAATTCATGCCTCAGCCTAATGGTATAACCGAAAATAAACACAGATAGAGAGACTGCACTACTTCTGCTTTAGACTGTACAGGGCCTCCCAGTTATTACCAGCTTGGCCACTTCTGTATTTATCACAGTCCCACTGCCTCAGCCAGTGCTCCACCGTGTGCCACCACTTCCCACGCTTCAGTCGTGAGAGGATATGGTATTTCCCTACCTTATCAACTTACACAGATGGGACAAAATACTCCTGATGGTTAGGCTCTCGTGTATAGTCTCGCATACAGGAAGGAAGGCAGAGTCGCTGGTACCTTTTGACTTGCTAGCAAGATGAGGAGCAGAAACGACCTAAAAGCTCACGTATTTATGTTTCAGTTCACTCTTTCTCATTAACTTACTTTTCTGGTTTTAGATCCCTGTAAATAATTCCAAGCCCATGGAGGTGGTCTAAAGCCAGGGCCAGCTCAGCTAAGTAGAACTTGACATCCTCTTCTGTAAACATCACCTAGAGAGAAGGAAAAGAAGAACATGTCTATTTACTAGACAGTGGTGGGCTGGCTTGCATTAAGCAGACATGGGGAAGGAATTGTCTAACTCAGGAATGCTGGAAGGCCCATCATATCAAGTTCAATTTTCCATAATTTGTCTGAGCTCACATTAACAATTCTTACCAGATTCTCCTTATAAAACAAAACTCAATCGGCCAAGTACATCTTCTGTTCCTTAAAACATGCTGCTCTCATTCATCTGTTTGATCTGTTTAGATGACATCATGTCGCAATAATATAAATAAGGTTCTAACTCCTTAGCCTTTGGAAGTGAATGGCAAAATTCAATATATTCACTGCAGCCCTTATTGCTTTCATCTCTCTTAATTTGCTAAAATATTGGCATTTTGTTCCTAAATTCACACATAATAATATAGGGAACCTCTCTGGGGAAGTGTAAGGCTTCTTGTTTTAGAAACTGAAACACATCTCGTTCCCAAATATGAGCAGAATACCCAGCTTGATGACACTCAGAGATGGGTTCAAACCCTCCTGCAATGAGGGTTCAGGCAATCTGCAGGGGGTCTCTGCAGTGCCTTCAGTGGCCACCAGACTCCCAGGCCATGCCCTTACTGCCAAAGGCATCTGCCACAAGGGATGACCCCCAGCTTCTGCACAAGAGTGAAAGGGGCTTGCAGCTACATTGCAAGGCAGTGTTTTTAGAGCTGCATGGCCTCATTCACTCCGTGCAGTACTTGGGTCTCTCCTACACCTGGTACAGTAGTGCTGCAGTCCTGGGGCACAGTGTTTTACGATTTTCCAGGTGAAAATATCTGGGTGCCAGGGTTCTTCAGCATGGTACTGCTCAAGGGTGTGCAGTTTAGGATAGCATCGGAGGAGTGTGCGAGAAAGAGACCTGGTACATCCTTGTGCATGACAGCTAGAAGAAGTGTTCCTGATGCAAAGGAGCAGCTACAACGGCGCCTATGTTTTGGCTGAGAGAGCAAACAGCTTCACCCTGAGCCAGAGCCAGAGCCAGAACTGGTGCAGACGATCAGGACCTTGGGCTGAGCTTCAGTTATCGTGGTGCAGATGTCCTGAGCAATGATGTGCTGGCCAACACACGGGGCCTGATGAGGTCTAAGCTGATGGCAGTTGTTTCCTTTCAGTAGCTGATACGGCTACTACTAACACTGAAAGCTCTGTCTGAGGTGAGAAGAAACTTCGGCAATTGAAAAAAACCACTAAGCTCAGAAAAACTAGCTCAGATGGGGAGAAAACCTTTTGGTTCAACTGTTATTATACCCCAGATTATATTAAAATCTCTTTAATTGAAGTTCACTATGTACAGCAATAATAATGCAGAAAGAGAAACTGATATATTGGATATGCAAGTGCAAACGCTACAAATGACAGAAGTAAAATGACTCGTCTCAATACAAATTTACATGTCACATGTAAATGTAAATATCTCCAGACGAAGTTGTTGAGCTTATTTTTAAAGTTAAGTCTCTGCTCTTGGAAAGGGGCAGCCACAATACTTGAGTGCTTTGAGAAGCTGCAGTAGGCTGAGAGCAAAAACAGAGGATTCTGAGAACAGATGTCACACAATTTAATTAAGAGTATCACTGCAAAGGATAGAAGGAACTAGGATGTAAAAAAAAAAAAAGTATTAAATATCAAAATAAATTTAAATTATTAATAAGGTTTAAAACAAATAATGTAGGTATGAGATGAAATCAATAGAATCAGGGAAAACCTAATCTATAAAGATACACCCTGCTAATGTCAGAGTTCTCAAAAAGAGCAAGAGAGACGAGCTTTGCACGTACACATGCTGTAGTGTAAGGAATCTGACTGAAAGTCCACTGAAATCAGCACAGTTGGACCAAATCCACATTTCATAAATTGCAAGCTATACAAGTTTTCCTATATTGGCCTCCCTTGTGATACATTGCCACTAAACAGCTGCAAAGTATAGGTAGACAAGATGAGCTGCAAGCACTGAAAAGAGAAGTATGTAGCAGGACTGTCAAGTTAACAGGACTCATTCTTGATAGCATAAAGCGGGGAAGTTGGTGCACTGAATTGTAAAGTTTTGGGAAAACCTGAAGTTTCAAAAGAGTACAAAATCTGAGCTGTGCTCTTTCACTTCCAAGTTCCCTCATTGTGCAGAATGTGTCAAGAATCACTTTTCCTCTCTTCCATGAAACCAGAGAGGTTCTCTAAGACAGCACAGTGTCACTAACAAAGCCTGATTTCATGACAAGCAGCAGGAAGATATTTTTTTATTTTCTTTAATCTTTTTCATCATATTAAAAATAACTGATACCATATAGTAAGTACTTATGCAAGGACCCCCTGACTCCTGCCCAGGGGTGGCAGGGCTCCCTCGCCAGAGCATCCCTCCTGCCTGCAGGGCTTGCCCTGAAGCTAAATGCAGGAAGCTGCATTGCTTCAAGCTGTGCAGACAGCTGGCTCCAGGAGGCAGTGGCAGAAGCAGGTGAGTGCTAAATGAAGCTAGAAAACCTGTTGCTGCCTCTCGCTGTGGGCAATAGTGAGACTCAGGTTTGGTTTCCTGACTTTCTTATTCTTCTCCCCACAGGCGGGAGCTGCAGAGGGCAGGGAACAGGTCAAGCCCAGGGAGGTGATGAAAGCAGCAGCTGTCCCCAAGTAGGCAGCAGGTGACAGCCAAACTGCAAGCCTGGGGCAGCGTGTGGCCTCCGACCTGCTCCCAGCAGCGGCTGCAGGAGGTGGCACTTTCCCGCTGGTGACCGATGCCCTGCTCTGTTTGCACGCCTGCTGCAGGGGTCAGCCCATGACCGATGGCATCGCTTTCTGCTGGCAGCGACTGTGCTTTTATAGCAGTTCTGTGCCTGTGTCCCAGGCGAAGTGTATTGGGGATGGGTTTCTCAGACTGCTTCTCACCACAGCCAAGATACATTTTGTTAGCAATAAACCTGGACCGATTTTGCTATGTGAATGGCTTACCAGTTTTCTGTGATAGTGATGCTTACATGCTATCTGCTGTGTTACCTATGGCATTATTCAAATATAATTACTGAGAACCCACTCAAAGATGCAAGACAATACAACTCTGTTATGTATATATATGTATATATGTGTATCAGGGCTACTCTCAAGGTCCTTTACCACTCTCACCAGCTTCATCAGGGTTCTGAAAATCCAGGATAGTCTTTCATTTCTAAAGTTAAAATCTATCAGCTTACCTCTTTGGAGAGTCTTGTGAAAAGGTCCCCTCCCCGCAGGAAATCTAGTATTAGATACAACTTCCCTTCTGTTTGAAATGCTGCGTTAGAAAAGGATGGAGATGTTGGAAATTTGAATCAAGACAAAGTCTCCAAAGAATAAATATTGCTCACTAATGGTATATCATTCATGATATTAGCTCTCTTGTCTTTTCAGCACTTAGAGAACAAAAGAATTAACTTCTCTACAGCATTAAGCAATCTAGCTTAGACTATGGGGAAAATGATATCAGCTGAGAGACAACAATGTATTACTGATATATTCTTTTCCATTCTAAGCACCTATGAATTAACATTGCTTTCCACTGTACAAGGTACCAGGAGACTCTGGGGGCTGGGCACGGAGAGGAGCCCCCAGATCTGTGTGAGAGCAGAGCCCGCACTGTCCACAGCACCCTCAGAAGGCCCTGTACAGTAGTAATGGGGCTCCCCGGGGGCTCTGGGAGCTGCTGAGGCTGAGAAAGGCAACTCCAGCAAGATACCGCATTCATAGACACTAATATAAATATGCTGATTATTAAAAATAGTTTCTCTGTTTTCTTAAATGATACCTGACAGCTGGTGAGGGGGTTGGCAGATGTAACTCACTAGCTGCCCCACCAGCACAATATATCACATTAGACATTATGTCAAACATATTTGGATGGACAAATGGCTAAGACCTACTTACACTAAAATTCTCCTTTGATAAAAATGAAGAATTTCTTAGAGTCAGCCTCTATGATTTTGTTAGAGACAGAGTCATATGTAGGCAGGGGATATCTATATGAAATTATAACATCTCTAGTTACAATTCCCCATCCAATTTAAGAACGAACATAAATTGTATTTTATTATAGTTACCATAATGAAGCTTGACTATGAAAGGATGATTCACTTCTGCCAGAATATCTCTCTCCATTTTTGACCGTACCCGATCCCGAACTATAAAGAAAGAACAATAAGAACAGCAACACATTAAGAGGCAGCATGGTCTGCTGGATACAATACTAGAATGAGCTTCAGGTGATTTGCGCTCTGCTTTTTGCTCTGCTGAGGGGTTGGGGTGTGACCTTTGGCAAATCACACCTCTTCCTAGCATCCCCTTTTTCTGCCTGGCTTGACTCTGCAAAGAGTAAGCTCTTCAGGGAGGCACTATCTCTTCCTCTGTAGAGGGCAGCTCTAACTAAAAGCACCACAGTGTTACCAATGAGAAGGAGGTGACTTTGCTTTGCAAAAGAGAATGTTAATGTGAGAGTTAAAACTATATCAAATTAGTAGCTCTATCTCATTTAAGATTAAACCGAATGTAGCAGTCTCAGAGATTGTCGGGTTAACCTTGTGCAAATTAACTTCTTGTATTGTGCTGATGCTAGCAGCCTTTATTAGATATCTCTGAATAGCATTATCTGGAAGCAATTTATATTAAATATTTTAAGCTTCCAATAATACCCCCAAAAAATCAGTAATAAAGAAAAAAGCTGATTAAAAATAATTTAAAAACTATTTTCATGTGTAGAGAGAAATTCCTGTGGGATAGCACTGAGAAAAACACTTTTTGTGGTTGAGATGAATAGAGAGTAACAGAAAAAATAGTTACAGAGGTGATCTGGGTTCAAACTCATCAAAAACGATGCTGAAGATTTCATAGCAAACACATTTAACAGTGTTCAGCTGTTGAGGGGAATTCAAGCTCAAAGATTATCAGATTATTATTTTATACATCCATTTTTCAGTCAATCACTATTTTACTAATTCTGTAATGAAACCGTTGAAATTTTCTTTTCCTTTCTCTGTGTTACACAATGCCAATATGCTTTGCAGCCAAAAGCTTCCACAAGGAATGCTATGAGACTATTTTAGGTGGTAAAGCCTGAGATCTCAGTGAGATTCTGTCATCGCCCGCATGTGTTGTGGATCTGCTTAGAAGCCGAGTACTCTCAGCACCCAAGTAATGAACATGCTGTAAGGAAACCACATACTCTGCTGCTGCATGTCGAGAACCGATGCACAGAAATAGGACCAAAACAGCTGATCTGAAAGCCTTAAATAGGAGCGGAGGAACACTTGGATTTCTTGCTATTTTGACGCTTTACTTGGATCAATAGCAATGTAAGCTTTACTAGCTCACCCAACCCAAGCTACCTTGCAGACAAAAAGCAAAACAAAGACAAAGGGAATCTCAGAATCTTAACCTTATCTCCTGAGTAAGAATGACACAACATACACTCACAAAATGCTTCATGTATGTGAAGGTGGAGTAGTTCTCATGCCGCAGATCCAGACCCTTGTGATATGCTGCAAAGCTCCCAGGCAGGAATTCTTGGTGGACAGGTGGGCATTGCTAAACACCCTATGTGGGATATTTCCTATTGAGCTTGGATAGATAGCCTAATAAAGTGCCTCTCTGTAACCAGATTGATGAGATGTGAGGCCCCGCACAGTCACATATTCCACAAAAACCGCAGGACATTTTGTACACCAGCTGGGTGGTTTACCACGCACAGCTGGATAACAGCATAAATCACACTGCAAGGGCAAAGAACAGCTATTGTATGCAACTCACACTGTCATCCATCTACCCGTGCTATCCTGCACTGAGTACAGCAGTGCATGGACACGGACTCCGATAATCTCAAAGCAGGCAGAGTGCTGGCTGCGGAGAGCCGCAGTTACCTGTCCGAGTGGCACTCCAGTGTCAGCAGCGAAGCCGGCATTCGCCTGTCTGTATGGCAGAAGTGTGCTTGTGCAGTACAGAGGCGTAAGCAGCAGCTGGCGGACGGCAGTATGCCCTCCCACTGCCACCCTTTCAACACCTGTGCAGGTAAAGGCAGAGCCGTGCCACCAGGTGGTTTGCTGAAGCCCCCTCCCTGTGTCCTGCTCGCTGCTGTGGCAGCCACCGCTGCGGTGGTTACAGGCTGTGGACACATCAGGCTGCAGCGTCACCCTCCTCCCCACACGCATGCAGCATGCCTGGAGGCATGGGGACATTAAAGCAGAGGCTATGTCACCACAGGGACGCCTCATTCACCAGAGTCATGGCCTGATAGCCTCTCCTGAACCTGGTCTCCTCCAAAGCTGCTCTAATCACTACCTTTGCAGTGCCTGCCAAAAGAGATAATTGGAACTTGTAATCAGGATTACAGCTTGGCACATGAGTTGGTGACCTGCCCTCCACATATTCCAGCTCCAAATACTGCCCGATTTAAATGCTATGAGGGCAGAAGCTCTATAGGCCCAGATTTTTTCCAGTCCTGCCACCACAGAAGCTATTAATTATATTCTTCAGGAAGGTAAATCCACTGCCTTTTTCCCGCTGTCCTTTGCTTACCCTATTGCTTTCATATGTCTGGGCTGTGCCTGATTTCAAACTCCAAAGTTGCCTCTTTAAGTGTATCTACCTGCTCGCACCAGCTTGCATACCACAGGGCACCATCAGTGCATCATCTGCTGCAGATCCATTGTCATCATATTTAATAAACATTCAATGTTTAACATGATATTTAATTCCTCTGCTCTTCCTTCCACTTCCATTTTTGGGTTTGAGGCATGTGGGTCTCATATTCATCAAGAAAGGTTTTAAGAAAAGATGGCACTTTGACATAACATTTCCACAACATGAGGCTCCGGCTCAGTCTGACTTCTCTGTCATCTTCCAGGTACAATGAGCAGGAAAATGCCTCTCCTGCACTTTGGAGATTTTTTATAGTATTCAGTGGTCCCAGCCTGCTCCGCTCATGGAGCATCCATTCTTGTTCTTACATCCTAGTAGTCAGGTAATTAGATTAATTTGCTCAAGCATGATCTGAATTAGTTCTGGCTGCTTATTCAGCCTGCTTGATCCTGGCTACGTATGGACTCCAGCTGTATGGGGAGAGAGGGACAGGGTCTGAATAGCTGCTTCAGTGTCAGGGATGATACGGACTGAACATTAACGGTATGTATTTCTATGCAGGTGATCGAGCTAACATAGATGTCTTTGCATAGTCTCCTTTGGGGACGAGTGAACGTGTATCACCATTAATTCCTCAGTTTCTCGTTTCCAAAATGACTAAATCTCTGGAAAGAACACATTTGTATGGATTCCTTTCCAAGTGAATCTCTTTTCTCTGACTGTTGTATCACAGACCTGTAAAGATAGCACTGGAGCTCAGCAGCCTCAGGGAAGACACCTGAGTGGCTCAGTTCAGGACCTCCTGGCACAAGGCTGGGCTCCCCCCGGCCACACGTGTCTGCTCAGGGCTGTGGAACATCCTCTCAAGCTCACGACTTCTACCCAGCCCTTGGTAATGGTGGGGGATGTCCACCAAAGGCACAGCTGAGAGAGCAAATGACTCAGCTCCTCCTTCCTCCTTTTGACCCCTTGCAGCGGCTCAGAGCAGCACACAGAGCAGGGAGTGCAGGCGGCTTTGGCAGATCTTGCCTATACCAAATGATTACCTGTATGTGTAAAATGCCCATTGGAAATGGTGCTAAACTGTTAATCTCTTGCCCTTTCTACTCAGTATTGAATTTGGTTTGAAAGGTTTGCTTATCCTTAAATTGTACTTCATACAGAGGCAGAGAACATAACCTGAAGCACTGAGCACAAAGTCATGAGGATTGTTTGCATGTTCCTGGACAAACCATCCATCCGTGAAATAATCCCTGGTGTCACGAGACAGAAGAGTCCAGAATGGAGGAACCTGTAAAACGGGAGGAAGCACCTGCTACCCTGAAATATAAACAATTGCCATTTCCAGGTATTAATGTGGTATGAAAGAGAGGTGGAGACAGCTGAGGATACACGCAAATAAATGTAGCTTACACACTTCTGTCTGTCTAGCTCTGAACATCAAATAAGAGGATGTTACCACTTATTTTATTTAGCACTGAATGCTTAAGGAGAGGGTTTCATTTAAGGTATGAATTTTATTTCTTGGGCTGTTCTAGATTCAATAACCATGAAGTACTGAAGGGAAAGGGGAAAAGGGAAAAATATTCAAGGAGAAAAAAAAAAACACCTCCTTCTCCATAGTGGACTAGCAGTCTATTTTCTTAAAAAAGAAAAAACCATAATCCTGCTTCCTTCTCTGAAGTTCTCACGATAGCAACTTTGGTTGAGATTTGAATACAGAAAGATAAACTAATCTTCAGCCACTGAACTTCTCAATATCTCTCACTTAAAAACTACGAGTCAGTGCATCTCTAGCTACGCACACTGTCAAGTAATGATGATCTAGGGACCTCCCTTGATGCACATGCAATGACACTGTATCAGTTCAGTAGGATGTCAAGCCAACCCTATAAGAACTTTTAATTAGAGAAACCATGGCCTACAGGAGCTGTAAAAGGGGAGCTTATAAAAGAGACACTAATTTATTCACTGTAATACTGATTAAAATTTATAGCTAATTCACCATAAGGAGACGGTAACGTCATATTTCTAGTGACTAGAAAGCTGAGCTGAAGTCACAGCTCCATGAAGTTAAACACCATTCAGCCACAAATTTCAATGGAGACAGAATATTGCTTCTGGGATCTCTTTGGCTAAAGAATAACTTCTAAACATTTTTATTCAATATTACCTTTCTCACTGCTGCCCAAAGTAATTCTTAGTTCTATTAAAAGAAATTTTTCCCAAAGCTATCATCTAAATTTGTGTTTGTTTTCTCTGTCTTCAGTCTTACCTGAAATAAAAGCTGATGTTTCTACTTCAAGAGAAATAATTTTCAATTTAACTTCCAGTACAGGTTTTTGTTTGTTTGTTTGTTTTGTTTTTGCATACAGATCGGGTGTTAGAAGGCATGAGAGTTTTACCTACAGCCTTGTATAAGTCAACACAAGTGCTGAACTAAAATTGGTATTAATTTATGATGACTACACTTCAGCTTCAATTTTCTAGTGACAAAAAAAAAAAAGGAAAGAAATAGCTTTAGTTTACAATCTGTAAGTTAGTCGTATTGTTTCTTTGATAAACACTTGTACCAGAGGGCGTTTGTGTAGGTATGCAAGCACATGCATACACTTGTATATAAGATATACTTCCTGCTCATAGCAACAAACAAATAATGCCAAACTCCAAACAACCAAACTTAGCAACTCTCCTCGCATTGCTCAAAGCCTTCTCTGACAAGTTCCTGCTGGGGCTGGAGATTTCTCAAGCACTGCCGCAGCCTGCTGAAGAACTGGTTGGAAAGCCACGGACACCTCCACCTCCGGTGCCCTGGCCAGTGACAGCCGAAGTCGTCCCCTTCCCCATGGCCCCTCCTGCCTCCCCTCCGCCTCCCTCCCAGCTTGTTTGACTCAGGAAGGGAAGGTGAAGAGAAAAGGAAGCTGCAAACTTTGACCATACTTGCTGAATAGTCCTTACCGGGACACAAAACTCTATTTACTTTTTAACACCTGCCTTTTTCCAATTAAGTCGGGCCGGGAGGCGGCTGGGGGCTCGGCAGCACTGCTGGTGGTCACCAGCTGAGCACTGCTGTCCTCGGCCCGGCTGGGGCCAGCCTGGGACACCGACGTGTCTGCTGGACCCTGCTGGCACCCCTGGCTGGCAAGGCACTGATGGGGGCAGTGGGAGTGGGGCCGAGCCCCTCTGTGCCCCACAAGGAACCCACCCCATGGTGCCAGCTGGATCCTGTTAGGACCCAAACGCTTTATGTACGTGCTCCTGTGACTGATACTGTTTTCCACTTAACGGCTTTTCTCCTAAAAAGGTTTTTGCAGAGAAAGATTCAGCAAGGGAGTGTGTACTACAGGCATCTCAATGGGGGAGCTGCAAATCAGACTTGATAAATGCCGAAAGCTCTAGTGCCCTAAAATCTGTCTCGGGCTCAAGCATGGGAGGAATGAGAGACAAGCGACATTTGGGATCATAGTGGGTGCATCGCTGCTGGGTGAGAAGAGCTGAGACATACTGCTACGAGGAAGACCATCGCGGAGCAAGGGAAGAGACCTGCCTCCAGAGTGTCTCTTCTCTACTCTGCTCTGCTTGTGGCCAATGTTTTTTGTGTACTCATCCTCTGTGAACACCTCTGACTTACTAATGCAGCCTCGCAAATGCATGCAAAGAGTTGGGATGCTCCAGTAACTTCCCAGAGTAAGTGTCACAAAACTCAGTCCTCTACAAAATTCAAAACTTGAACTGAGGAACACTTCTAGAAATAATTAAATGACTTCTAGCCTAAATCACATTTTAAAATGACAATGGAGATCATAGAATCATAGAATCATCTAAGTTGGAAAAGACCTTCAACATAATCCAAGCCCAGCCGTCAACCTGACCTACCAAGTCCCATCACTAAATCATGTCCCTTAGTGCCACAGATTTTGTGAGCTCTGCAAAGTATCTAAAGCTGAAGATGGTTCTACCATGCTTCAACAGCACTAGAGTGATAACTCTTATTTTTTGTAAGTGGGTGGTTAGTGCATAGTACCCATGATAACTTTAGTCCCCATGTGAGTACCTGCTGGCTGCCTTGAGGCACAGGAGCCAGGTCCCTCCTCAGGGTCCTCTGAAGGTGGCTCAGGGCAGGACCTTGTGAGCTGGTTGCTTCTCCAGGTGGGCCAGTCTCCTCTGATTTTGGAGGCAACTCACTTGGTTTCATCAGGCTGATATTGGCATTCAAAAGCTTAAAATTTTTTTGGAGCTAGGAATGGGTTGTAAGACGATAAGTGCCTCATTCTTATGGCCTTTTGTCCTTTTTGACAACTTTCGTCAAAGTTCTGTTTAATGCCCTGATCTGCAAAACTAGGGCGAGAAACCCCCCTGCATGTCTGGCACCAGCAAGTGCCACTTACAGAAAGACACACCCACAGAAAATACTTGAATAATGTCAAAGATTTCACAATCTGCTCAAATGTTTGGCAAAAACCATTATTGATCACAAATGACTTGCCCATCCCTACCTTTCAAAATGATGTTTTGATAAGAAATATCCCTTCTCAGGTGGGAATGGAGCACTACTTAATTAACACAGCCGGAACAGGGGGAGTTAGAAATTATGTTAACTTAATCAAATCACTATTGAAAAATATCAGTAGCAGCAGGAGAAATCAGTGAATAAAACAATGGATCTAAACTTCATCCATTATCTCCTCACTTCCCTAAAATTCAGCGATGTGTCTTGAGTGGAAAAAAGGCAAAATATAACTCAGACTCAGGAACACACGATTCAATTTCAAATTCTTCACATAGCACTGGAACATACCAATGGTATAGAAAATCAAATATATACAAATAAAACTATGTGCAATATCCTTTTCAATCTTATTTCTGTTATTTTCTTTCTTTCCTTTTTTTTTTTTTTTAAATGCTGGCTATTATAGGCAAAAGTGGAGAGCTATTTTCTAATTTCAAATCCACACTGAGTATGTCTGGGAGACAAAGTACTTGTGTGGTGACTAATTACACAAGATATGGAGAAATACAGGCTTTCCAAAAGAGATCATAATCTGGTTTTAATGGTTCTGCTTGGAAATAGTATTTGCATTACTGCATTCCGGTACCACACAACATTATAACTAAAACTATATTAATTATTAAAATTATTATTATAACTAAAATCTTCTAAACAGCAGCCTTTCATGTTATACCTTATCAGCAGAGCATTATTGCAACACAAAATAAAACTGTTCTGTTGCCACCTGAATGTGGAAGTATACCAATAGTGGAATGTAGAGATTTTATATGCATTTCTTCTGAAATATGTACAATTTTATGAAAGCTACTTTTCTGGAAGAAAGATCCTCTGTGCCCCCCAAAACAGAACCTTTTAGAGATAAGGAAAGAGCCATCACAACCAGAGCTTTACTACTCAGCCCTAGAGCTGCTGCAGCAACAGAGTAAAACAGAATTACAGGGCACGAAACACACTTTTGTAGAAGGGCACTCTGAAAAATCAATATGGACACAGATTGTTTTTAGGAGTCCAGGGTCTGGAGGACTTTGCTTTATTCTCCCCACCTTTTTTTTTTTTTTTTTCCCCTTTATATAAAACAACAAATTTGGCTTTTAAGAAATCAAAGACTTTGCTTTCGTATTTTTTTTTTTTAATTAAAGTAGCTTGAACGCTTTAGTGTTGGGATTTGGAATGACAGATGTATTTAAATTAACCCCAAACTTTAAAAATTCATCTTCCAATTATATTTATAACCTTTTCATGATTCTCTCAAAATATTTGGAAAAGCTATGTAAATCTCACAATATCCCTCTGAAGTACCTCTGCTCAGTCTTCCAATAAGGAGAATTAAAGGACAGACTGATGAAGTCTAATGCTTCAAAACAAATCAAATGGGAGGTGCCGGGAGCAAACATGGGTTTCTAGGACACACTAACTCTGCTGAAAACAAATGTAAATAAGTTGTAAATCCCTAACTGTCCCTGAAAGCTCAAAACAACAAGCCCTAATATACAACCTTGAAAAAGCCACACAAAATACTTAAGTGACAATAAAAAGGAAAAACAAGTTGTTGAGTGAGCAGGAGACCCGATAAAACCTCACTCCCTATGGTTTTATGACTTACACAGACTCAGTACCTCCCTCCCCGAGCTCTCTCGTGCATCTTTCCGAGCTCCCTGCCTGGCGAGGAGCAGCCTGCACGGGCTGCAGCTGGCACGAGTGCTGCGCGCGCGCGCTGCCTGGGGTGCTCGCTGCTGCCAGGTGGGCCTCTGGTGCCTCCCGCCTCCTCCCCACTGGGACACGAATTGGGGTCTCTCTCCTCGGCCAAAAAATCCCACAGACGTTGCAGGAGCTTAAGTGTGTCTTAGATTTTTGGTTGAAATTAGCCAGTGGGCTCAACCCCGTCATTAGACAAGTACCGACGGACAGACTAGCAGAATGATCATGTAAACTTTGTGTCCTTACACAGAGGTGAAATATGAATTTTCATGTATTTTGAAACAGAACTGGACCAACTGAATATACACAGATGTGAACCCATTCCTCCCTCAGCCAAGGTCTGTGAGCAGCAGATGTGCAAAAATATCCAATAAGCCAAGTCCTACAGTGATGTACAACACCAATGCAGTCAGAATTACACGCCTTGCAATCACACAAATCAGTTCTAACTAACATCATAAAAACACACTGAATAAAAGGCTTGATGAAGAGCAGAGAAATCTGCCAGTTGCTATCTGGAACATCCTCAAAAGAGCCAAAATCTACAGCTGGAAATACATCTGTCCATAACTTGTGCAAAACTGAAAGCTTTCAACACCTCTGCATAGCTGTACCTCGGTTATCTTTTTCTGATGTAAGGCATACATTTTATTTAAACTAATCTATCTCATTGCACATGTTATCCTGTCAAATGATCCATGAGATGATATATTTCTGTTTCTTGGATTCTGCTGTAACATATCTCTATTTTGCATTATATTTGCTTTAGTTGAATGGATGTCTAATTATTACTATTCCAAGCAATAGCAACCATTTAGCTATTAACTCTCACTGACAGGCAATAATTACCTATGTTCTAGGAACAGGTATAATTTCTAAACGAGAAACCAATAAGATGGCTGGCCTTAGAATTCAGAAATGCCAGTAAATACCATTCATCCGTGGCTCTGGAAGTGATGATGACCTGAAGGGAGAAACTGGTGGCTATTTCATATAGTTTCACAATAAAGAAAAGTTCATTAAAACAGTTAGGAGACCACTGGCCTTTTTCCCCTCTCATAAAATAGACATTTAAAACTTGGTACCAACTCACAAGAATCCAACAGAGAAAAGAGGTACAAGTGTATATAGCCCTCAATCCTCCTCTTAAATCCAGTCCGAAGAAAGATGAATGTTCTCCATCACACCTCCCTGGTGTCACAGTTTCTCCTGCCAGGCTCTCACTCCCTCACAGCTACTGCCATGCTGCAGTGCTGGTGCTGGCCATCTAGCATGCAGCTGCAAAGGAGAAGCAGCACCAAGCTTCATGTTTCCTATCCGTCGGGTGTAAAACCAGTACTAAATGAGTGTTCTCCTTGTTTTTGCTATTGTGATGTTGCTAAGTCAACAGAAGCAGCAAAGAAATTGTTTTTCTCTTGTCCTGCTTGAGACAGAGATGATCCAGGTGTCCAGGAGCTGCTGGCTCTCTGCAGATAAACAGTCTCACCACTTGCCTTTGGAACCTGAAGCCCATAATGGTTAATCAACTATTGGTGCTCTTTTCTCTTAAAACAGACCTGTTTTGTGGGTTTTACAGGTAGGGCTGAATAAAGTTTGCAGATTACTTTACCCTGAAAGTGTGAAAACTGCCTGTGCTTTGGCATTCACCACAAATATTTTCTGCAGCGTATCATCAAAGGCAAAAATACAGATTTTCTGATGGAAAAGCACTGGGAATGGCCACTGGCTCAGAGGTGAAAACGCAGAGACATTCCCTCTTATGCCAACCCTTATAGAGAGAGAAAAAAAAAAAAGTTCCCTTTATTTAGTCTCTCAGGGCCTAAAAAGTCAGTATTATTGAAAGGGAAGTTCCTTCTCCTTCAGAACCTTTAAGCAACTACTAATTCACTTGCAAAGCTTGGTAGAGCTGGAAGTCGTGATATAAAGCCCACCCAAGCCCCTTCCATTTTGTTATAGGAGACCCTACTATTTTCCTTAATGCCTTGGTATGGAATCTTCTGCTTGGTCCAGTTGGGATTTTCATGGAAAAGACAACAATCTTTTATATAATATTAAGTGAGAATTCCTGGAAGGAGAGGAAATGTGGTGTTATTCCTCTGTGGAGAATGCATGTACTGGGATGCTGTAATTTGCCACCAGGGCGGTTTTGCTCATAGGCTGAACTAATCCTGGTAAATGGCTGCTGTAGAGCTGCCTAAAACTTGTAATTTTGGACATTTTCAAAGATGTTTTTGCTGTGGCTTTTCTTCTGAATTGGAAAAAAAAGCCTAAATTCAGCAAGTTTTGCCAAAATTAAATTACAAAAAAATTGTTTTTGGTGCATCAAAGTACTGTTTTGTTAAGGGTTTTAATTTCTGTTTTGATCTATTATTTCTTAAATACTAGTTATAACATACAACTATAAAATCATTTTTAAAAAGAAGTACAACCAAACCAGAGCATTCTGCCTGCACTGAAATGCTTACTGTCAATGATTTTTCAAATGCAATTTCCCCTAACAGTCCTGTCCCTGTGAACACACTACCAGAAAAGGCATGCTGAATCTTTTATTTGAGAATAATAAGGCAGAGGAGTTATAGGTGCTATGGGAAAAATAAGTTCACCAACTCCACCAGGAATTTTAAAACAAAACCACCCACACCTGTGTCTCCCAAGTGTAGGGTAGTGACACAAAAATCATAAATAATGTTTTTGTGACTACCCTAATTTGAGAGGCATTTGCCAGCTTAGTCCTGCTGGGGCTAAGGCAAGGCTGTGGCTGGCCAGTGACACATGTTCCTCAGGGATGGGGGGTTTGCATGGATTCATCACGGAGCACGAGGCAAATGTTAACACTCACCCGAGCTAAGCAGCAGCCCTGCTTACAGCCCCACTAAGCTGCCTGTTCACTCTAAACACTTGCTCCATTAGGCTGTTTGGACTCAGTATACACAAAGTTGATCTTACTTGCTCTAAGGAAACATTCTGGATGACCATTCTAGTTACTAAATTCCAAATATTTTGATTTGTGAAATAAGTAACTAGTATGTTTAAGACATCGCTGAGGAAGTTGGGATAGTGGCTTATCATCTAAAACACAAGGACTCTCACTTTATTTAAGAGATCTGAGGCCCTGACACAGCTTCTGTTTGTAAACCATGCAGGACAAGGCTTACCAGGTTGACCACAACCCAGCCCTCTGAGCTACCTGCACACAGTGGAGATGGGAATTTAGATCGCAGACATTTAAGGAAAATTACAGTGTTTAATGTCAACATTCAGGCAAACCAAACCTTCACTTTACCCAGGCCTCAACATGCTACGCAGACATGCTTTATATAGCTCAGTTGATATGTTTGCCTTGTAGAAGTAAATGAGCATCTGTGAGATGGCTGTCTGTCACTGAAGAAGCCTCCAGCCCAAGCAGCAAGTAGGGTGTGAAGTCAAGGCAAGGTCATGTCCTAAATCAGATCTTAAGGAAAAGCCTGGTCTTGTGTTGTCAATAAGTCACTGACTAAAGCATCGCAACCAGCGAGACTTGGCCACACAAACAGTAAGCAAAAAAAAGGCCAATCTAGTCTTTTCTCCTGCAAGGAGAGAAACACAGTGCTCAAACAACTGCAAATGATTTTTCAGCCCAGACTCCACTACCGTATAGGGAGCCCAATGGAAGATATGACTAAGTTCAGAGAGTTTCTGGGTGAAATCATGGCCCTAAAACAGTCAGTTGTAAAACTGCCATTGACATTAATAGGATCTCACCATCTACATCTCCATCCCTGTAGTTCTGAAAATATCTGTGGCTGCTTGAACTCAAAGAATACCTAACAGAAGAGGAAATCTTCCTTTTTCCTATGTCACTGGGTAACTGCCAAGAGCTAAACATAAACCTTAATAAGCAATGACTAAAGGGAGACAGGAGGAGAGCAGATAAATATTTAAAGGACATAAACATGATGGAGAGAGAAGAATTATTTATCAAAATAAAAGGAAAGAAAGGAATATAAACAGGAGGAGCCTATAAATGTAGGCTGTGTCAGGCAGACCCTAACAGGACAAACCCCTAGGATCAGAGAGAAGAGCTGTGACTACAGCCTCAACTCTTCCCGCATTTTTTAAAATAGAACTGGACAAGAAAATCTAAATAATGATTTAGTAAGAAACCAGCCTGCCCTGGCAGCAGCAGAAAGAGACTATATCTTTCACTATGTGCTACTTTGCTGCAGGGACTCCATCTGAATAAAGGTCCCTTTTTAAAAAATATTCTAGACTTAAGTAATATACACAAGTGTTTGGGTGACTGACTGAAACAGAGCAGTCATTTGCACCAGGATTAATGCCTGTAAAATCATGTTAGAACATTCCAGCAAAATGAAAGAAAAATCAGGAACTATAAATTCATATTGGGAATGGACTTGAAAACCCTGTGAAGAGTAACAAAGAGCAGTTTAGCTTTCATACAGTGCTTTTAATTCCTAGATCTCAAATAGCCTTACCGAGAGCCACGCTTCACTATTGCTGTTCCCCTACAAGGGACAGCTGCAGGTCGCAGGGGTAGTGCAGCTCCTCCAAGGCCACCCGGCACCGTGCCCCCAGCCACTGTGGCAGCACTTCCAGTGACTGCTTAGGAAATCACACTTGCACGCACAGTGCAAACTTGCAGGCTTTGCTTTGGAAGTTGCTTGCTTTGTTCTGCTTGTGAGAAAGCACCCTCAAAACCACTCACCTGTCAAACCTTCTGTACCAAACAAGTGTGACATGACAGCATGGCTGGATTTCTGCATGTTTCTCATGAAGATATGCATAAGGAGTCTTCCAACACTGGCAAATCTCTTGCAGCGAGGTCACGTCTTACCTTTCATCAGTCTTACCTATAGCCACCCTTCAAGCCTCTTCCATCGCCCCCCAGCAGCAGGGCTGAACCTTGCTCCTGCCATTTTCCTTTCCTTCCAAGGGAAGCCACCAAGCACCTGCTCTGCCAGCACTTGAGCCAAGCAGTGGCTCCTGCCTCTTCCTTTGCAGCCCCCTCTTGGGGTCCCAGGCAGAAAGCAGCTGAAGGAGGGCGATGCTCTGGAGAAGCCGGCAGACAGCTACCACCTGCTTCCTGAAGTTGCAGAGAAGACTAGACCCTGTCTCACTCTCATCACAAAGTCTTCTCCTCATAATGACCTCTGGAGAGAGTCCAATGTAGGGCCAAGAAAATGATTAAGGGACTGGAGCATCTGTCCTGTGAGGACAGGCTGAGAGAGCTGGGACTGTTCAGCCTGGGGAAGAGGAAGCTCAGGGGGATCTCATCAGTGTGTCTAAATACCCGAAGGGAGGGTGCAAAGAGGACAGAGCCAGGCTCTTTTCTGTGGTGCCCGATGCCAGGACCAGAGGCAATGGGTACAAACTGGAACCCAGGAGGTGCCATCTAAACACCAGGAAGCACTTCACACTGTGCCTCCAAAGGTCCCTTCCAGTCTCAATGATTCTGTGATTCCCTGATACCAATGTCAAAGTCTGCTGTTAAGAAACTGTCCTCTGTGTAAAAGTCTGTCCCAGGAGACTTGTTGGAGCTCCTGAGCAAAACCACTGGCTATTTTCCTCAACAAAGCAAGAGAGAAGCAGGTGCAAGCTTGGGAAACCATTCTTTACCATTTATGGGGTACCCAAATGTGGTGAATACCACTTAAAAACAAAAATATAAAATAGTCTTTCTAAACTTTCACTTGAAAATATTTCTTTCATTTGATAAGATGCAAGGGCCAAGTTAGTACCTGCATTTATTTACATCCTACCTAGATGATATGAATATTTTATATTGTATAACTTATTTTATCCACAATGAGAAAATTGACAAAAAATTGCCAAATAGAATTGACAAAAGCTATATACAGCAGTACAATCCCACAAACCTGAAACTCCCTCTGAGCATGAAGGCAGCTCTGAGTTAACAGTGCTGATGCTGACGATTGCCCACTAAATGGGAACTATGTCACAGCACAAAGTCTGAAAGATGACCAGGACACAGTGCAATTATCTGAGCAATTCAGACTTTGCCTGAACTTACAAAAATAATCTACTACTGCTGAGAAAGTATCAGTTAAATTACTGTGCCATGGAAACCTTTTGAGTGTGTCAATTACAGTCACATGCAGATAGAAAATGTTATAGACAAAACAGAAAGGAGAGGCTGTCATTGACATTGATTGCTGGTCTCTGAACATCATCAAAACCTCCAACTTGGAGTGAATGCCACAGCCATGAGGAAATCATAACTGATATGTTACCCACATGAAGAATATAAAACCACAAACAATAATTTTGCTTCCCTTGAAACAAATCCCAGATGGTAGTCTCCTACATGGTGCCATCTCACTTTCATCAAGAATCAGCTGAACGCTAGCACACCTCCAGCAGTAGGTGTGAACAGCACACCTGGCCAGCTGCTCGGTGAAGATTTATAAGCAATCAGACTGCAATGCTTGGTGAACTGTCACCAGAGTAACTAATCCCCTACCTTCTGTGGTCATTCTGATTTGAAATGCCATCAAATGGTAGTGTTGACCTCTCTGTTAAACTGTCCTCATGCTCGAAAGGAAGCAACATTTTCTGTTGTATTATGGGAACCAGTAAAAGCGGTGGGATGTAGCTCCCAAAGGATGGTTATGAATTTGGTTTCCAAGCAGCTATAAATGTATTGCAGTTTTAGGCAGCTGAAATTGGTTAAATGGCAATTATGTTCGATGCTCCAACTGGTGCAACTTATTCAGTGAACAGAACAAACAACAAATGCTTTTCATATAGATAATGGATTTGTACCACAGCCAAAGATTTTCAGAGTCCATCAGTGATGTTAAAAATCCCAGGGATATTTAGCTATTGTATTTCCAATTTAGCTTTCCACTACAGCTACAATTTTATGAAGAAGTACAGTTGATTGATAGCTCTGACTATTTCAAATAGTCAATGCCTTATACAGAAGAGACACTGCTAACAATTTATTGTTTTGCATTCTTTAGCCATTAACTTTCATAATGCAGCACATTGCACTTAAGTGGGGAGGAGTGTTAACAACATCATCATAAGTATCTGATTATTACTGTTCCTAAGGACATCAAGCACTGTGAAGAGGAGGCTGGCACAATTAGGTTAACGTTACAGATATGGAGATTGAGAAGAAGAGCAGCAGTAACAGCAGCTAGTTGATGTTCATGTAGCAGGTTGGCGGCAGGGACATGAGCAGAACCAAAGTCTTGCAACTCCTGAACTGAGGTACCAGCTCCTACGCCAAATGCAGTCTGCCATGAAAGAACAGACTACACGACATAAATTCAAAGGACATGAAGACTGAAAGCATCCGAGCCTGTACTTGCAAATTTTCTATGGCTATAATTCATACGGCCATATAATTCTATGGCCATAATTCATACAGCCTAGCAGTACCAACAGCAAGCTCTTGAAGATAGGGCAGGATTAGAAGGGGTTCCCAGTGGTGCCTTCACATGCTGCTTGGCTGACTTGATGGGTTGCCAACAACTGCTTTTCTTTTTCAGCACTGGGTTTCTTAAAAACAGAAGCATAACAAGCAAACAGAAAGCCTACAAGCCTCCTTACAGGCAGTAAAAGATGAAAAAGAAGAAGAAAATTAAAAAAAAGCCCCAAGACCAAGCCAAAAGCAAACCAGTAAAGCAGACTTGAAGATTACTGTTTGGCCAGTCAGAAAAGCAAAAGGAAAAGGGCAGCAGGCAAGGTAAAACAGTGAACAGTGTCATGTTAACACTGTTAAACTCAGACTGGCCTGGGTATGTCCCACCCACTGATGCTATGCTTAATTCTGAAGCTAAATGCGAGAGAAGGAGAATGGAGGTTGGCAGCTGTGGGCAACCATAGGAAACTGAAAACACCATCCGGAAATGCTGCTGTCTCAAGCAGCAATAAAAAGAGCAGCCATACTACAAAACCCTTCTATTCAAGGACTGGCTTTTCCTAGGAACTTGCTCTGAACGGGACGCCCAAAATGAACAAACATCCAACATCTAAACAATATGATCACTGTGCCGTCATTGCAGTAGGACATTTTTATCTGTTCTATTTAAAAAAATGAATTTTCAGCAATATCTGGTAGGATGGGGGGACTGCTACTAGTTCTGTACTGCCAAAGTATCCACAGAGGATCTGAGACCTGAAGCATACAGCCGGAGTAGACCACATTTTGTTTAGCAATCACCTCTGACTTGCCTGGTGCTAGCAAGGACAAGTCAGGGTATAACTAAATCTTCTAATCCAGACATCTAGAAAAAATGAACACTGAGAAAGGAAAGGAAGGTGAAAGAGTCTTAGTCTACAGAAGATGGAGGCTGAACACGATAACAGTCTTGAAGATGTGAAAGAAAACTGTGAAGAGGAAACATCAGTGGAGAGGATGTGAACTAACAGCTTCAATTGTGGCAAGGCAGATATGGGACAGATGTTAGGAAGCATTTTATAATAATAGTAGGGCTAGAGACAGTCTAAAAAGAAGTTAGGTGAACATATGTAAGGAATGACAAAAGCATAGCTCACAGACTCATAGAATATCCTGAGTTGGAAGGGACCCACAAGGATCATTGAATCCAACTCCTGGCTCCACACAAGACCACCTAAAAATCAGACCCTGTGTCTGACAGCGTTGTGCAAGTGCTTCCTGAACTCCGGCAGGCTTGGTGCCGTGACCACTGCCCTGGGGAGCCTGTTCCAGTGCCCAACCACTTTCTCAGCTGAGCCACCCCAGGCCAGAGAGGTGGACTCATGACTTTTTCAGGTGCCTTCCAGCCTGTGCTTTAGGAGCTTGGAAGGCAGGGGATGCTTTCAAAGAGTCACATGCCAGTGGGTTTACCTGTCATAGATCAGGGCAGGGACATGGGTTAGGATCCCATAGCAAAGCCACCGAGCCCCTGCAGTTGATTCCCTGGGGATCAGCTGGTGATTGCTCTCAGGTACGCGGCCCAGGCAGAGCCTTGCACGCAGGCAGGGGCACCCATCTCACTCCAGACTCCTTCATTCAGCTGGAGCTTCACGTCACTCTTCGTAGACGTGCCCCAATTAAAGCAGGTTGTGCTTTTTTTCTCTCCTCTCTGTCCTTCCCAGCTACTGCAGATGAGAGGCGTGAGGGCTGAGAAAGTCCATTGTACCTCCCAGTACTTTTCTAACAGAAGTGAGTTTTCTACAGATAAAGTGGAATTGCATCACATTTGTCAAACAGGATAAACATTTCACTCATGGCTTCAAGACAACTGTCCATACAGTCTCCCAGTTCCTGAAACCACAATAAAAGCAACTAGCAGCAATCTGCTACTTGATAGAAAATATCAAATGCGGTCTTTTCTGTACAGCGACAACTGCTTTGGGGTTAACTGCAACTGCAAATAGCTGCCATTAGATATACAGTGCAATGAATATGACAAAAAGAGTGATCCAAGGGAAAGCAAGCAGTAATGAAATCCCTGTGATCAAGTTTACTACGGGGACTTTGACAAATGAGTTTGAGTCTGAAAGTTATTTACTGATGGCACCTGTGAGAGCTGCAGTTTAAAGTGTCTCCAGTGTTACTTATTCACTGTGTTAAGCACAGCAGGACCAATTGAAACTTTAAAGAGTTACACGGCAAACTGACTGAAAATTACAAGGCTATTTTGAAAACTGCTTTTTACTATCGAAAATGAAGTATGATGGACTACTCATTCTTGAGAAAAGGGTCATCATTCCTTTCCTGGCTGGTAGCCAGGGGATACTTTCCAATGCAACCTGCAAGAGCTGCCACTTTTTTAGAAACTTTAAAAAAGTAATTTTTTCCATATTTCAGTGAAAGAAGAATGCAATTCAACAAATGTTTAGAACAAACTTGTATAATTTGGTCACAGGTGAAGAATATATACAGGTGAAGAATATCCTTTCTGTCAAAGAAGTCAGCAGACTTTTCAGTGCATTCTTTTTCTGACTTCAGATTTGAATCTCCTTTGTACGCTCCAGGGAATCATCATATGAATACCTGAATATGCAACACTTTCAGCTGCTGCTAAAGGGTCCTATGGAGCTGCTCAAAGATTAGAAGGCAAGGGCATGGGCACGTTAACTTCACAAAAATATGGAATAATTTAAGACAGCTCTGTCTATATCTAATGAAAAACACAAACACAGGTGCATTCAATGTCTTCATAGCAAAGTCTTTAAACCTATGCCTACATTAGCATGCAGTCTGGTGTAACTGCAGCAATCTTTGGAAAGTAACAGTGGGTGCTGGGACCCGAGGTCCCCTGCACTATGCACTTTCTTGAGAGTTGACATCACACCTTGGTCCCATGGCCTGAATGCCCACAAGAGCCTGGGGGGCACTGGGTGTGGTCCTGGTTTAATTTCATTAGGAAGGAACCCAGCTTCTGTGCTCCCAAACTGCTGTGCCTGGCAAACCAATGTACAGTGGATGGTGATGATTGGAAAGATTGCTTTAAAAGCATGGTATGAGCACCACCAGTGCTGCTGGATGCTAGGACTCCCATCACAGTTTCTGCTGCACCACTGAACTTCTCCTGGAGAAGGATCGGGTTTTCTTGCGAGTCCTGTGCTACAGCCAGAGCTTTGGGGAGAATAACTGAGCTGCTTTGGGCAGCTAGATATTAAGCTGCTGAAGCTGCATTCCAAACGAGCATACAACTATGCACTGAACTACATTTTTGTATTCCTGTAATAGCATAGTTGTACCGGAGCAAATCTGGGGACAGGAGAGGACTGCGCAATATTGCTGCATTTACCTATAGTGTGTACGACAACTGCAGAAGTGTGTGCTCCTATGTGAATGACAGCAGAAAAGATAGGGAGACTGATTATAATTTTTACCAATATTTAGGTGAAGATTTACTAATTCTGTTCTCCTTAGGACAATGGAAAGAACTTTCAATCTAGCAACCTGAGCAGCACTTTTAACACAGAAACCCTTTACAGAACTCAACAGCCAAAATTTTCATGAAGAAAAAGCTGAATTTCCTTTGACACTTAGAAAAAACTCCATGAGTACCAATGTGTTTCTGTTTAAAAAAACAAACAAACAAACAACAGACAAAATGCTCCCTTGCTGGAAAGCAGAAAACATTTTAAATAAATATCCGGAGTTCATTTTCTGAACATCTTAACGGTGGGAATTTTTGCCCAATAACAGAACCTTCATCATGCACTTAGCACTGTGAAGAGGCTATAATTTAATCAGGACTTTATACAATGAGAATTCCCACATGGCTTGAATAGAAACAGATAAAATCTTTAAGTGATGCATGCTCAGTTTATTTTTATAGGCAAAAGTATTCCCTTCTCATCCACACATTGTATAGAATCACTAAAGATTATTGACTATTTAACTGAGAAGCTACAATCTCGATTGACTTGTAGAGCAAGTCAATGCTCTTTAGCAAACCCTGTGAAAATAAACTTCCAGCAATGTCTGGTATATTCAGGCTGGGATGCTCTATAATATTTGCTGACACAATAAGCTAGGTTCCTAACCACAGTTCTTTTTCCTTATAATATACAAACACATAATTCCCCACAGCCTATTAGAAAAAAAGTGTGCTCTCTCAAATGTACTGTACCCTTTCCTCCTCCAGAAGGCAAGACCTAGATAAGGTGAATCTTTAGGGGAGGAAGAAGAGGTTATCTGATGCAAGAAGCCTCGCAGAGGCACAGCAAAATCAAAACCTGATGGTGACCTCTAATCACAGAAATTTGAAGATCCTCCAGGTTTCATTTTCAAAACTCCCATGGAAGGAAGGAAAGCTCTGCTTCCCTGGACGACAGCTATTAATTCCAGCTTGCTCCTGAACTGTGGTGGGCACAAAGCTGGAGATCTTCTCCTTTGCTCCTGGCCCACGGAGCTTGCATGTGAATGACAAGGTCCAGATGGTGACCGAAGAGCATTGCCATGTGGCTGAGTGCATATCGACAAGGCTGATCTTTACATTTTAGAGCCGCTTGTGAAATATACAGAGGAATCAACTTTTATTGTGTTTGTGCACACCCAAGTTGCTATTTCCTCCCCAGATTTTCCCCTCCCAATTGAAAATTTACTGTATTCCTAAACTTCATCTTTATACAGAAGCCATAATACTTCCTAACTACCTGCACAGGCTTGTGTTTTCCCTGCCACAGCTCAGGACTAGTGGTACCCAAGGCAGCCCTGTGCTGGAACTGGGGCGCTCTCGGACCTTCTGCACTAACTGTGCACAACACCCCTGGGCGGGAGCTTGACTTGAATGAAGCTGGCTCAGGGTGCAGTGGAGCAAGCCCAGGTCTGTGCAAGAGACCACACAAGCAGGCACTAGATTGCAAGTAGACTTTTCTAAAAAAGCTGGGTCTTCAAAAAATCCAGATCTGAAGGCCCCAAATCAGAAAATGTTCTTCTTTCATTTCCTAATTGGTGACAATGTAGTCTATATTATGACCACAATAGTTTAGTCAGAAACTTTTCTTGGGGGGGAACATTCAAAATGCAGAATATTTGGGGGGAATGGTGAGTCTCAGCTGGATGTTTAAGAGCACTTCCATGCCCACTAATGTGTTTTTTTGCGCTCGGAACCCTGACATTTGGCAAGTTACAATTTTCAGAGTAAAGAAGCCATATGTAGGCTGCAGCACACACTGTGGTGGTTCCCAAGGACACCAAGCACGTCGCCTTTCCTCAGACGGCAGTGCAAGGGGACTTCTGCTGCAGGGCCGGGACTTGTAGGAAACTGCACATGTGGTCAGGACTTCCCCAGTGAAGTGTTTCAAAGAGGATAACAAGAAGTCAAGAAAGATATTAAAAAGATTGAAGAACATTTTAAGAAAATAAACCAAAATCTAAAGGTTGGAGCAGGGCAAGTAACATGGCCTCTCACCAAACACAGGGGCCAAATAGAATAGGACATGTCACCTTGAAAATCTGAGCACCAAAGATCTAAGTTTATCTAAGGTGAAGGCTTTTTCTAAGTCCTGCCTCATGAAGTTAAGCTGTCCTTAGATTTTTGCTTTGCTGAATTTTTGTTCATTTCAAATGAGGGAAACCATTGAGTTCAATATCTTAGATCTAAACACCACAAGCATTGCATGGAAACTCAGTCGCATAAAGGGGAAAGCTGAAGAAGCCATGTCAGTTCATGTCCAAGCAGGGAAGACACTACTATAGTTTTACCAATGGTTTGGATGGAAATGGCAGTTCAGCTGGTGACATCTCAGTTAGTCGTTAAATTTAGTGTATAATTATTATCAATGATCTAACTTCCCTGAGAACACGGGGAAAGCTCTCTGTGAGTCAGCAGAGCTGCTCTCAGAGCTTACTGCATCTATAAACATCACACACAGTCAGCATAACTGTAAAACCATAAGCCTATTGGCTTAGTCTGAGGGGGATCATAAACTGCAAAGCACTCCAGAGCTTTTGACAAAACAGATTATCATTTCTAAACCCCATAAGCAGAAACAGGTAGAATCTCTCAGTTCTCAGTGTCAAATAGCTTCCAGTGCTGAGATTTACACAGCCCATTACCAACCAGATGGACAGATGAAAACTACTTCCTTGTGACCCACCACGTAATTTTGCTAGATCATACCTCATCACTGTAATATTTACAAAGTTCAGAAGCATTATATCAGTGAATTATGGTTTTATGCCACTTTCTGTAAGATTATATATCTCCTGGAGGGATAGGTCTTCAATTTTCAAGCTCTGGAGGTAGCCCTTATATTCCAGCCCAGCAGTCTGTGGGGGATTTATGAACATTTCACATGTGTTTAATAAGGCTTACATTGTAAGTGATGTAAACAGCTCCTGTTAATGGAATCCTGAAGCATCTCCACTAAAGCTGATAGAGCCTGAGACACCTTGAGAGAAATACTGAGTGAATCAAAATAATAAAGCTGCCCTTTCCCTCTGCCCCAGCTTTGCTAGTGAATACAACGCACACATATACACAGAATGATCACTCCCTGTTTTCCTCCTGTTTCCTCAGTCTCCCAGTGCATTCAGGACAGGCAGTCAAGACTCACTT
This sequence comes from Chauna torquata, assembly GCA_013399475.1. Lineage (NCBI taxonomy): Eukaryota > Metazoa > Chordata > Aves > Anseriformes > Anhimidae > Chauna > Chauna torquata. The sequence goes on along the minus strand of VXAL01006007.1, from coordinate 653,838 downwards.
GGTTCAAGATCAACTTTATTACCTTGCATTTTATTTTTTATCTAAAAATCTCATTTTCAAGAAAAAAAAAAGAATGTAATGAAGACATGAAAACCTTTTAAGATGGCATTTAACACTATCATCTAATGACATTCCACAAGACAAGAGTCTCACCCTTGGAAGGTATCTAAGTGCCTAAATATTTTTGAGCACTTTTTGACCCCTCAAAAGGGTTTATATTTGCAAAGGTTGGTATTAGAGTATTGTATTTTAATAAATAGTGTTTCAAAGTCAGAAAAGTTAGAGTTATATATGCAGCCTTTTAATCCAAGGTATTCCCCATCTGTCACCTAACAGACATAATATTCTCAAACTTTTTGGACAAGGTTTTCCTAAAATTAATATTTAGAATGCAACTCTTATCTAGTTTCTCCAGGGAGTTCTCTGCTTTAAAAAAACAAATATCCACAAGCTCCTGCAAAAGGAGAGAGAGGAGAGAAACTTGTGTGTAGTGTTCTCATTTACAACCAACAGGAGCAGTGGCTTTCTCACTTTCAAGCATCCAATGCTCCTATCGATATTTATTCAGATATACTTTACATTTAATATAAATTTTCATAAGGTAAAGATTAATTTCATTTTCACAAATGTTTGTGTCTACAGCGTGTGCCTCTGCAAACTTTTACAATCTAAACTGGTATACTTTGGATTTTAATTCTCCCTTCACAGCAGGAGTTGCTCTGCTGTTTGGCAGATCTTTTTCAAGCTTGAATCTACAAATGCAATTGATCTACAAAGCCTCTTTTGTATCAAACAACTTACTTGGGCTGCAAATGCTTGGAAAGTGCTGCTGCTGATTGCTCTACCCTTCTTATACTAGCATTTGCTGCAGGTGAATTTTCATGGGGGTCATGCTAACTAGCAAAGGACAACTACTCTGGGAAGAGGCAGGAAGCAGCAGACCCACTGGAGGAAGCACCATTTTGTACTTCTGCTTCTTCTTACACATTATCAGCAGGTCACTGCCAGAGTCAGGCTCCTGGGCTAAGAAACACTTTGGCTGGACCCACCATGGTTGCACTTCAGGGCAAAGTACAAAGCTAATTTCAACCCTCACTTCTGAAGGCATTTAACTTCTACAGATTCCTATTTATCCGTGTTTTAATTTTTCAGACTACTCCAGAAAAGAAAAAGCAGTTTTGTTCCCCCCTCCTCCTTTTTCTCCTCTTTCTTCTCATTCCTCCATTTTATGTTTCACAGATTTGCTTTGCTAAAGAAAAGAACTGCTATGATATTTGGGGCTGTGCACCCATGTCAATGGCACTGGTTCCCAGAGCTTTGACTTTCTCACTCCATACAGGTTAGGAAGCAGAATCATTCAGAAATGTATCTCGTAGCATGTCCTTTGTCAGTAAATACTGAACACAATGCTAACAAGTATTTATGGTTTTGCTCCCGTTACTTGACATGGTAATAAACAGTTCACATTGGAGTGACTTCCAGCCTTTTTGAGAGTAGGTAGGCAGCAACGATTCAGCACTCTCACTTAAAAGATGAAATTAAACTGTCAGAAATATTATCTCTGTGCCAGAAGTTACAAGGAAGCTCACTGACAGCAATCCTCAATTTTGCTCTTCTCACTTGTGCTGTGCTACTGGGATTTTGCCTTCATTTTTGCACTTCAAGTTAAATAGCTTCTGAGTTTAACTTATTTGTAGAAACTAGTGTGGACAAACCAGTTCCTACCAATGAGTTAGTTATCTTGAGATTATTGAGAAACTCAGAGTTACCAGTAAGAGGGTAAGTAGTTTGAATGGGAGAGAAACACAATCCATAAAAGATCACAAAGCAGCCTCAACTTTTGGATGTTGTCACCCACTCTTGAGAAAATAATAAATACCATGCTGTAAAAGGGCAAGGGAAGAGAGCAGCAGCAGCTCTGTGCTATAACGAACTGAGGAACTGTAAACACAAGGCATCTGGAGGTGCTTATTATTCTTGATGTAACAGAGACGAAACCACTTTGAGTAGTTTAAAATCACTGTCTCAGTTTTGAGATTTCCTAAAAAACTGCCATAATACAGACTATTTTTTTTTCCAGTGGAATCTAAAATTATAAATGTAGCTATCATATATTAAGTAACAATAATGCATTTGAGAATATAGAAGAAATCCTCTCCCTACCCAAAGCTGTTTCTGCTCAACACACCTCAGTTATACAGAAAACAGAGAGACTACCCTATTTTCACCCTAGGTTAAAAGTTACTGGTTCTCAAAAGAAACAGAAACAAGTCTCTGATGTGTATTCACATCAGAGGGGTCATGCAGTCCTTCCTCAGATGCTGTGCTCTGCAGGAGACAGCTTTCACTGGTGAGGAAAGCTCTGGGAGCTGAATTTAGCTCAGTTAGGGCACTTCGTGGTTCTGCTATTGGTTGAGATATCAGAGATTCGCTCTATTACACATATCATATACACAGGCCTGACCTTTTATTTTTTATGTATTAAGTCCAGTACTATGTAAGTGGCTGTTTACACCATTCTGCCAGAACAAACTTTCCTATCTACATTTTAAACAAAAAGATCAGCACACCAGCATTACTTCAAATTAACATTTCTTTGAAAAGGTTTTGTTAGGGGAAAGGACCTTGCAAATTCCTGGTTTGACACTTCCTTATCTTGACTAGTACGCAGCAGAGGTGCTGTATCTGCCTGCTACCACCTGCTGAAACTCTGCTGTGCAATTACTGGTAGCTTCACTTTTTTGGTTCCCCAAACAGATGCATGCTAAAGCAAGTTGGACTCTTAAGTCATCAGAACTATCACAAAATTAGCTCTCTTCACATTAGGATAGACACTTAGGCACTATTCTGCATTGTGCAAACCCTCATTGTCTCAGAGTAAGTGAAAGAGCTGCTCTGAGCAAAATGAACCCTGTCAGCTTCATCTGTACAATGTGTCAAGCTTTCGAGGGTTAAAAACAGAGTACAGTGCTATGTCAGGGAAACAGGAGGAAGCGTGGATCTTCCTAACTCTCTAGAGGAACAAACTATAAGGATTTCAGTTGAGACCAAACTTACCATGTTTGCTACTCAGTCCTATGTACCTCTCCCTTTACTTGAAAATTCCTTTTGGTCTGAGTGAGGTTATAGCAGCCAATGATCCTAGAAAAGGGTGACCAGCTCCAACAATCAGTCTTTAGGCCCCAGCCTACTGGAGACCATATGCTGGCTGGACATGAGTTAGGAAACGGCAAGATCTCAACAACCTCAGAACAACTCGTCACACTTCAAAATATGTTCCCATGAATTTTCAGGCACGTAGCAAGAAGCACCAGCCGGAAGACCTTCCTACCCGATAGGAGTCATGTTCTACTTCAGTAACACCTTCATTTAAAAATATTTGCTTCAGTTTACTTCAGAAATAGAGAGATACTGCCACTCTGATACAATTTAATATATGATCAAGAGAAGTCCTGTAAGTAACGCTAAGAAAGCGAAGAAAGCAAGCAGCTAGAAAACACCAAAGCTCTGTTTTCATGCTCTCACACTGTATAGGTAACATATTTTGCATACCTTTTTCTAGAACATTCACTACAGTGAGGTAGAATTTTCAAGGGTGGCAGAAACATATTTGTGCACTCTTATATACCATAAGACTACAGCAATAAAATTAAAAAAAAAGACAAGGAAAGTAGATGATAAATTAGCAGAGAAGTGGATACTGCAGCCACTGTCCCAATCCTTACCTTTCAGAGTTGCTTTCTTAAGTACCTTCATGGCATAAAGCTGACCTGCATCAGATCCTTTGATCTTCCTCACTAGAAATACCTGTAAAAAGCAGATATCGTGTAAATAAGGCCCAAGCTTTTAGTTACAAGCCCTGCTGCATTTGATAGAGGAACAGATAACTAAGACTGAGGAATTCCAAAGAAAACTCTTAGCTGAAAGTACTTCATATATTTTACCCGCAATTGGCTAAGCTAGCTCTGGAAAGCTTCAGTTTTGAGCCTTTACTCTCTCACAAAGAACATATGTTCAACATTATTAATAGCCCTTTCACATTCAGTTAAAGATGGGTGAATAGTCATAAACAGTGTGTGCACTTTTCTTCATATTCTGAACAGCTTTACACGAAAAAAAGTAATGTCTTGTGTCTAGGAATGTGGAGTTTCTTAAAATTATTTTCATCAATTAAATCAAGGAGAAAAAACAAATTGGTGTAATTTATGTCATAAGTCATGAATGATGGCTAGCCTAAGATGTCTGTGAAGCAAAAAGTTCATACAGCTGAAAGCCTGTGCAAGCATACTTAACAAAAGGTAGGACTATTTTTATTAACAAATCGGTTATTATAATAAAGACAGCTTTCCTTCTTACAGTCTCCTGTGTTACATCTTCTTTCAGTGTAAATTTGTAATTGGAATAAAATACAATTGTAGCTAAAATTGTGATTTTTTGTTGTTGTTTATTTTACTCCACACAGCTATTACTTGTCTGACTCTGAGTTCATCTGAGCACTGGAGGGATAGCAAATAAAGGAATCAGTAATTTAGTTCGGTCCTTATAGGGCGTTCAGTGTTTTAATATTTGAAAATAAAAGAAACAAATCTTTCAGTTGATTCCAGGCCTCTCACTGTCTGCTGAGGTCAGAACCACCACACGACAGTGGCTCAGTTGTTATTTCAGCACCTTCGCTAGTGGACAGAAGCCAGAAGTAAAGCCAAACGCAAGAGGAACGACAAGCCCACACACATAGCATGTGCTTATAAATACATGAATTAACAAAGGCTAGCTGAAATGATTTTACTGAAGAATGTCTACTTGGGTGACAAAAATCTGTGGTCATTGTTTTAATTCATCACTTGTTCAGGATCCATGCAGCTTTGGAAATTGTCCCCACCTAAAACATAAAAAGCCGAAAAAAGAAAGGAGGAAGTCTGTTCTTAGCACGTTATTTGCTAGTTAAAAGACTCTTCCTCCTGCAAAAAAGAAAAAAATCTGTAAACAGATTACGATTTTCTCAAAACCTCTGAGAAAAGGTTCATGGGGAGAGATAACGACTTTTAACAGCCATCTAGAGAAGCTGAAAAAAATGTAAATTCTCTCTGAACACCTTGACCATGGTTCTTACATCTGTACAGCATCACAGCTACAACACTTCTACTATATGATCTGATTCATTTTTGCTGAGGCTTTCATTCTCAAGATGTTTCCTGTGCATGTGAGATATGCACAGTTCTTCCACTGAGCTACCCTAACTAGCTGAGACCAGGCACATGTTGCTTGTTCCCATCTCCTGTTTCCTAGTTCGATGAACATGTAACTACCTCTGGTACTCACAACTGTAGAAACAAATTATGAAATCTGGATGCAACAGGAACACATAAGACTTTCTGAAGTGATTTTCATTAACATTCATGATAAATTAAGCTCAGCTGCTCCAGTATTAACAGGAAGTCAATTCATTTAGAAGTTCGGCTACAGAGAGAAATGTTGGGATTTTTTTCCATCCAGTCTAAGTAAAAGGTTTAACTTTTGCATTACTTTGAAAGGGAGGAGAAAGTCACAAAGCAAGTTTGCTCAAACGCTAGATTTTAAGCTTTATTGTTATTGCGTAAAATGGTTATCGAATCCTTTCTCAAACCTCCCCCCCCCAAAAAAAAAACCAAAAAAAAAACAAAAACAAAAACCAAAAACAAACAAACAAACAAAAACACCACAAATCCCAAACCCTTAAGATACAGCACAGGATGCTGCATCTGCAGAAGTATTAGGCTGCAGTTCTAGAAATACCTTATCTGCCATATAATCTTGCAAAGCTTGTAATACCCCTAATGCTGTAATAGGCAAAATTATCAATTTATGTTACTAGTCACTAGTCAGCTGTTCTCTGTAGCATGGAATAGGGCATTTGGTCTGCATTCCCTCCAAAACAGATGTCAAGAACACTGTGTGCTGTTTTAGAGGACATTAAAATAATTATCAAACCAAAAAGGAAACAGAACAAATTAAAATGCATTGTATTGCAAAATGATGTTCGCCTCTCAGTTATTTTTAAAGGTATAGTCTTGACTGTTTTTGAAACTATCAAGTGGTCCTGGAGTACTTACTGGACTGTTTATATTAGCTATGTAATACTAGTTTGCCAGAATAGCACAGGCATGTGCCTGACCATGACGTTCAATTTTCTAGTTTGATATGCATGCAAACGCCTCAGGTCATGAATAACCAAATGTATTAATAGAACTAGTAAAAGTCCCTTAGCTGGAGTAATGTGAACAACACCCAAACTCCACCCTGGAAACCTAAGCAAGTGCTGTGGCTTGCAAGTGTGTTGAGCACACTCCATCTGAAAACAAAGCCATCTTCTTTATTCCTGCAGGAAATGATTTAGGCCCTAGGTGAACAACTTGAAAAACAACAGCTTTGCATCCCCAGAGACTTGCAGATTTGAACCATCAGCTGAAATACTGAGGTGATGAAAATTTAGGTGATTGGGGACTGCATAAGAAACACTGACCAGACTTCTCTCCCCTGTGTCCTTGCTGCTCTGGTGAGTTTACTGACCTATTTCACATAAGATACCAGAAGTGTCTTGTAATCACACATAACTCCAGACAGGTATGATGTCCACACTCACATTCTGATCCTCCAGTGAATTCAGTGGAGCGTGTCCCAGAAATCAGATCTCCTTTTGGGAAGTGATGGCAGAGACTAGATACTTCACTGATACAACACCTAAAGCTAGAATGCCAACTTGGGCAGTTAATAATGAAATACATCAGTACAATCTAAGACAGTCAGTGAACGATTTCTACCATATTTACTGCACAAATCTGAAAACTGGCCATTCTACCTCTGTTACTTTTGCAGAAGAGCTTTTCTTCTCTTGTTCTTCTCCTACTTTTACTGAATCACAGAGGAAATTAATTCTGAGTTGTTTTACTTTCCACATTTCATTAACATTCAAAACTCAAATATCATTATAGTGTTCTCAAGCAATTCTCTAGATCAAAACTTGGTAGTGAATGCTAACTCTCCTGATTTCTCTCATCTCAGGGATCTTCTAACAGCCTTACTTATCAACACTCAATACTGGAATACTCAAAAAGCTACTAAATACTCCCAAAACAACTTTTTTTAATTAATAAAACTGAAGACGCTGATTCATTGTCATGGTGCTCAGCTTTGTGCTGGGTACCTCAGCAGATTTTAGGTATGAGTCAATTCTTCAAATGAGCTGAAATGGTCCACTACTGGNTCCGTGCCTGCCCAGTGTAAATTAGGCTCACCATTCCGCAGGTTTCAAAGTCTTATTGACTTAAGCCATGAAAAGAGTTTAACACTGAACTGAGTCCTCTCTCTTCATCTCCATCTTTCCTTCCTATTCTTGTTTGCAAATCACACATCCTGCTGAAGAAGAATTGCCTTTGGGATTAAACAAAGCCTTGGACTTAAGATAAAAATGTTGTTTCTCAATAACTTAGCTTGTGGTCATACAAGTAGGCAACTCTTTTAATATAAATGCTTTATATAGATAGTATACACACATACACTCTTGCACAAATACTCAGCAATTAATCGTATTAGGAAACACAGCTTGGTGGTAGGCATCAAAATCGAAGTGAAAATGAAAACATTGTTTGTTAGTTAGCTAATGAAAGCTTGTAGCTATGAAGTGCTTTGCATCTAAGACTTAGAAAGCAGTATTTTTCACAAAATCACCATGAGGTAACCAGCAGGGTGAATGATTGGGACTTTGAAATATGCTTGGGATCCCATTTGCCCTCAGCAGAAACATCTTTAAGCCTTTGAATGTTCCTATGACTAAGCAGCAGTAGCGCACTCACCTCCCTAGTGGAAAGGTCAGAAAGAGGGAGAAGGGTCTAACTTTATAAATAGTGCTGCTCACTGATGCTCACTTGTGCTCATTAGTCTAGGTCCACAGCCATAAACATTACTTCCTAAACTGTTTTATAGACAGGAATGCAGCAAAAGACAAAAGTGTTATTAAAATGAGGACAGAAGAGGTTTGGTTTTCCTTATCTGCCTTTACAATGCAATTTGTATATGGACAGTGTACCAGTGTAAATGAACTCAGAGAAAGGACATGACATTTTCAGTGTTGCTCTAGGTGATTAGATGGCATTAAAAATTACCTTTCCATATGAACCTTGTCCTAATACTTTCAGCAGCTCAAACTGAGAAGGATCTGCTTTTTCAAAACCTTCTTTCACATGATGACTGATGTCTATTTCCTTCACGATACCTTCTTCCTGCAAAGGAAGCAACAAAAAACTAAATCCCCAAATCAGAACCGTTATCCTAAGGAAACATATTGTTTATTAAAATCTCATCTTCTGTGATGCTACAATCATGTATGAAATTTTGAAAATAGAAGTAAATGCTTTTCCAAATATTCCATGTGCCTGTAATGGGCAGGAGAGGGTAATGGGTTGGATATCAGGACATCCAGGCTTGCTCCTTCTGTTTATTAAACCTCAAGATTATGTCTAAATAAAGACACAGCAAACTGACAGAGAAATACACTGTAGAGCTCAGTACTCATCACAGACCTTGTTAACAGAGTGACACATACCCACATCAGCACTACACTTCTCTCCACATACTTCCTCATTCTTGCTCAAAGCATCATTTAAATCCATCTAAAAAAGTGAAGCTCCCTTTAGTCTCAAGCAGCAATTCTTCTTATGAGTAGACAATAAAGAATAGGCATTGTTAAAAGTGGCTCTTCCTATTTACCTTGAAGAATGGAAAATTACTACCACTGACCTTCTAAATAGAAAACAAAGATTTATTTGTGAAAGTGGGGGGGTAGAAGGAAGAATGGCACATGCAAGAAACCAGCTGAACTAGGACTTTTATCTCGCAAGCTCTAACACAATGTATTTGTTTTAGTTGTTTGTTTTATGTTATTATGGCATGCTCCTCTAAAAGGAGAGTGACTGGGTCATGTGAGACCCAGAGGGACTATACAGAGTTTGCAGCAACCCAGAAAGTCACTGAGCTGAAAAGAAATCTGAAAGAAGTAACTCCTCTTCAAGGACACAGTAGTAAGGGAAGATACTATTTACATGACTTCTCATTTCTGAAGTGTTCTGTATACCTAAATTTGAAGGTTTTTTTTTCTGTTCAAACTACTTTTTTGTTCTAACTTTTGAACAAACAGAACGTGGATTTTGAGTACAAATTTTTTTTTTTCATTTCCCAGATCTAAGAGAATTGCTTACTTAGGAATAGGATTGAATATTTCTGCACCTAGTGGAAATTATTGGAATCTTATAAATGTTACTTTTAGATGGATTTTTCCCCCCCAAAAAAATCTTGATAAAAGCTGTAAATATATTTGTAAAGTTTTCCTCTCTTATTAAATAAATGTGGTAAAAATAGAAATAACATCCTAAAATGAAAATGCATTCACAAAAATATTTGGCCAAAACACATTCATTTTCTAAACAAAAATAAATGTGATTTACCTCTCCTCCAAGAAAACTGCTATCACTTTCTACCAGCTGTAATAACTCATCTGATGCATGGCTAGCATTACCCCCCAGTTGCTCTGCATGCTGCGGCTTCATCCGTTCCCTTCCCTCCCCTGCCTCTTTACACTCATGTGCTTTGGAACAGGGACTATATCCTCTTCTTGGTTTGGAAAGCTTCCTGTACATTGTGCATGCTCCCAGAATCATGGAAAATAATCACTATCTTACAGCAACTAGTTTTTCTGATCCTAATTTCTCTAGTTTGAGTGATTTGCATGAAAGGAAATGCTTGAAACCAACGACCAGTTTTCACAGAGAGATTTAAAGGTTTTCTAAGTATATAACTGCCAGAATCCTCTTGTTTTTCTGGCTTTAATTACTGTGGGAGACAGAGTATCTTTCTGATTTTAAAGATACTCATTATTTCATTTTTTTCTATATGAGAGAAACAATAGTAAACTAAAACAAATTCAATAACACTGTATTAGCTCTGTTTCTTAAGGAAACCAGGAATTACCTACACAGTGTAATCAAAGTCTCCATCAAGTTCTGAAGTGATGAGCTTTCATACTGAGGGATATGCATTTTTACGTAAACTGCCTGTAGCCAGAAGACTTGCACGCTGTTAAGAACATTATTTCAAACTAAGCCTGCCCTCCACACTACAGCTTTGGTAAAGCAACTATACTGTCTTGATTACCAGTCATTGTACTCACAAAGGCTAAAAATTACTCCCCATATAGTCAGGATCCTGCCCTGATTCATCACCCTTTTCTCTGTACACCAGACCTCACATACTTGGGAGTCTGCTCTCCTCTGACCATAAACAGAATTTGGGAGGATTGGCTTCCACAGGCCAACTTGTGTGTGTGTACGCCCCTCTGAAAACTATCATATGATGAAAAAACTGAATGATTTTTCCCCAGGTCAGTGCAGCTTGAGTGCACTCAGCCACCACTTCAGGATTTTGCCCATCTCTGCCCAGAAGCACAGAACAGCAAGGACATCCCTCAGAACCAGATGAAGGAAATGGATCCAAATTTCACAATATATTTGGGAGACAAAGCTCTGCAAAAAAAAGAAACTAATCCTAGTTTTATGTATACCATTTTCCTCAGATTCACTTCTCCTTTGAGCTAGCACTTCAATCTCAAAAACTGGATAAGATCTACTGCCTGAAGGGAACACCAGCACCCTGTTTAATTCTGTGAGGTTGCATTTCAGCCTGAACCATGGAGACATTTCACCTACATTTGCAGGTTTAAATGATGAGTGAGTTTCAATTTATCCATTCAGACTAGTCATCAAAGTCACAGGCCTACAACCATAAGCACATTTCCCGTTGTGTTATTAAATTTAATATAACTTCAATGCATTTAGTTACAGGAATATATTGGGAGTATTAAGGTGATGACAATTCAGTTTTCTTGAAGGTTGCTTAAAAAATTCTAGCATTCCCAGAGCATAACATAATTATTTCATAACTTGCAATAAAAACAATAATTTATTTACAACATATTTAAACCTCAAAAAAAAAAAAAAATTAAAACAAACAGGACCAAATACAAGGCCTAATAGCGTTTTATCAGAGAAGCACTGATTTTAAAGACGCAAAAGGCTGTTAGATTACGTGACTTCCTAGAAATATAAAAACGATGGTTAGAAGGGACTTCTGGATGTCATCTGGCCCAACATTCCTGCTCAGACTGTCACTGACACTTGCTCAGGCCAGCTGGTTTTTGTTCACTGTAGTTCGCAGTGCCTCAAACAATGAGGCTAGACCCACTTCCTATGAAAGGTTATTCTCCTTCAATTTGCCTGGCTCAGAAACGCCCACAGTCATGTCAAGCTGCCTGCTCTATGGGTTCTTAGGAGGAAGCAGGATATTTTTCTAGAAAGGCAGGATTTCCTGTCGATTTCCTGTGGTCTCCTCACTAGGAAGGGGCAACAAAGCAGCATTGAAGAAAAGCATGCCAGACCGCTCCTTTTTTCACCAATCATCACTACAGTGGCATTACTTGTGACCCGGGGACAGCTGGTATTTTAGCTGGTATGACAAATCCAGCCCCACTGGAGCAAAAAGCAAAACTTTCAGTACTTGAGACCGAACATGGGCACAGTCCCGTTAAGGAAATATACTCCAATGTGTTGCGTTTCTGGCTCTCTGACACTGAGATGAGGTATTTTAAATTCAGGCAGTTACAAGACTCCCACAGTGAAGCAGCCAAGGCTGAAAAGCATCCATTTTCCCACAATATCAGAACACTTATTTGTGTAAGGTGCTGAACGACTTTACCTCCACCCAGAATCAATGGAGGAGCTGGTGGTCCTTATCACACTCTTAACCATTTGCTCTAAATGACCACCGACACCAGGTGCTCCTGTTTTCATGGAAGCATCAGTGTGAGGATTGTCTTGCTAGACCTGCTCAGGAAATGTAATTTTCTTTAACTATGTAGAGGGGAAGGAAGAAAGTGAATTGGAATTGCAGAATGAAGTGCTGGTCTTAGAAATGCTCCCAGATGAGCTTCCACATGGCATGCAAACACACTTCAGAAAGAATCACAGCAATCTAAATTAGTTCTAGTTCTGGAAGGGAATATGTTCCCAAAGAGATACTAAAAGGACTTTTGTTTCCTGGTGTGATCAGCATTCAGATAGGCAGGCATGATCTTAACAAGTAGGACACAAGGTATAAAGACACCTGAAGGTACCCTAATTAGTCTAACAATGCTTAGCTCATTCCTGAGCTGCTCAGTTTCTTTCTGTAGAATGCCATAACATAAGCAGCTGCTAAAAAATTGTCACTGATATTTATCTAGAGTTATTCAAACAGTTTAGCTATGAGTTTTTTTCCTCTTGTCTAGAAACTGACGGTGTGAGAAAAGACCACTGAAGAATTCAAGGGTTATCAGTGACAGGCCATCCGTTTCCCTTGCATGCATTTTGATATTTTAATCATTTATTTTGCTGCATGAATTCTGGAATGACTTCTGCTTGTTTGTTTTACCTTCTAGAAAAATAAAATAAAATAAAATAAAATAAAAACAGTTTTATGGTTCCCTTTTAATATTCTTACTTGGATTTTCCTCTATCATTCCCTTATCATTCTTAAAAGAGAATGTAGGATAATTTTTCTCAAGTACCAATGATCAGAATGAAAACCCAAACTATCAGAGCACAACTTCTGTGGACAGATATCCCAGCTGTTTTTGTTCTGAGTTGCATTTTTCCATTGGTCCAGCAAGTATAACTTATCTGCATTTGGAATTTGTATTACAACAACCAAACTGAGGCAAGATATTCACATTGCAGATGAAGCCTGGACTTCTGTGCACAATAAAGAAGCTATTTCAGTAGAGAGGATTTCACTCTGGAGAAGGGAAAAAAAAAAAAAGAAAAAACCAACCATGAGCCAATTTCCAAAATGGTTTTGATCAGTGAGTCAAAAATGAATGTTCGAATGTTCCACAGTTTGGTCTTGCAACAGCTGTGCACAGCAGCCCAGGCTCTTGCTCCCTGCTGACTTGTCCCGACACTGCATTAGCAGGAATGCTTGGCTTGATGAGGCTTAATCTTTTGTAAACTTCTGTAAATGTTTACATTTACACAAAAAGCATCATCCTGTGACAAAAGTGAGATGAATGTTCTTCGTGGCTTCAATAAAGCACATAGTAGAGCAGCACAGATAATGGGAGGGAGGGCAATGAACTGCAATACGTGATGGAAGAGGAATGGAGAGTGACTCGCTGTGCTAATACAAGACAGACCTAATAAGGGCCTTATTCTATACTGCATTATTCATTTAAGTGCCCATCCCCACCCCCAATTTGGTAGAAATTTTGGACAAACAAGTAACCCAGGATTTGAGTGGAAGTGCCTTTTTTTATCTCCTTTCCTTTGGAACACAGGAGAACAGAGCCTCTGTTCTTGCCCTGTGTCACAGATGGCACAGACGCATCTGTTTGGTGGTTCCTGGAGGCAGCAGGGGTAGAGCAAGAGGCCAGCTGCTCCCTCTAGCACTGATCTCAGCTCTCTTCCAAGATTTCCTCATGGAGACCTTGGAGAATGAGATGCACTAGTGCTCAGTGGCTGCTGGGGAGCAACCACAGCGAACTGCCAGAATACTTCCTGATTCACTGTCGCGTGTCTGAGCAGCACCAGGAAGTGCGGAAGGATAGACCTGGGAATGAGTTACAAAAGGTCACATGGAAGTATAGGCCTTCCAGGAGAGTAGCTCTTTTCAGCTGTCCAGCATCTTATCTTGCCCGCTCCATGGTCTCTTAGCAACCCTCCCACAGGTTTCCGAAGGGGAGAAGCTAAGGTCATCCTCAAACCCAGAGACCACCTTCATTGTGCACAATATATTTCAACCATAAGCAAAACCTTTCCTCCCCAAGACTTCCTGAAATGGTGTGAAACATCTGGAGATGGTGTCATTCCAGAATCAGCTACTTTGAGCAATGGACAATTTTATGCAACTGTATCACATGGGAAGAAAGATATGGTGCTAATGTAAGATGATTATTGTTTTTCAAAATCAGTGGGACAGGATTGTGATTTTTAATCCTTGCCTGGCCATCTCCCCACTTGCACAGGATCAAAACTGCCACACAGGTATGGCTGTAAAAAAAGGGCAAGCTTCATTTTCCAATAAAAATATGTGCAGTTTTGATATGTAGGTTCTCCAGTCTTCAGATCTGATGGGTTTGCAAGCTTTAGGGCCTGACGTCAATGAAGAAATGAATGAAAATATGGCAAGAGGACATAACGGTAATCCTAAAGAGAAGTTATTTCTGTGCTAGAGAATCATTATTTGTCTATAGCATATGCTCAAGATACAGACTTTATTTTTTTTATCCGTCTTGCCATTTGGCAGCTTACCGCCTAATATAAAACTGAATCACAACTATTTAATGTCCAAGTATCACAGGCAACACAACATTCAAAAATAATACAGTTCATTAGTAAAGCACATTTAAAACTCTGATATGGGAATAGTCAGGACAGGATATGTTCGACAATGATGAGGCCAGGTTTTCGCCTCTGTTTCACAGGTTCTAATCTGGTTCAAGCCATAGGAGAGTAATTTTTGACAAGACATAATGGGCTATTCATAATAGGCCTAGTACAGGAAATGAATTGCTGGCCTGTGTTCAGTTCTTTGAGGACAAGTATCCACATTAAAAAGTATAGGAGTATTTTCATTACCCTCCTCCCAAGCCTGTCTCCAGCAGCTGAAGTAAAAATTTAAAAAAAGAAATCTTCCATTTTAAAAGGTTTGCAATCCAAGTTCTGCCTTCTGTTGTGGTCTGAGTAGATGTAAACCGAGCAATAATACTGTAAATGGGTCTGTTTGTTTTGCCTTCTACTGTCAAATTAACAATTGCTTTAGCAACAATGAATTGGTCTTAGCAAGCCCTCAGAGATATAATGTTGAACTCCCTGAGAATTCACTTGAAGTTGTGCCAAGTCTGTGTTTGGACTTCAAGCATAATGTCACCTACCTTCTCAAAAGTCATTTAGAGTTAAGGAGAGCACAATAGTTCTTAGGGAGGCTTGGATTTCTTTCACAGACCTCTCACAAATTTGAATAGAAAGAGTTATCTTTCAAATGAAATTTCACCAAGCAGGTCAAAAACAAAACAAAAACTTTAGAGAAATTTCTGTGGAGTGCAACACGATCAGACCCTACTACGTTCGCAGACATTATTCCAAAGGGAATGCCTATTACTCTCCTCTTAGCATCCCTCCAACCCTAACTTTTTGTCCTACTTTTTTTTCTTTCTTTCTTCTCCCTAATAACTGTCTCTACATTTGAGGTTCATCTGAAATAACAAACTAAAAGTGAAGAAAGGCTTTCAGGAGAATCACAGAGATCAAAGACAGCAGCTATAATCTGCTGGATAAATTGGTGAATTTCCTGAGTTGGAGGTTTGAGTATTTGGGAGATTTGGGTTCAATCTTTTGTGCTACCAGAGACTTCCTATGTATCTTAGGTTAATCTCTTGGGGTTGGACTTCACTAAATAAATGCAAGTATTTGTGGTACAGGAGACAAAGTTTTGAGCTAACTGTCTAGCCTTACTTTAATGTAAGTCAATGGAAAGAAACATGAACTTCATGATAAACAGAGATGGTGCAGGTTTCTCTCTGATAACTATGAAAGAAAGCCTAAGATAACTTGCTGAGATGGGGGCTTCTGAAGTTGGGTGAGATGAACTGACCTTTACTGTAAAATTTTGAAAAACAATTGAGTAGTATTGCTGTCAGATTTTTAATAGCATTATAAGAGGGAGATCCGCAGACACATGCCCTGGAAGTTTCAATACAACTTGTACTGAAATCAAATATTTTTCAAAAGAAATTAGATACTTGAAACTTCTAGGCACTTAAAAAATACTTCCAAGGTGTTGGGAGTAATCCAGGCATCAGGATTTTGCAGCTCTGGTAAATTAGACATTAGACACTTTCTCCCCAGCCTGAAAAATAGGAAGAGTTGCGTTTTGTTACCTCTTGGGAATACTGTGAGACTCAACACAGAAAAAATTGTGAAATTATCCCATACTGTGGTAATGGATAGACAAACCATCTGAAATGTATCCAGTAATATGTGATATTGGCCGGCTGGCCTGTAACCAGATTCTCCTTTAGTTCAGATTGAGACATCATAGGCTTGAAGACTGCTGCTGTTTATCTGATGACTACAATTGGCTTTACAGACTTGGTTCCTGATTAGGACAAATATGTAAATCACAATGACTGAAGATGCACAGGGAGAACCATCTTCATATTCAAAGCACAAATATACATGAAGTAGAGGGAGGTGCCAATTCTCAATCCAACTTCCAACTCTTGACTCAAATCATTAGCCAGCATAACATTATTTTTTTATGTTGATTTTGTGCAAAGGTTTATGTGAAGTGGTGAGTAGAAGGAGCTCATAAAACCAAAACCAAAACCAAAACACTATTGAAGCAAGGAGTTAAAAAAAGCAGAACACAAGCAAAACCATCTGGTCACAAAAAATACAGTTGACCAGCCTTACTCATACAGCAGCGCTCTACAAATACCCAAATACATTTGTGAACTTTAACAGAATCAGTCTGAAAATGAGTCACACCATTAAAGGACAAAGAATTCAGCTATATTGCTCTGAGCTGCAATAAGTAAGAGCAAGAACATTTTCCTCAACACCCTACTTGCCATGGTTTACACCTATGCCTTTGGCCTTACATCGCAGAAGAGCTGTAACGTCCACTACCGATTGTTTCTGCTGGTGAACAGGCAAAAGAAGAGAACTTTCTGCTCATTCACCAAGTACCAAACAATAATTAAGATTGGATCCAGCACCTAGAAGAAACTGTTGTTACTCCCTGAATGATAAGTATTCTTATTTCCTTAGGATGATGCTTTGTAACACTAAACAGAGTTTTGAAGATTACATGGTAAGGGACAGAGTGCATCACAGCATTTTTTAAAAATACTCACTCTATGCAGAAGAAGCTGGAATACCAAAAGGCTTTTAATGTGCCCTGCATGCTCTGGTCTGAACCATTTGCAAACTCTCTGTGAGTGGCTTGGGTGGCTCCTGCTGGAGGCGTCCCAGGAGTACCACCACCTTCCACCACTACAGCCTGCTCTCCAGGGCCACCTGGCAGCTTTTGCAGTGTGCCAGCCCTTGCATGGAAGCCCTAATGACTGTCCTAATGTGATGGCAATCCACTGTTCATGCGCTTGTGTTACAGGGTATGGATAGCCCCCGTGTGCCTCTGTGTTCCTGCGTTCCATCTCTAAACAGCAGGTAAGGCCATCTACCTTTTTCATCAGGTTACTGGAGTAAAAGGGCACTGGAAAGATTATGAAATGCTCAAGTACTGTGATATTAGGCTCAGAGAAGCAGGAAGGCAGACAAAAAGGTCTATCTGTTCTGAATACTATTCAAGAAACATAACCAGTTACTAAATGGCTCCAGTTCACTTACTGCTGTACTCAGTTTCTTCACAGACTAGAAAAAAAAGTGCCTGATGTTGTACTAGTGCATTCGGTGTGAAATAAAAACTCCAGCTGCACTGGGAAGATAAACTGCTTAAGCAAAATATATTTGCTACCATTTCCTCACTGTTTCTCAAGTAATCCAAATAAAACACTGCTCACCATAGCAGTGTAAATGGCACTGCTGCACAGTAAGTAGAAAATACTGTAAAAAAGCCCTGGTACATTTGTATGGTCATTTTAAAGAACTGAATCATTTTTAACATACATATTCAAGGCAATATATCAGATTTCATTTCAAATTGTGAGGCAGAGTAGACAAAAGTCTGTATGAAGCGCTAATCACATTACTAGTGTTGGATTAATCAGTTTAGGAAAAATACCAGTCTGCTGTTTAAAAATCACTTGTAGGGTTTTTTTTTTTTTTTTTTTTTTCTGGGAGGACTATAAGCCTCTTAGCACATTTTGTGTCCTCCAGTAACTACATTAAGCATCAGCTAAGGATTCAACAAGCTCGTACTTCACAAACTGGAATACTGTTGCTATTAGGTTAGGAAAAAAATGTGTTGTAATGAGGTTCGTTATCTCAGTGGCATTTAACAGGCAGAGTCTTAATAGTGAAACACACTGATGCGAGGCCATTATGGAATCAAGGCAAATATAAATTAGTTTTAATGCTACTGTTCACAGCTTGGAGCTCCAGTGAAGGCACTGAAAGAGAGAGGTGATGGAGCCGAAGTGGGAGGAGAGTAGATGGTATTGGCAAAAGGGAAATTCTACGGAGAAAATATGACAAGATCTAGCAACATGGACAGAGGGATAAGAAGAAGAAGAAGACAGAGAGAAGATGAGATATCCAGAAGAATAACAATTACAGGACAAGAGAATCTGTGGTTTGTGCCTATGTCAGCAGAGAAGTGAATTGAGAGAAGACTGGTAGAAAATTGTTTTGACTTTGCAAACTATCGTAACTGTACTATGAAACAACTTGAAATGCAAACCTAGACAGAGAGGGCTTTTTCCAGAGCAGAAATGAGCTGTTGTAAAGTTAACATAATGACAAAAAAAGGCAATTTTATGCTGGCACTGAAGAAAGAGGAAGAGGAAGTTGCTGAGGATGGGCAGCAGAGTAGTGTGAGTGGAGAGACCACAACATCCTGTGAAGGAGAGACCCCTGGGACCAGCGTAACTGTGACTGCTGCCTGGATGGTTTCCGTGGGACAGGAGAAAGAGTAAATATATTGTTCTCCCCTTTTTGCTGCGTGCTTTCATTTCCTGTTTCCAGGAACAAGGGCACAGATGGCACCTGGAGATGTAGATACCTACCGAGTAGTGCTCCCCCACCTACAGGCGATCTGCTGTGCCTGGCAGGGCCACATCACTTCATGCAAAAACTGCCCTCTAGAAGTCTGCTTTGGAGGGAGAGGATTTGTGGTGGTGCAGGAGGGCAGACCTGACAAAGGGCCATCAAAACCACCAGCCATGTGTGACACAGGAGTTTCAGAACGCGAGGTGCTGCAGGCTGTGGCACGGCAGAGAGGCATGCTAGCGCTGGTTGTGTCCAGGCCACAACAACCAGTTCCAGAGCTGGCTTTGAGGGAAAGAAAGGATTGTGTGCCCCTTTTATGCAGTAGCTTAATCCTAGTTGAATATCGAGCCATCCACCTGGGTAGAAGAGAGTGCAAGCACGCACATACATCTTGGAGCGATGCCCATGAGAGGTATGACTTTCCCAGTGTGGATGCTGCTGGAAACAGCCCTGCTATGCCCAGAACTGTTCCCAGAAGAAAAAGTGACACAAAGTACCTTACAGTACCTCATCTCATTCTGGGCTCCAGTTTTATGGACAAACATTTAAGAGATACTAGAACTGCAACTCACAATTTAAGCACATTTATGTCTTCGGCTGTGTACTTTTATTACGTCCGTGGTGAATCCTAGGTCATCATTTGCGGAGGTATGTACTTCAATGCCTAAGGACTGTTACCACGCACAAGTACCTCTCTAAACAGATTTTCAGCAGTCTACCGGAAATCTGGCCCAGAGAAAGGCCCATTACATTTTGAGGTTTTGTGAAATACTAAGAAGCCTCTGGTATAGTTCAAAGATTTACACAGTGGATCTCTAAGGAATGGGTTGCTAACTGATTATCCCAGCTCCTCATTTCTGTGAAGTCAAAAATTGTTTACCGTGCATGTTATACTGTGCTAAACAGAAGCATATATTATGTATATACACCACACTGAAAAGATGACTATTTTCCAGATGAGAATAAATAACATGGAAAACCCATCTGGACACAAAGAAACACCTTTGCCACACTGTTTGGAAGACTCTCTCATTTCAGAAAGGTCAAACTGCTGCACTAGTCTTGGCCTTTTGCAGAGGCTTCCAAAATACAATGTGTTTTTTTATGAAAAAAGTGTGGGGAGGAAATTTGTTGGTTCTCAGCTTATCATTACAGCTTCACAGTTCCAAAAATCAAAAGCTTTTCATATACCATTGTAATGCCAAATTCCTAAATACCATCAGATAAAAAATACTTAATTTTAATTATTATTTGTAAAACAACTATATATGTAAGGGTGGAAAAGAGCCATTATATGAATATGCTCAAATACAGAAATGGATCAACAGCTCAGCCAAGGTTGATCCAGTCTGGAAGGATTTCCAGTGTTGGATTCATCCAAACATGTCTGTATCTGAGCTAGCTGTCTAAACTTTTGTATAGCTGGCAGAGAAAGGGGTACTTTTAGGCTTTGATTTGTATCAGACAAAAGCAGGCCTCTAAAACAGCACTTGGTAAACTTGCCCCTTTCTCCCTGCTGACTATGAAAGAAGTCTAGGCTGATTAGTTCACATACAGATTAATTCTCACTCTTTGAGTGCCTCAGTGACTCCTTCAGCTTTGGATGGAGCATACGTACTTTTCAAAAGATGTACGCTGCGCTGTATCTCCAGGCCAAGCTTTGCTTCACCCCACCTTTTTCACTATGGATTTTTTACAGTCTCCAGCAAACCAGGTGAGATGCTCCCATCATTTCATCTTTTTGGCCTGACATATACCTGTACCAGCCACGGTAACATCCTTCTGCAGGGAGATTCTTATCCTGCCCAGCAACTGCCATGATCTATCAACACAAGTCAGTGAAATCATGGCATGTTGGTGCTCTTGTTGGGCTTGAAACTGGAAGCAAAACCACCACCCTGTGTCAGACATCAGGACAAACTTTCAAACTGGGGGAAGCTTCAACAAATATGAGAAAGCCCTGGTTTCTTCAGTGTCTTAATTCAAAATACGTTTTATTCTTCAGCACGGTCCTGACAGTGTTTGGCCCAATAGTTCCACTGACATCAGTCAGAAGACTGCCAAGACAACCTAAAACTGAGCCCGATTGTGGTGCTTGCTACGAGGTGCCTGCAGAGTGCGAAACGTGGCTTTCAGCTACCCGGAAGGTTTCTGACCCTGTTTCAGCCATGTAGAGGGACCTTTACATCAGGTGCTCCTGGTTCCTGTCTTCAGCTACTTTATTCAGAAAAGCCCTATTGAAAGCGAAGGTACATAATGAAAGAAGCAGGTAGTAGAAAGGAGCTCTTTTTGTTTAATCCATTTCTGTGTATAATCCTCCTGTGTTAAAGCATTGAGGATACCAGTTTTAGAGTAAATTCACTACTCTAGCCTCCATTCTACAAGTATTTTTTCTATATATATGCAAACACGCAGAAGGTCAAACTGAGATTAACAAGATCCTGCCAGGTATTTTTCATTGACTTGTGGATATTTCAATGTTTTTCTGTTCTGGCTGAAATGTGTTATGACAAATCCACACGGCATCCTAACAAATAAAGGGTTTTGTTAAAAAAAAAAAAAAAAAAAGATGATCCAAATGGCTTTACTGAAAATAATGAGCGACCACATACACATTTTCCTGACAACACAGTGCACATCTTCAGGGTGAAATCATGACACAGGATTTACTGTGAAACTCAATGGTTCTGTGTTGCAAGCAGCAAACCCAGAGTCCTGATCTGCTCAGGCCTGCCAGCCTCAGCAGACATGTGGGACAGTCTTCTTTGGGCCCACTGAGGCTTTCCAATCCCAAAGCATAAGTAGACTCTGCAGTCCCCTTTGCAGCACAGTGTGGAGTTAATGGACAAGGTGGAGAGAGAAGACCAACCCATATCTACTGTCCTACCAAGCAGATGGATTTGCTCATAAATGATTACAAAACTACTCCTACAAAAAGAATAGAGCACAGGTGAAGATATTTATTTTCCTTGAGCCAGCAGCAGAATACTGCATATGACCTCTCTCATGAGTGTATCCTCAATCAGCTAGGGGAATTAAAGGCTGCAATACAGAAGATACAGAAGATTGTGCAAGACTGTTCCTGTGCTCAGGCAGTCACAAAGCCTTTTGGGACCTTTGGAACACGCTAACCTTCTATTCAGAGCCAACAGAAAGGGCATAGACTAAAGGCATTCAGGCATTCTTCCTATTCCACTTTGTACTCACATTTTCTATAAAGCTCCAGTTAGTAACCAAAAAAGACATGAACAGAAACAAGCCAAACTAAACCAAACAAACCTTCATGTATACATATTCCAATAGTCAAACTAATGAAGGAATGAAGGAAACATGCTTTTTGATGCTCTCTATGGAGAAAACTATCACATTGATAGTCAAAATCACTGGCTGGCTCCATCAGGGTGAGATGCCAGCAAAAGCCTCAATGGAACTAGAGGACAAAATTCTGAAGAAGAAACTGGTGCACATTATAATCATCGACTTTTTTTTGCCACAGAAAAAAATTGGAAGCCCACTTGTACTCAGTAATCCTGTACAATACACAGGACACCAAGCAATAGCTACCTGTGTTTCTTTATAAATATATATATAAAAACATATATATATGTTTTTTATATATATATATATATTCTTTACTATGCTTCTCAGTGAATCCGAGACAATTACACCTGGAGTAGAGTATTGCCTTTATACTGGGTCTTATTTTCTAAACCTAGCCAACCTACCATATCTACACCACTTGCTATTACATCAAGGTTTTATAAATAATAGCATAAAGATAACTGAATAGTAAGTGAAGTAATTCAAACAGTAACAAGAGGAAGCTGAAATTAATATTATGGCCAAAGGAAAATTAGACAATACAATCAGAAGATGACAAGTGAAAGCCAAAGAGGAAAGCAGAAACTATACAGAAGTTTTACTTCAAAGAAGTGTTTAATCAAACACACAAGTCCAGTGCTTGCTTGTTTTCCCCATTTGTCCTGTCATAAACAATGAGCAATGTCACAGTTTTTCCACGAAGCCATGGGAGGTAAAATTTCTGTAATTTAAGCCAATACTTTAAGGAAAAAAAATCTTTAACGTAAAAAACACCGAAAAACTGATTACAAATTTGTCACAAATTCTGCATTGTTTGTATTCCTAAAGTTATTTACATTTAAAAGACCATTCTTTTTTATTACCAACGACACAGCAGGGACCCACTGTGCCTAAGCAGAGCTTCAGTTTGCTTTGTTAAATGCTCAGAGTTTTCTCAAAACACACTATTTCTGGACTGTGGTTTTTTTCTGATTGTTTTTCAATGTTCAAAATGTGTCTTTACCCACAAAAAACTGAGTAAATGGACATCTGCTATCATTGAACTTTATCCAGGTTGTATAACATACACTTTTTGTACAGGGCAATATCAACATTTTTAATCCTCATAAAACTTATGCTTGTGAAGATGCACATGGATGTCATCAGTGAGTTTGAATTAAACTATGTTACTGGATCCATCCGAGAAGTAAAGTAACATAAGAATTATGGCCCTGCACAGTTGCAATATGTAAACTAGTTATATGAAGTAGTGAGTAAAGCTGAGTGACATATAATACAGCTGTGTAAATAGTCTTCATTTGGAAGTAAGAGTAAAGGGAAGTAAAAATTCACATCAGATTCTAATTTCTATAACTTATGCCAACAAGCAGGAACTATGTTTTAAGGACACTGAAGGTTGATTAGGTGCATTTGTAACTAAATTCCTGGAACTGCAAAGAGCAGAAGAGCAATCTAAGCCATTTTTACCACAGTGAAGGGTACTGAAAATAGAGGCATCCTTTTGTACATGGGCTGTAAGTTGACCCAGGATGACGTATACCAGACATTATAAGTATTACAGGAAATACACAGCATTATTTCCAGTTATTAACAAGAAAAATATTTATTATTTATGTGTACACATATATACTGTGTTTTATCTGGAGCAAAATCAGAAGAAAACACTTTTTTTTTTTAATGAAAGTTTAGCTGAATACCTAAGGAGTCCATCGTGTACTAAACAGTGCCTATCAGCTAAGTTAGATACTGAACACCTCTCCCTCAGTAGTCACCAATGAAAAGCATGTAGTCCCTTGCCATATTTTCTTCACCAACAGACAAGCAAACCCTCCTGCCCTACCTGTAAACTCCCCTGCTTCCTTTCTACCTACACCAATCAGCTGATTATGCGAGACTAGAGACACATGCACCAAATCTAAATTATCTTATGGATGAAGTCAGAAGCAATAGACTTAATTACAGCATGAAAGGCTCAGGTTAGCCATCAGAGAACTCCTTCCATGGCAAGGGCAGAGAAACACCAGAACAGATGCCACCTAAACAACACGTAACCAGCTCATATCTTACCTCCCCTCAACTGCCTCTCTTGTCTTTCACCCTTATACTACACCTTTCTTTGTGTTTGCCAACTGCCCACAGTGTGCACGCAGCGGTAAATATAACAAGCACTATTAACAAATGGTAGCTATTACAAGATTTATACCAGATATTCAGGATCCACCTTACGAAGATAGGGCCCAGATCCAAAAAATCCTCACTTTAGTAACAGGCATAGTTCTTATGCTTTTAGCTCCATTACCAGCAATGTAAGTAGATGTTTGAGAAAATGCTTTTGTAAGAGTTTTGCAGGATCAGGCCCTAAGAAAAGGCGGATACAGATGGTGAACACAAGATGTACATTGAGTGAAAACAACTCTTGCTTTCCATGGTGGCAGAATGCCAGCTAGTTGGAGTCTGTTGATAATGGTACAAGAAGAGGAGGAACTGTCATGCATATGTGCCAAATTTACAAATTTAAAAAGTGAATTGGGCATCACCGTCTGTTGCAGCTAATCAACAAAATGAGATAAGTGGGGCAACAAATTATGCCCCTTTTAATCAACTAGCACTGCCATCTCCTTTGTAAACAAGGCAAGTTTCTAAATTTGTTTTTACTAAGTATGAAGCAGTAAAAGAAGATGGAAATATCCTGTTAACAAATTACTGGCTCAATTGAAAGACCATCAAAGGACTTTCAACAGACTTTAGAACAGGATCAAACTCTATAAATGGAGTTTCACTTCATGAAAGAAATTCAAGGATGAAGAGTACACTCATTACTCAGGTTTTTAAAAGTTATTCCAAAAAAGAAGAAATAATTAGATCCAGCATACAAATGAGTTTTACAACAGTGTGACTACAATACATTAATGAAGGCATAAAGGTTTGAAGAATTAGGCCTTTCTTTTACTTGCTGCTTGGCTGTGTCAGTCCAGACAACAACCAGATATACTGTATTATTTCACATCTTTTTGTAAAAGGGAGTAGAAAGAAAACACTAGAATTGCACAAGTTTATCTCCCTCCAGTATGCAAGCCTTCTCTGAAAAAGATAAATACCACTGACTCTTTCCATCTTCAAAAGAAGACAGCTGGACCATGTATTCCTGATGTGAACATCTGCAAGAGGGACTTCCTGGTGCTCCTGACATACCATCCCAGCCAGAAGAGCTCCAGCACCTCACCCATTTATATTTCAGCACTCTTCAGTGTAAAAGAGCTCAGTTCCAGAACACAATACTACACAAAGAGTAACTGTAAATAAACTGCATTAAAAAACCATCCCTGGAAGTGGCCTAGGTATTCAAAGAAACTTTTCCTGAAGTGATACAGGNCTTATATATATATAAAATTACTACAAACGTCTAGGTTTTCATCCAGATTTGAAAGCTCTTTACACAGAATGCCAGCGGATGCTGCAGTCTTTACAAAAATCTTTCCATTATATGCAGCTATATTAAATCTAGTAATTCAAAACTAATTCAGCTGAAAGCTAAATGAGAAGCTGCACGGTTCACCTGGTTTACTAAAGACTCAGAATCTTCAATAATCCAGTTAAAATAGTGTGCCAAACAAAACTACTTGACTACAGATGGTCAGTACACAACCTTTGCTTATAAACACATAAGGTAACTGCCTGAGGAGCAGCATAGCATTGCAATAGTACTGCAACATCCCTTCATTTTTGCTTTCCTGCTCTATGAAATTAAATTCTCTTCAGCTTCCACTGCCATTGCAAAACATTTCAACAATCCAAATACAGGACTTACTCTGCTGACCACTAATGCCAAAGGCCCCCCAAAACCACTTACCCTGAAAGAAGATGAGTTTTGCAATGTGTAGCTGCATCTATGAAGCAAAGAAAAATTGATGGTTTCCTTTTGACTGCCACAGAAAGGGCTGCTTTGTACATTTCTTTCCTCAGGGAATACATTGCTATAACTTTCCATTGGAGACTTCCTGTATTCCTGCATTTCTAAAGTGGCTGCAAAGCTGACCTAATTCAGATCATCAAAAACTTAGGGTTAGTCACATTGTCGAAAACAAACAAACAAAAAATGTATTTGCCCCACAAATGTACTTGCTTATCTGTAACAATTTCTATCAAATACTATGCAGCATTCTTCAAAATGTTAAAACTCGCAAGCTGTAACTTCCACATTATTTTGCCTATAAAATATAGAAATGATTAACATTTATTTCATTTTTCTGTATTATCAACAATGGCACATGCACTGTGGACGTCATCCATTACAGGATGTCAAAGTAACAGAGACACTAATGTAGTCTCAGCAAACCCTGTAAGCATTAACTTCAGATGCTGCAAGGTTAAGCTGCTTGCCCTTGGTCACACAGTGAATTTGAGAGGACCAGGGATGAAGCCCAAATTTCCTGATTCCCCAGCCCTATAACAAGATCACACTGATGCAATTAATTGCTAAGTTTTAATTTAATGCTCTGTGCGATTAATATTTCTAACTCTCCAGAGTTTGTAACAGCAGGTATTAATGTTTTATTGCAGGTTCAAAAGTACGAAGTACCCTAAAAGCTGTTTTCAGTTTAATGGAAATGAAATGGCCCGTCTCAAAACGCTGTGCTGTTTAGAGCATGCTAATGCTTATAGAACTGTACAGGAATGTTAAGTACTCAAATTTCTGGTTTGATTACTCATGCCATCAGAGCTGGCAATCCAGGGCTCAGTTCAGCTTGTACAGGGCTGCTTCAGATGTCTCCGTGCAGCACCTCTTTATGTAGTACAGGCATAACCTTGATGCTCCCCTCCCAGGCACAACTCCCTTGAAACGCCACAGTAAGAGGTCATTCCCAGGAGGTTTTGCAGATCTGCAGCATACACTTACTAGGTGTGTGGATAAGTGCCTGATGTGGGGTGGGGGTATCTACCCTGCACTCAAATGATATTCTAGATTCCAAAAGATCAAAGAGTACTTCATCAGAGGAACTGTTACAGGGTTTAGCTGCCTGTTCCCCAGTCCCAGTTCTGCTGATAGAAGTGTGCCCAGCACATCTCTTTAGAGGAACCTCAAATTCTTTTTTTTTTTTTTTTCCCCCAGAAGTCCTAAGAGCCACCAAACGTGGAGAGCCAAGGTGAGCTACAGGTACCAGCCTCTGAAAACCCATCATTTGCACCCGTCACAGAAGAAGCGTGGAGAAGCATGCATACTTCAGACCACCACACAGGTAGACAACCCTTTCTGTGTCCAGAAACTATCACTGGTACTCACCCAAACCCAAAGCCTGTCATTCCAGAAAGTCTTATATGTGCAAAATACAGTTTTGAATTTTATTTTTAGCTTCACTATCCTCATTGTGCCTTCACCTCTCCTGCCAGCTGATTTTCCTTCCCCATCTTTTAACTAAAACTTTTCCTTTGTCTTGCATGCTTTATTGATCTTTCAAATCTTACTGGTCCTAGACATTTTGTAGGTTAAGCAACATCTGCTTGGAAAATTAGAAGAGATTAACAAGTCAGAGAACAGTCATTACCTGCAGACATACTGAAAATAACCATCTCCACAAATCCAACAGACAGAGACATCAATTACAATAATCCTTGAGGTAGACACTATTTGCACAGAGTTTTTAATCTTATTTGTGGCACCGACACTGAAACATGTTTCTCTACTTCAAAATATATCAACTCTGGTATTTCAGGAAACAAACAGTGAAACTGGTGCTTGCCATGTCACTAAGTGTGGATCATGTTATGCTTCTAGTGATTAATTGATTCTAGAGTAAGGGGCTACTTAGTGTGAGGAAAAGAAAAACCACTTAGTCAGTACCAGCTTAGGCTCACTGACAATCATCTCTTCATGAACTTAACTTCTGGGACTACTTACATGTACAATGTCATACATGTGTTTAACAGCACAGCCAGAGGTATCCAGTTATTCATGTTACTTGGATAATAAAGACGTTCTTTTGTGAAGAATTTCAGCTCAACTGCAACATAAGAAGACTTATTTAACCTCTAACAGACTTCCTCTTGTTTATTCTTTAATTTGAAGGATCTACTTATTAGAAATAATATTGTACACAATTAAGAATCTCTTGGAAGTTTTACTTAACTATATTGGTTTTTTTTTGTTACAAAGTTCACTTGATGTATAAATATAAAACCATAGCTAGTTTTTTTTTTTTAAATCAAGCATATTCTGAGAACAGTTTTTGAGCTGGGGTTTTACACCAAATCTTTAAAAGAAGCTGTAAAAACTCATTTTTCCTCATTTTTTAAAATGCTATTTTAATTTTAGCTTGAAGTTGTTTAAAAAAAAAAAAATCAAGATGCTGCTTTTGAAAACATCCCAAGACAAAAATTGAAAAACTGTATACAAAAAGCATGATCCAGTTTTCAAAAAGTTTGAGGAAGTATCTGTAAAACTAAAGCAACTTTTGAAAAGCTGTTATAAATGTTAAGACTTTGTAACTTCAAAAAAAAAATCTAGTTACATAAAAATGTCTACACGGAAAATCATACTGTTTGGGTAGCTGTAACTTCAAATAGGAGACACACCAGAGTTACAGCTGGAGACGTGGGTAAGGTTGAGATGGAAGGCACACATGCAGGCATGCACACAACATCTGCCAGGCCTGTTATTACCTCAAATGTCATAATTTCACACCACCTTT
Organism: Chauna torquata; assembly: GCA_013399475.1. NCBI lineage: Eukaryota > Metazoa > Chordata > Aves > Anseriformes > Anhimidae > Chauna > Chauna torquata. Next base: position 625,046 of record VXAL01006007.1, on the reverse strand, counting down.
CTCTGCTTGGTAACAGAGGACAGAATAATTTGTTCCCAAATTAGAAAACTAATCTTGGACCTCAACCTGTGAGCATGGAACAGATCCAGAGACCATCCAGCTCTGGCTAAAGGAGCCGGTCTGGGCCGTGGGACGACTGCGGGGGACGGTGGGCCCATGCTCCACTCCCTCGTCTTCGGTCACACACGAACCCCATTTCTGAGCTATTTTTGCTCCCACCTGGGAAGGGGCAAGCCCTGCTAGCACATCGTACAGGGAGCGAGCCTTTCATGAAAAGGTAAGTGAGCTGTAAAGGGCATATACAAACACTGGGTGCTATAAGGCGGCAACATATGTTGACGCAGAGTGACTTAAAGAAAAAAAGGATTAAGTGGCTTATATAAACCAGTGCCATAAGACCCCTGTATAAATACAACTAAGGGCACTATCTCTCCCAGCCTGAGGTAAGCACTGCAAAAAGGATGAAATTTAGGTTATGTAATGCCTCCCGTTCAGCCCAAAGTAAATAAAGTCGGGATTTGCACCTCGACAGCAGTGTGAGCCAAACAGCCAGTGCTGCCATGTAAAACTCTGAGCTCCTTGCAGTACCCATGGCAGCTGGGCCGGGTGGGAGATGAGCAGGGGCTGCCTTGGCCGTAGGAGCCCCAGGAGGACCTCCCACCAGCTGTTCCTGCTCACCAAGCTTCAGGAAGCATGTCCTCCACCATCCAGCCTACAGCAAAGGTCACTGCAGTGAGGCAAGTCCCCAGCAACCAGGGAACTAAGGCCACTGCCTTCCTCTTCCCCTTCCTCAGCTGGAGGTGAGCCCGCATAGACCCTGAAGTTCAAGGATTACTGAAAGTGAAGATGAACACATTTATTCATTTTAGACACCCGGTGTTTTCCAAACAATTCTGAAGGACTTTTGGCACTTCTGTTTACCACAGAATCCAGTGGCTGCAGACATCGTGCTGACTTTGCAATGTATGGCTGCACACCCTTAGTAACGGTGCCACTTGCTGCCCAAGGGTTGCGTGCTGCAGGCCCCTGGACATGGAGAAAAGCACTGAGGAAGCTCACAGAGGTGGAGGTGTTTTGAAAAAAAAATGTTTATGCAAGAAGTAATTCACAAAATTCACCAACCCTTGAAACACACTGAACCAAATTACTCCTAAACATTCTTCTTTTGTCTTTTTTTTTTTTTTTTTTTTTTTTTTTTTTTTTTTTTTTTTTTTTTTTTTTTTTTTTTTTTTTTTTTTTTTTTTTTTTTTTTTTTTTTTTTTTTTTTTTTTTTTTTTTTTTTTTTTTTTTTTTTTTTTTTTTTTTTTTTTTTTTTTTTTTTTTTTTTTTTTTTTTTTTTTTTTTTTTTTTTTTTTTTTTTTTTTTTTTTTTTTTTTTTTTTTTTTTTTTTTTTTTTTTTTTTTTTTTTTTTTTTTTTTTTTTTTTTTTTTTTTTTTTTTTTTTTTTTTTTTTTTTTTTTTTTTTTTTTTTTTTTTTTTTTTTTTTTTTTTTTTTTTTTTTTTTTTTTTTTTTTTTTTTTTTTTTTTTTTTTTTTTTTTTTTTTTTTTTTTTTTTTTTTTTTTTTTTTTTTTTTTTTTTTTTTTTTTTTTTTTTTTTTTTTTTTTTTTTTTTTTTTTTTTTTTTTTTTTTTTTTTTTTTTTTTTTTTTTTTTTTTTTTTTTTTTTTTTTTTTTTTTTTTTTTTTTTTTTTTTTTGCTTATTCTTGTTTGATTTTCCCCTTCAAGTAAGTCAGTTGGCCATGTGCAGCCTCTGTTACTGTTACGGCAGTTGGTGGTGGGGACCTTGTGGTCCAGCCAAGTTTAGCAGATACTTTTGCCTCTGTACTACACATCTTCCCCATCAGCAACAAAACCTCCCCCCTCCTGCTGCAGGCTGCCATGTGAGGAAGAGCTTTCAGCTCCAAAAGCTTTGTCATTCCCCCTCTCCCCTTCTCCCCTGACCCAGGATAACTCCAGTTACTGCTAATTAAGCTGTCAGTCATCAGAACTCTTTAGTGGGAATACTGCCATTTTAAGAAGAACCAAGAATGGGTTTCCCAGGGAAAACTTCCATCTTCCAAAACTGATGTCAAGGCCAGCACCAAGCATATTTATGGTACTTTCCCCAGTGCTAGTCATCAACGCTCAGTCACAGTCAACCTGCAGTTCAGGTTCCCCCAAGAAAAGAGAAAAATTAGGCAACTTTGGTATAGGAAGGAATCTAGCACTACACCAGTTTCTATAGAGTAGAGCTCCTGAAGTATTAGTTAAACTTTTTTTTTCTCCTATGAGTAATATAATGTGTAGAAAATAATATATAAGCTGATAGGAAGACATAACATCTAAAGTATTTTTTTACATTTTGCTATTGATATAGTTATACAAAGTTCATAATGTTGCAGTATGTTGGTTTTATCTGTTGTAGTCAATCACTAACAAACTCATCCATCTTTACTGCTAGTAGAATTACAGATTTTGGTAACTTTTCAGTAAGGTAACATTTAAATAACACACAAATGCCAATTTCATATAAGCTTTCTCTATAGGGAACTGAATTTAAGACCAAAAGAAAAAAAAAGGCTAATTAAAAAACTTCTGCTGAGTTTCAAAAGCTCTGTGCAGCTACTTCAGAAGATTGCTCATAAATTCAATAAAGCCCTAAAGATTACTCATGTCTAGAAGCATTATCATCAAGGGCAAAGTAACTTTCTTTTTCCTCTTACAGAGAAAATGGACTTTTATTATGCTGCTAATCACACCTACACTTTGAGTACCCATCAGTGTTGGAAGCTAAAAGCTATGAGCAAGTTTTATTTCTCAAATCTAGAAGAAGATAATCTTTTCAGATCAATCCCTCAGACTTTAGAGACAGGGCTATGGTTTTCCTAAGCATATGTATTAGCTCAATATCAAGTGCCCTTAGGATCTTGTAAAGTATCTTTTTATTTAAAATTTCAACCAATCTCAAATATGTATTGAATCAGAATTTCTAATTGCAAATGAAATCTCTAAAATGGAATCTGCAGTATAAAATTTACAATATTATATTTGGGAATCATTCATATGGGTAACTGCCATTTATAATATGAAATGAATAACTGCTGAAAAATTCTACTGAGCATTCCAAAAATATATTAATGAAATTAGATCTATTACATTACTGATCACATAATAATAAAAATGTTAGCATTTTAACCTGTAATTTTCATCAGAGAGAAAATTAAGAGGAAAGGAACTCCTTGGTTTTTGTTTGTTCATTTTTTAAAACCTGTATGATACCCTTTAATCATGCCCAGCTTTGGCCTCATTTGTCACCCACAAACGTTGGTATGAAACATTCCTCAGTAGACAGCTACCGTTCCCAGAGAAAATTCCTCAAATATCCCCCAAATTTGTTCTTAATATTTACTACTGACATTCCTTACATGCTGTCATAAAAGCTGAGTTGCAAAGACTGAAAGAACATCACTTGCAAAGCAGAGCAGCCCTTAAGCTCTTCTGCAAATGTGGCAGCCCCTAATTGCATCAGACATAGCCTTAACATGTTGAGCAGTATTTAAGCAAGCCATTGATGAGAACCACAGTGCTAGGATGCAGACAGTGCAAATGAAAACATTTGCTTCCTTATTCTTCACCATTTTATATATACCTGGCAAGGTCACTGGGCTGGGCCATCTCCTGTCCTCTGTGGAGCACCAGAGTAGTGGACCATGGTTCCCGGCCAAGGATGCTGTTTGTTATAGTGATGCATGCAATAAGCAATAAAAATGCAGGAAAATTCCACTCATGTTTGATGTAACTAGTAGCTATTAGTCTTCTTTGCTTATATTAGTCTTCTTCCCTAGGCAAAATCCTACCCAAACTCCACAGTGCTACCCCTCAGGGTGCAGCTGAGGGGAGCAGGGAAAGGAGGTCTCCATGGAGAACCTGGGAGGCTGGAGAATGTCTTGCTCATTCCCATCAAACTTTACAGGCAATTCATTGGTGTTTTGCCAGGCCCCTGATCATAGAAATTGGCCCCCCTTATTACACTGAATGATTTAGCTTCCTTAGGAGTTTATTGGGAGCTGATAATCTGCCTATCATGACCGATCTAAAACTGGAAAATGGTCATGCACGTTTTAAAAATAGACTGTTTATCACGCTACATGTATTGATTATCCCTTGGAAACACTCCAACAGACATCATTCTAGAAGTCAATCTAAAATAAATACGACTCAAATTTATCCAGAACAGGTTGGATGAAGCCTTGTTACTAGGCATCTAGCTTTTTTTTTTCCTATCCCAAATTGCACACATTTAACCAATATGTAACTGTCTACATATTAATATCACAGCCTCTTGGCACTTATGAATCATTAAACAGAATTTTAATGTAGCTTATTTCATATGTGTGCATTGATATTTAGAAAAGTTCAGTTCCCATTCTCAGAGTACTGGAAAGCCTTGCAAAATCCTAAAGTTATATCACTAACGTGGCCTGATACATGCGCAGAACTAATCCCAGCCATCCATCTGTGACCTGCCAGAAACACAGACAAATGCCAGCAGTCCTGCAAAAAGTTCAAGCGTAAACAAAAGTACTACTGAAAACCCCATGAAAGAGAAGATGGAGATCTGCAGCCCTACTGCTAATAAAGCTCTGTTGCAAGCCCTTGTAAGTGCAACCTTAGCATCTGACATTGCAGCCACTACGGCAGATTTTACCTGACTGGAGCTGAGACAAGGAAAACGCAGTCACCTTTGGAACAAAGTTTCAGATAATTCACTGCTTGATAAAGGCTGTCAGCATTTGAGTTCCATATAAAGGCAAATGATTGTTAATTAATGACTGTAAATGAAGTGCTTCTCAGGGTAGATTGCTGCCACTCTTTACTGCTACAACCTGAAGAAGTCAGGTTCTTCTGTTCAATATTTGAACATACAGTTTCCAGAAGCTGAGAGAAGAGTTTTCATTTTCAGCAGTCTACCTCAATGCCTCTTCCTCAGTGGAACAAACTATTGATTGCCAGATATTTCTTGTGCAAATAAAATGACATTTTATGCCTGCTTCCTTAATGCTGCTCATGAATAAGGATGAGATGTCAGACAAAGACGAGTGGATACTCTCTGCAAGGGGAAGGCTATTACTCTGGAATAACTCGTACCTGCAATTAATAAGTTATAACAAATTATTATAGGACATAAATGTTATAAGACATGAAACTAGCAGCATAAAGCAATATTACCTTATGGCAACTTACGATCAAAAAGCTGTTCTCAGTTCTTTCTTTCCTGCCCAGACAGAGCTGAAACTCAGTGGATAACCCAGCTCTTTAGGCCTCCCTAAAGGACATCTGAAGCGCGGGCATCGTGCTGAGAGAGAGGCACGTCTCTGTCTCAGTTCTGCCTTGACTCTCCTCTTGCCCTGCGAGAGTGGTAAAGATCAGGATGTTGTCTATTTTATGCACTAGATCCAGGCAGCAGTACTACACTGCTGGGAGAGTAGGAGGACGTCGCTGTGATGTGAGAACCTGTAAAGCAGCTGTGTTGGCAGGTGCAGCTCCATCATCTCTGCATGTTATGTTACAGCTAGAAACCTTTCAATCCTTTTAAAATATCTTGTAGGTAACACTGCACTCAGTTCTTCTTTGCCCAAGCAGTACTCCAACACAGCAAGCAGCAGAGTCAGAAACAAAAAGATTTGTTTGCAGCTTCCTGAGGTGTAAGGACTGTTTTTAGCAAAAGCAAGAGCAGCACCAGTGGAGGAGCAATATCCTCCTTCCATTACATGTTCTGCCTCATCTCATCTATACCAGGAGGAGGAAAGAAGGGGATATTCTGTAGAAGAGACCACTGTGGAGATGGAGATGATCCTAACGAGGAAGTTTTCTGTGAAGATTTCCACTTGCCTTCCACATCACTACATACCATGTTGTTGTATCAAGCAAAGAAACTGGCTGGAGTATCCAGCCTACTATATTTAAAATGTTGGTAAATTGAAAATGGATCATGCCACTTCTCTCCGCCCATCCCTCCTCCTGTCCCCCCACACACCATGAATATATTTTAGAAGAAAAGAATACACCTACTACTTGAGCAGATTCTAAGTACTTCACAGATTATGCATGTGAGAAGGAAATAATAATACAATATTTCAGCAAATCTGCAGTGCTCCATGCCTACAGAAAAAAAAAAATTAGCAATACAAGCACTTGGACAGGAGGTAATTATCCTATTTGAGGCAGGGACCAAAGTACAGCAATGGCTGAGACCTGCTGTGAATAATTAATGTAATTAATGACATTTCTCAGGCAGCAACTTGTGCCTGGATTCCTAAAGGAAATAGTCCTCTTAAACTGGTTTATGAAAGCTGTATGCCAAGGAAAATCCAAACTCTGTTTAATGAAGCAATTTGAGCAATTTGTGATACACTTTCCCTCTCCAGTTCCTCACTGTGCTATTCAAATCCATATAGCACATAATTAAATCAAGGATGGCTATAATATCTCACTTGCTAAATTACTATACATTTGCCTAACTAGCAATTACAACCCACTGTTGCCACAGACATTTGCTGAGTAATACTTCCGCTCCACTGTAGGCTGTCACACAACAACAGAAAGTAATAACACCCAAAAAAATGCTATAGTTAGATGCTTAACAAGCAGTATAGATAAATCAAAGATGGTCACATCCTCAAAGTAACCAAATCTTTCCCTTACAGTGCAGAGACTAACAATATAATTAATGAGAATTATAACAAAGTGAAGGGGAGAAATCACTGAAATCCTCTAACCATGCAGCTTTGGGAAAAGCAAACAAACTCCAAACTGACTGTTGCCTAAAGTGCTTTATGATCTGTGATCCACTCCTTTCCCTACCTGCCAGTTTCCTGATAAAAATAAGGGAAGATTTTGAACCTGTTCCACACTTTGGAACAAGGTTTCAGGGAGGTTTTCTTCTCCTATGATTTAGGGAACAAGCAATGATAGGATCAGATAAAAGCACATAATGAGATTAAGTCTTGTTAAAAACTCCTCTTGTGCTTCAAAGGCAGTTAACTCTGTTAAAGGCAAAAATGAAAACGGTACCTACACCTACAAACACAACTCACACATGCATGCAGAAGAGACCCTATGCTGCAGAAACTGCATTTCTTGCCACAGAGTGAACAGTCACATCAAATGGCAAAACTTTTTTCTGAAATGCATAGATTTTACGTTCTGGATGAGACCTGGCAATATTAGATGGGGTACTTGATACACCTTTCATAGAAAGCGTTTATAAACAGCTACGCGTGAAACACCTCCACATTCAAAGGACTAGCACCTGTAACACTCGGTGTCAGGAGTTGCTTTTTTGAAAGGAGCCCCTGGAACAGCAGCAGCCCAGAGCACTCAGTTGCCACGAAGGGATTCCCTATAAACTCAGGCCCCACTGTAGCCACGTGTTACAGACAGCGGATTTACATTTCAGGGGCGTCACAGAGAAGTTTGCAGACCCGTCGCTGCCCCGAGCATGTGTGCGATGCTCACAGCTGCCTCTCAGATCCCACCTGCCTGCTCAGACCAACACACCTGCCTGCGGCACACAGGTCTCAAGTGTTTTATTAGGACTGGAATTTCTGGCTTTAAAACACAGGAACTACAGGAATGAAATGCCTGACCTTTAAGAGAGAAAACCGTCTGCAAAAGTTTTGCAGGAAACCTGAATGTATTTCTATCGAATTTGACTTCTAAAAAGAAAGATAAGTAAAGATATTTAAATACAAATTCACATTACTACAGGAGTTACTGGGAATTCAGAGATTAAATAATTACGTTGAAAGAATTCAGGTAACGATTATAGAAAGTCAGAAGCAAGCCTGAATAAAATTACATTAATATGGCTTTAACAGTAGCACTGACAAGTCAAGAAACTAATTCAATAAATTCAGTTACGTACAGAATTCCCAAATGAGCTATATGCGCATTTTTTTTGCTATAAAGTTCTTACTTTCCTACATCTATTACATTAGTCCTACCTTTATAAATATCTCTTATTTTGTCTATGTGAGGGACATAATTCCTTTTTTTTATTAGCAAAATTCTTAAATTTCTTACTTTTTCTTAGTTCTTATTTTTTGTTTGAAACTTTGTATTATGAAATTCTTTAGCTAAAATCATAAATTGATCCTCTAATGGACACTATTCGTCCTGGTACTGTGAAGATGATTGATAAAATTATTTATTAGCAATGAATCCTTAAGGTTCAGTGCCATCCAGGTCAAATTTAGCTAGAGATTGACCCTAATCCTAAATCAGATTTTCTAGCTAGCTTCTATTCTGCCAGCTCAGAAAAGCTACAGATGGCAGGAATAGAACAATAGAAAATAGGAACATTCAATTTTAAAGATAATTTAAAAATAAATTTCTCATAGAGATTTATGACTAAATTTGCTGTTGGGCATAAGAAATACAAAATAAGATAAAACAAAAGGCTGCCTGGGATGGAATATTTCTGGAAATACACCCTTTCCACTGAAGCCAGCTCTGAGGACAGGCAGGGCTGCAGACTGGAACGGAGATGATGTTGAGGACAGTGCCATAGGCAAGGGGAGTTTTTTTTCATAAACTGGAAAATGTAAAAAGGCCTTGTAGCAGGAATATATTACATATATTCTCAGCATGGGTCCCTTCAAATTCTAACAGCAACAAGCGCAGGAGTGAAACCCACTGTCCAAACTACAGCAATTTCCACACAATAACCTTTCACCCATTAGTAAGTGTTTTATTCTTAACACTGACCTTCACAATTTCATACATTATTTACGGGATATAGGAGTACGCCACAAAAAAACGATCACCTTTCATCCTAAAATTAACACACTCCTATGGATTATATAACAATACCCTAAATCCAGGCAGATTTTTTTCAGAGCTGTGTTTGCAAGCAGCGATCTATGTATTTACCAATGTCATTATTTTAACAGAAATTCAATTCATAGTCTATACATATTCCATGATTCATTTTTATATAGCTACATGTTATATTTGTATTTCACCTAGGTGAAAAGTTCTGCTGCCAACACTTTCTTTAATGACACTGAAATAGTCCAGATGGAAATGCCATGGTCACCAGGCATCACAAGAAGATGCAGCCACAATGTAGAGGCAGGGTCCAAAAAGGTCCCCAGAACCTTTTTCCACCAAACTCTGGGGCATTAGTTACAGTCCAACAGAGCAATAAAGCTAAGTCCTTCTGGCAACAGAACAAAAGCCAAAGCCACTTTGAGCATTGGCTTTCTCCAGAATATCCACCCTATCACACACCTATCCCACAAACAGCATATCGGGGAAACTTTCTGATCTGTTACTGAAATTCTGCCCCCTTTGAGGGTATGACCCAAGCCACACAGCACAGAAAAGTCTGACCAAAGAGCTGTGATTAGTGAACCTTACCACGCTGAATTGCCACTGTCTGGGTGTTACAGAAACTATTTTCAGCATATTTGTGGAGATCGGTAGCAAGGCTCTGGCAGCATGACTTGGCTATCAGATTTTATAACCAGGAAAATATTCAATCCAAGTTCACACAATGGCCATTTATTATAATAGCAGAAAATATACAACCATTACTTATGTGCTTGCAAATGTGCTGCTTCTCAGATCAGGATACTAATTCACACTACAATAGAATTAAAATCCATTCAGATATAAACATGAGGCAATAACACATCTCTCATTAGGAACTCTCTCTTCATCCACTTATGAAAGTCTCTCCCTGACAAGATTTCTATGAATGGTTTTCCAGTTTCTCTGCCTCAAGGGTTGGAAACTCAGTCAGGTCACCCAAAATACCCTCAGAACTATATATATAAGTATGCGCAGACAGAGCTATTATGATATAGTGAGCCTAACACTCTGGCATTGGAGAAGGAGTGCATTCCACGGCCAAGCACTGGGAAAGCTGAATTTATTTGGCCTCTGTTGGAAAACAGGAACTGCTTGCAATGGGACAATATTTTTTATCACATCTGGGGCACTTTCTGCTAAAATCAGCTAAGTGGTAAAGCCCAGAAAATTATGACATTTATAATCATATTCAGAAAAGGCAAGCCCTTCAGTGCCTGAGCTCCAGTACTAAACAACTGCTACTGTCAGTATTATTGGTGTGAAGAACTGCTAGGCAAAGTTGGCTCCAGGAGTTCTTTTCTCAAAGAAAAGAAAAAGCCTTCATTCAGGAAGACTCCCTTCCCTTTAAGACAAGAGGACTGTGTGGCTCTTATCGTCTCCCACAGGTGGCTTTGCCCAGTAGACAGGCAGGCTAAGGCAGAAACAGAGGAGCTCAGGCTATGTAGCCTGAGTACTAAGCCTGGGATGGCTGTACAGCCTCAAGAATTGAACCACTTGTTCCAGTGTGACAACTGGCTTGCCAGATGAGCTTCTCTGAGGTGGACAACAAACAGGAAGCTGAGCAAACTGAAAGAAGAACAAACCTCTGGGTCTTCCTCTGCCTTGCATCTTATATGATTTTGGTAGGTACAGTTGGTACTTGGGCTTTTTATATTCTCACAGCAGAAGACAGGAGTTTTCTTCTGAAAGGGGAGCCCAGAATGGATGTGGTCTTAGTGGCCAGAGGGAGATCACAGTGGGGCCAGGTCTGACACACAGGGCGGCAGCAGTGGCCACCAAAAGGAGCAGCAGCAACAGCAGCAAAGCAGAAGGGTAAGATGGGTCTGGGGGACTCTGATGGACTCTGGGGACCTAGAGGCGAGACTGGAGAGGAATGCCACAAGGAAGCTTGGCGCTGGGAAGGGTGCAGGTGGACCGGGACTTGGGACTGAGAGATAAAGTAGGGAGTAGAAAAACCCTGGAGGGATCTACAATGGATGAGGTGTGTTTGGAGGGGTCAGGTAGAAGGGTATTTGGGGCAGAGTAGGAACTACGGATAGCTTTGTGCTGCATCAGTGGGGAACTCCAGAATGCGTGGGAAGGGTTGAGAGGCTCTGGGGCTGGTGTGAGGACCTTTGAACTGTATGGGGGCTGGGCTGGGGGGGGCAGAAAGAACTCAAGGAGAAGAGGTTTGGGAACTTCATCTAAGCATAACTGCAGTCAGTACTTCTTCTTTCTGCAACTCCAGCTGGGGCCAAGGGTGCAGCCAGGACTTCTTCGCAGAACTCTCCTCTTTGTGTTTTGGTTTATTGGAGGGCTGATGCAATGGGGACTGGGACTGAGGCTGTCTGGCAGAAGTGAGGCATTTTTTTATTGCAGAAGTCCTGACAGGTGATTCTGACATCACTGTCATGCCTGCATCAATACAACCTTCAGCATTATGCTGTAATGAATATAAATCATGCAGGTGAGCTGGGGAGTGTACAAAGTTGCAGGCCTTAAGGAGATTTTACTGCAGAGTCCATGGGCTCTCACCTCTCTACCCATACTCTACAGCAGGACTACTAACGAACAATACCAGGTGTCTGTTCCAAAACACCTGGGCTCAGCTTTCTGAGATGCTCAATACTTATAGATCCTGTTCATTCGAAGTTGTGATTGATTACCTAACGCTGCAAACTGACACCCCTCCCCAAGAGCACCTCTCATCAGGGGATTTTGGAAACATTAGCTCCATATCAACCTTGCAGGTTAAACTTGCAACCTTGCAGCTAAAACTGACAGAGGGACTGTGGCCAGAGGATATCAATCAACCTGATCTAAATTGTGATTAGGACTGTTGTATGACAGAGTAAGATTTAGAGGGAGAAAGCACATTCCTCAGGCATTTAGTAAAACAAACAAACAAAAAAACAAAAAACAAAACAAAACAAAAAAAACAACAAAACCTTAAGTAATGTGCTTTCCACTGCATGCAATGAAAAATAATTCATCCTGCAACCTTAGTGGCTTGTGTTAAACTGAAGCAGTCACAGCTGACCTTCCTCAGTCACTCTGACAAGTCTATATTAGTTGTCCTCATTACATAAAGACAATCAATCAGAAATTGGAGAACAATGGCCTTATGAGGGCTCATAAAAATTGAATGCAAATCCTCTATGCCATTCAGCCAGGGACAAGCTATTCCCAGAGCTACAGACACACGTCTGTGCCAAAGTCAACATAATTATTTTCTGAGTAGGGACTAGGCTCAAGACGGGAGCTTGCTAATTGCCTAAGGAGGAACAACCACCAGAAAGCTACTCACGTTTTCCCATTTAGCATGACTCCTTCATCCTCTCTTTCTCCTCAGCGTAGCACAGAACAGGAAAGGTATTTATACGAGCAGCTGCTGTAAATTGTTTGTATTATCTTGGAATTACTCTGATGTACATGCTCTATGCCAACAAATTTAGCTAATTTACACATGAATGCCATTTCAGCAAGTCCTTATTACTGATTGAGACTATTAGGGTGGGACACTGAGCAACGACCTTTCCACTTTCTGTCCTCCTGAAGGACCTCCTGTATGACAGGCCACGCTGGGTCCACATCACTGATTTCTAATGCAGAGTGTACAGTATACCACTGTCACACATGATTGAAACAAGCTAAAGCCTTCAATTTTCAAGGGAGATAGACAGCAGAGAAACAATTATCAAGGAAGAAATGAGATCCTGGGTGCTTAAGTCATACAGGTCTGCTAGAGGTCACCAGCACTGCAGTTTCTCATATATCTTCAGAAGAAATATGAGGTCTTGTTCAAAATAGTAATGTGCTGCTGCATATCACATTCGGAACTCCAGATGCCTATTAGAAAAGTTGATAGCTGATATTCAGGGTTCCTGTTTGGTATACATGAAAAGCAGCTGTTCCTAATATACTTAGTTAACCTGATACCATCAAGCTTATTTTCAGTCATTGCTGGGTCAACGACCATTTCTTCCTCCTCCCAGAACCCTGCACATCTCCTTCCCCAAATAAAAACCTTGTGGCCCCCAAAGTAATTGTCCTTCATCAAACTGTAGGTTACTTAAGTGTCATTCCAGTGTTGTTTTTTTTTGTTTGGTTGGTTTTTGTTTTGTTTTGTTTTCTCCCAGTCCCACATACAGACCTAAACTGAGATCCAAACATCGCTTCAGGTCCTGATTTAATGGGACTAAAATTCAACATCTGAATATAAAAGCACAGTGTTATCCTGCATTCCCTTTAATGGGATTTTCTCCTCCAGCTATATTTTAAAGGTGAAAGTTTTCAGCACTACAAGCACTACAAACTACAATTTCCAGTGGTTAACAAAACATAGAATAGTCCTTATTCTTCTATTATTCCTTCTGTTGAGCTGATCTTCACCTGAATGACATTAAAAAAGGTAGACTCTATTTGGCAATTTTGCTTGCCTTTGCTGTATAGCGTAACCAAGGTCCTTCACTAGATGCTAAAACCCTTCTAAGCAATTCACATACCACACACAAAAAAATCCCAAACTTTTGGCATTGCACACTACATCTGTCAGCTTCCAAATCCTCCTCCACAATCGCAGATAAATACACATGCACATCTGTGCTTCACACTTCTCCTAGGTAATCTAGGAGCAAGTGCAATCAGACAACAAAACGTTAATCTTGTTTTAATTTCCAAAGGAGTGTATATGCTGCTTGGTAATAAATTCAGTGAGTCTCCAAGTTTCAAATTGCCACCCAACCAACAGCCATGGTCCCATGACTGCCAAATAATGGTAGTCAGTAGCTCACTGTAGCTCAGGTGGTGTGGGCAAAACTCTGCTGTCTCTGCTTCAATAAATAAGACATACCCTATGACATTTAAGAAATAGAATCCAAGTAAAGTACCACATTTCATAGTAAGCAAAAAGCCCTCCCAACCTTAAAGACATTGGAGTCAAGTGTGCTTTCAGCTTCCATGGAAGATGAGTGCTGCTGACCTATTAAATCCTACCTGGATCCTCTGTTGTGAAGGAATCCTAAAGCGTACAAACAAAACCTCATGTGCATCAGGGGGTCATATGGAGCTCCTGAATTCTGGACCTCCTAGAGTTAACATTGACTTGGTTCCAGGCCTCCTCCTTGGACTGGGAAATTATGCCTCATACAATGCTGTCAGGCAACTCTTGTTTACACATTGTAGCTGCAAATGTAATATTAATGTAGAGTGAATAAACCACATAGGCGTATGGTATCCACAGACACATTTCCACAGAGTCAAAGAAAAGACAATAACATTATCCAGACCTAACCTAGCCAATTCCTCTGCAAGGATACCTATACTGCCTGCCCCATGTGCTTCGAAGTAAAAGCTAATAGGGTCATATCAGCAAGCTAGTTTGAATTACTAACACAAGATACACATGCTCGCAAACACATTTGGCAAGCCAATCCATAAAATGACCCAGTATTTTGATGATACATATCTCAAATATTGCATTTTGTGAAGTAGCAGCTCCATCCTCTAAGCAAAAACTTTTCACACAAATGTCATACGTGTTCACAGTCTCATAGATTACTTAGCTTCCCACTTTTCATGAGTGTGGGGAGGTGCGGAAATAGGAAGCAATATGTTGTGCAATGCAGCACTTCTAGTCAAGCAAATATAAATTACATTTGACAACTAACTACATGACTACATGGAGATACTGCTGCTACTGTCAAATCTATCTTTAACCATGTGCCTAAATAAGGGATTTAGAGTCTGTTTCAAACACTCTCTTTTATTACTTGCTAGGAGCACTCAAGCTCATACACACGAAATAGATGTGGGTACACCACAATGAATTACAACACACCTCTTTGAACTGGTCCTTCACACATTTTCTCACTGTACCAGCATTATTCTCATGAGAAATACAAATCACATCAGAGCATGATGCACAAACACATTCTCATAGTCTGTTCAACAAGTCCTACAGGCACTGTAGATCAGGGCAAAGCTGAAGCCTTGAATTTTATGACTTGCACAGTTCAGCTGTTTTTAAACAAGCTATATACCTACTGTTATGTCTAAATTACTCATCTTATCTCAAAATATCTGCAGCTGGAAAGGTAAAAAAAAATATTTTGGAATCGTGGCTTTGGATTTCTGCTGCACTGAAGATTTCCAGAAGGCTGTACATGCTTTAATCCAGCAGAAATAATGCCATTGGTTGAAAAAACATAGGAAACTATAGCACATGCTTTAAATATAGCCATACACTTGTGTTCAAAGCAGAGATTTTTTGACAGATTCTACATCTTAGAGAATGAGGTGAAAGAATGGCATTTCTAGGATTTGATATATTTTAAGAATTTGGTCTTAAAGACTAGCCATTTTAATTCAATCTTGGAACGATAGATAGCCTTTGAAAGATGTTTCAGAGCAGGAATGGAACTACTGTAAGTAACAACAGGTAACTTTAATTAAAGTCCATTTGAGCTTTTATACTTGAAGACAAACAAAAAAGCCAACCTCCTACCCCCTAGTCTGTACACTAGGTAATTTTCTCTAAGGTTTATGCAGCAGCTGGCTATCTGCTTAACTGCCCTCATTTAGCTGGCACTAATTTCTAATCTGGATTTTCCTTCTCCATAAAGATTTCATAAAAAAAAATCCTGAAAGTACTTCTGAGCATGAAAATAACCTGTAAGATTATATACACTGATAGATGTGTTATATTACATGCTTTAAAACTTCCAAGATTTGAACAGAGTTAGAACCTATAGTGATTGCTACCCATGCCTCCCCTGCCCTAGCTCCAGCTGAATGATGATAGCTTTCCTCCATTCTAATTTGAACAACTGGGCATTAACTGCATCAGCCAAAGGGAGGTGAGAGCGCATGGCATGTAATTTGGATGGATGTTAGAGAGGCGATACTTTGGCTGCAAGGATAACTGCACTCTCTGATCACATCGCCTCTGCAAGCCAGGCTTTGTGCCTCCAGAGAGACAAAACCTGATTCTTCGTCTCCTTGGCAGCTTCCTGTCTGTGTGCTCTTCTGTACATGTGGGCTGCAGCAGCAGGTCCACCTGGGTCATCAGCTCTTTCCTTTAGGAGACTGTGATCAGAACAGAAAGGAGTGAAGAGACTGCTTTCCTGAAACTGAACTATTGTTTCACCTTAACAGTAGGAATATAAACCAACAAGCAGCTTGTACATATGCCTCTCACTCTGAAGTGGAAAGCTGGAAAGGTGTCTGAACCTGAATAGGTGATCAATCACCCAAAGAACCTAAAGTCACGTGTTAGAATCAAAACTTGCATTTTCTATTAAAAGGCTGTGCTCCCAAGAGCTTTTCAAGAAAACAGAGAGAGATCAGAAAATGAGGCTGGACAGGAGGACTGAGATGAAATATAATGTTTTTGAAAACTGACAGTCTGAAAAGTTCTTGAAAGACGCAGGGAAAGAGGCATGGGTCTGTATGCAATTTTTGCTATTCTTTATTCTTTCAAGGCTTCATTTGACTGCATGATAAACTACAGGCTCAGTTCCTTTCATGGGTGAGCTCCCATCCAACAGTGTAAGGACAGGTGTCCTGGTAATGACACCCACAACGCAGTCTCTGGAGCTGTAACCCTCCTCAGGAAGGCTGGACCATCTAGCTGCTTTATTTTACATGGCTAGTTTCCAAAAAAGGGAAAAAACAATCCTGCATCCTCTACTCTGTCAGTAATTGAAAATACTTACTGCTGTCTAAAAGGAGTAAAAGGTGAATGGTAAACAGTATTAAGAAGATACCATGAGGAATATTTAACTTGCTAGCACATAACAGAACAGAAAGATTTTTCTCCTTTTGCCTTCCTTCGTCCCCTATATCACAGAAGTCGTGCACTAGATAGCTGATTCTAGAAGTCATTTTCCAGCTGATACTGGAAATAGTTTTCATTCCTGCAACTTACTTCTCTTCCTTTGTTGGCTTCCTTTTTCTCTCTCCTACTGCTTCTGCTTTCCTCCAAAGTTCATTAGATTACAGCAGAATTTGGACATGTTCTTCACCAATATTTTGATAAAGACAAATCAGAAACCAGCCCAAGTCCTCTTTCTTTTTTCTGGCCTCACATTCTTCCTTCAGATGGCCTGATACCAGAAGTAAATATTGACTCATTTGCCTACCACTCTCCTATCGGTTAAATACTTTAATTTTATTTTTTTCTAACTACTGAAACAGACATTTTTTCTATATATGTTTTATCCAGGAGACAGGCCTTCTGCTGCTTCCTGCAGTTACCCTCAGATCTGCTCTCTTTTGCAGATGGATCTGTTTATTTACATTTTTCCCCAACCCAACCCCACATTGTCATTTTCCACCTTGCAGCCCTGTAGGAAAAAGTGCATGCAATGTATTGTCTTTAGTGAATTACCAAATGAACTATTTTAAGAAAGATGAGTCACCGAAGACTCATTGGGAAAAAAAATAATCAGATATAAAGTACAACAGCTTATATAAATAAAATGGCCAGGATTTTCAAAAGAGTTAGCTGATTCCTGTGGGTCCTCTGTAAATTCCAGGTAACATGTCTACTTACTGTAACTCACACTTTTACTGCTTCAAATCTGCTGGTTTCCATTATCTTTCATATCTTTGAAAAATGTTTTGTAGGAAAATAAACCACGCTATTGACTTCCTCTACTGAAGACCTAATAACTGAAGACTAAATATGTTGTGCAAATATTTGCCTGTCCATCAACCCGCAAATGAAATTTAGAGAGCATTTTACACATACATATTAGATTCATACCACTAGAGCAGGTGAAACCCCATAATAACTTATGATGTAAAGGCTTAAACTACATTAATTTTCCTCAATTTAATGCGGTATGATGAAAAACTGATAGGATTATTTAACAGTATAACTGTTGACATCTTTCATCCAAGGAATGGCTAATGTTTGTGACCACTTTTACTGGAAGAGCGGAGTTAATGGAATTAGCTACTTTATGCAATCCTATCAAGTGCAGTCGTAGAACAGGAAAAACTGAGCCTTTGAGAAGGTCACCAGGAACCCTCTAGCAGGTTTCATTTGAGAAACTTTGCTCCCAGGCGTGAGACCTCAGCCAGCCACTGCTCCCTACCAAGAAGTCTTCTTGAGGCCATGAAGAAAGTGCAAGCAAGCTTCTAAGATGCCTCCTCTGAGGGCCTCATTCTTGTCTTCTCACATGAAGTTTCATTAAGCTTTATCCATTTCCCTGAGTTTAGGCAAGCCATCTCAGACTGCCTTGCTTTGCATGTAGCCTGTAGCTATGCTAGTGATCGTTACAGTTTTACCCATGAGCTCTGTGAAGGGCCTTCTTTGCTTGCATTTACTGAATGAATAGGAACCATGAAACTAGCCTCAGCAAGATTTTACCCAAGCCTTCACTGAGCACACACTTGAAATCTTCGTGGCTTGGCTGCACAGCCACATAGCATTGTGGCACTACATTTCCAATCCATTAAATATTTTGAGATATTATAAGAAGTTAAGGCCAACTGAAGGCTCACATAAAACCTCAGCCAACCCCCCAAAGCTCCAGCCAAATTTTGCTCACTGAGTAAAAATGCACCGAAATTTTTGTACTCCTGAGATGGTATAATGTTTCAACTAAAATTTGCTTTTTTGAGGTAAGGTGGTGTTTGGTTCCCAGTCAGTTAATTAGAAGAGTTAATCCTTCCAATGTTCCATTAAATTTGAGGGGAGAACTCATCTGCATGAAGTTTCTTGTAACCCTGAAGCGTTTGCAGATTTTGAGGGCTTTTGCTTTAAAAGTAAAAAGTACATGCTCTACACTGTTCCTATCTGAACTGCATCTGAATTCTGACTTTGGTTTGACCAAAATTATTTTACTGGATAATTCTGGTATCTGCACTACTTATTTAGAACTGTGCAACGTCTATTGCTCTATTCGAGTTCCCTGGCTACTATGACAAATGTGAATGGACGTTTTGCACCACAAGCAGATTTTTCAAGAAGCTATAAAGAAAAGGTATTAAAATTTTCTAATATTCACTTCACAATGAATTGACTAAAGGCAACAGTTTAGAAGCTTCTCCTCCCTTTAAAAATAGAAACCAAATCACTATTCGTGTAAACATTTATGCACACGATTAAATATAAGCATGCCTACTCATCTGCTACATCTGCATAAGTGTCTGCAGGATATGGGCCTAATTCCCAGTTTCCTTTCCATTCACTCATATTTCCAGTCCATACTTTGGAACAAAAATAAATAACTCCAGTCACTCACAGCACACCACACTTCCAAATCACTCTGTGAACAATTATGTGACAACTAGGGACATAAGTACCTCGCATAACATGGAGCTAAACAGAGACTCTAGCTTGGGACCTGAAAGGCCTGAACCACATTATTGCAAACACTTTGCCAGAGTCATTAATCCTGCCTCTACACAGGGTTAATGAGTCCATGTGCAGCCCTGTGCTGATGATTTGTACTGTTCTTGAGACAGACTAGTATATGAACATGGCAACACACTGCGTTTCCTTCTATATATGCCTGAAAATATTTATCACAGTCTCGCAAAAAGATTCCTGACTCCCAACTACTCACCCACAGCCTTAACAAGAGCAAAAATTGTAATATTAGCATCCTTGTTGCAAAAAAGGAAAGCCCTTGGATTTATTACATGGCATATTCAGATGCACCCTGTGTTATTTCACCAAAAGCACTTTTTTGTCTTCCACTGAAGCAAAAATGTGTTTCTTTTAAATGTTATTTAGCTTTTCACAGGTACAGCATAAATGTTTCTGAGTGTCCTTAAAAACATAAAAGCTTAAAAAATATGTTCTTCATATAGAAGGATCTCTTCATATCTTGAGACTGCTTTGTACATCTTAAATGTACTTGATGCGGGATTTATAGTCTCCTTTACCTGTTCAGGGGTGTTACAATAGGCACAGTGTTGGTAGGACTGGAACATATCATCCTTCCAGGACAGTATTAACAACAGCAAGTCTGGGCCACGCTCACAGCTCTAATCCACATCCCTCCCTCCTGACTGTCAGTGCAGGACGGACTCTTACCGATAGTCTCAACATTATAACGGTCTTATCCTTTACCCATATGGCATACATCAGGCTGGCTTTCTTGGAAGCACACGCTTACAACACTTTGCGTGGTTACATTTCATGTATCCAAGTTAATTTTCCAGCCTCAATGAAGAAAGCAATCAACTGTAAATCAAATGGTGGAAATACAGTATGATAGGATATTGTCCCGTAAAAGGAAATGGTAGGTACAGCCTGGAAACAGGACTTTAAAATACAAATTTCATAAATTGAAAGAAAATATACTGGAGAAACCGTTTCATCAGATCCACAATTCTGTTTAATTTGGTATATTCTGAGAACCAGAAACATTTAGCATACCAAAATCTCATGAGCACCAAGTGGGTGAGAGAGACCTCAGTAGTTCTGGACAAAGAATATCCCTAGTCCTGCATGCTCTAAGTAAACTGCTAAAAATCACTACTAAAACCAACATTTAAAAAAATAAAGTAAATACCATGAGTCAAATTCTGTCATCAGTTCCGAGGGGACACCTCCAGTTAATTATTCTCATCTATGGAACAGACTGGCAGAGAGCTAAGATACCTTTTTTTTCCATGACCTTTTACTATTTTTCAGTACCACTAAGCAGGTAAAGAATTCCAGAGGTGTAAGAGGAAACTGAAGGCACTTTTCTCTCCAGTTTTATGAATATTCTTGCCTAGTGGTTCACAGTTGGCTTTTGTTGTTTTGTCCTGCTGTTCTTGCCAACATGAAAGATCTGTACTTCCACTTATTTTTCCTTTTCTTTCTTCTTCTTCTTTTTTTTTTTTCCCC
>VXAL01006007.1:585632-604351 GCA_013399475.1 Chauna torquata | reverse complement strand
TTTGACTCCTAAGGCTGAAGATAAAAATCTTATTCATCATCTAGTTTCTCTCTTGACCATTTCATTTAAGAGCCACTAACAAAGGTTGAAAAACAAGACCAGATTTTGCACTCTGGCTACTGTTGCCCTGTGATTGTGAACACTTGCTGCCAGCATAGATGCGCTGCTGGCAATGCAGTACAAACCTTCAAAGGCCTTATTTCATTTGCAAGCTTAGATAGCAATTACAAAGAACAAAAGTGTTGTGATGAAGGTCACCATCAGCATATGACATGCCTTCAAAAGAGGACTGTTAATGAGCTACTATCTGTCCTGGGCCCTTTGAAATAAAATTGCAATACCCTTGAGCTCTCTTGAAGGTTTTTGTTGTTGTTGTTGTTGTTGTTTTTGTTTGTTTGGTTGTTTTCTTTTTTTTTCTTTAAGATGAAAAAGAAAAAAGAAAATCCCCATATTTTTATGGGCAGCTGCCTCAAGGTGTGAAGTGTTCTGTTTCTAGTTTTCACACAGCTTATCTTAAGCGGCTGTTTTTTCACCAGACCATGGTGAGAGGGATAGGAACAACATGTGAGAAGGGAAACAGAAGACACTGAGATATTGAGAAAACAAATCTGAAACAATTTTTATGCTTGCAAGAGAGTTTTTTCTGCAGCAGCTGCAGACCCTTTGAGAGCTTCAAAACAAAACCCACCCTTCAGAATACAGAAATAGAGGAATTTATGGGAACAGCAAGACTGAAACCTGAAGAGGTCAAGGCTACAACGTTGACTGGTGAGACATTACTTTTGTCATTCACTTAAATGTGGCGAGGTTATAGTTATCAGAAGGAAACTAAATTGTGTAAGTGACTTTTATGCTCTGCAATGAATTCCTCATAAATGCGTGTTAAAGACTACTACCATATGCCATATCCCCTTAATATGATTGGCACAAATACAACTGGGTATAAAAACTGAATTATTGTCTTGTCTTGTTTCTATTGGGTCTGAAGTGCACTGGTAAAGTAGCAAAGGGATGTTTGATTCTGCTGCTCATAAACAAAAAGTCTTGTTGATTTCCAAAGCTGTAAACCCATCAGTTTTCCTCCCCACACTAAATTCCTACAAGAATTGAAGGAAACACTAACTGCTGATAAGGCTTGGGTAAACCTCTGGGAACAGCTGATGTGAGCTAAGGCAACTTGCAGCAGCTGAACATCCTCCTTCTCCTGCCCTGGGCACTCAGCTCAAGTTAAAACATTCTTATCTTTCACCCATCACTACCAGAAATTTGGGACAGCTCAAGTAGCAGTTCCACCTCACTGCTCTAGCTAGCATAGTTCTTCAGCGCCCTTTGCATGCCAGACATTTTGCAAGGCAGAGAAAAGGTGCATAATGCAAAAAGCTTGGTTTCTAAACTGCATACTAGAACAGCTCCTGTACAACTAATCCATTGACTTGTGTGAACTTTGACAGGCAAGACACGGGCTGCCTCCAGTTTTCATTTGGCCATGCTGCTTTTTTCAGTTAGCATACAAGATGACAATAAGATTCAGCCTGCTAATTTGAGTGTATGCAAGTCAGTTTGCACATTTTTACTACGTCTCTCATGTTCTGGATCCACTAAAGTTGATGCTTTTATGCATCCAGCCTCTGCACGCACAGCAACTGTTTGTCTGAGATGACCCCTCTTTTTTTTTTTTTTTTTAATAGACAGACGGCAATTCCAGCTGTCAAAGGTGTTACAAAGACGGGAGTGAGAGAATACACCAAGAAAGGGATGATGAATGGAAAGGAAATTGCTAGAGTAGAAATCTCCTGCAGTTTCCAACATATTTGAATAGCTGCAATTCCACCCTGCTCCTTCAAAGAACAACGGGCGTCGTTGCCTAAAGGTTACTCTTCCTTTGAAAACTGAAGTTCCTTGACTATTTGCTCCACAGACTGCTGCCCTTTTCACATTTCCCAAGCGATATATTAAAATATGTCATTCTGTCATGGCAGTTTTGGACTTTGCAACTACTCACATGTCTATTAGAGCCAACATACTGGGAGGCTGTCAGATGTGACATGTCACTCAGAAAATTCAATAAAAATGTTTCTTCTTGCTTACAGTTCTTCAAAAAAAGGACAAGAGAAGAAAGAAAAACACTGAGGAAAACAATGGGCCTTATTATTGATGGAAAGACTAGAAGCACATGTTTGCCAAGCAAATCCTTGTATTCAATGATTTGTGACAATTATTGCTGAGGAAAAATATATTTCTAGTAAGAGGAGTAAGAAAGTAGAGGCTTGCAGATAGTACCTGGCCATTTCAGAACTCAGATATTCCTCAATGTATAATTTAAGGTCAGTTCTTTGAACTCAGAATCTAATTTCTATCTAATACTGCAGTCACACATACATCTTTAAGTGAAGTGGAGCATCTAGAAAAGGAACCTATCAATAGGAATTGCTGTCATTGCAATTGTCATTTTCACAGCAATTTTTGCAACTTGACCTAGGAATTGATTATTTTTTCCTAGGGTGGAAGACATGAAATAGCCCATGACTTGCATTTCTTCCTTGTGATCACCTAAGGGAACTTCACTGTTGCACGTCAACGGAGAGACCACAGCAAAGCACATGAGAACTGGAGATCAAGTATTCCTGGATGAAAAGCCTAAGCTGTAAAAGAGGTTGCCAGAGGGTATGAGGTCAAATGGAATGAGACCATCTCTAAGTCACGCTATAAGACTCTTGGGCAGTTTTTTTCATAACAGTTTGTACCCGTTCCCCAGAAAAAAAAACTCTCTACCTAAGGATAGCAGAAGAGTGGAAGGCTCCAGGCACCCTTCATCATGAAGGCATAATTTACCAGCCAAGTGCTTAGAGGCATTTTTGACACATGCTGCAGGAAACCCCTTTAATAACTAGAGAGGGAGGAGAGAAAGAACACTAGGATCTAACATCAAGATGTAAATCCCTTCTGTCAATCTCCCTTTTTTTTTTTAGCTGCTTCCAAAATTCAATCTCATTTACATTCAAATTACTGTTTTAT
This sequence comes from Chauna torquata, assembly GCA_013399475.1. Taxonomy (NCBI): domain Eukaryota; kingdom Metazoa; phylum Chordata; class Aves; order Anseriformes; family Anhimidae; genus Chauna; species Chauna torquata. Next base: position 601,336 of record VXAL01006007.1, on the reverse strand, counting down.
TGCCAAAATAAATTCTTCAGCTCTAGTTTTCTATTACCTTGCCTGAAAAAGAATCTCAGGAGTTTTAAGGCCAGCCTGCGTGCCTACTGGAATCTGGGATGTATCGATCAAAGAGGGTTCCTGAAATTTCCTGTCCTCTGTAGTCTGTCAGACGTGTGGCAAGCCATCCATCTGGGCATAGCCATGGCTAGGGATAGGCTTTGGGGCAGACACACAGACAGGTAGTGCACTGTATTTCTTAAATCTCATGACAGAAACGAATTTGTGAGTGGAATTGGCGAATGGGGGGTACTGGCTTGCACTTGCTTGTGTCCCTGCAACAGCCTCTCAAATATCCTTCCTTCGCCCTGACCACACCTCACCGGCAGTCACGGCTGTGGATGATAAGAAGCTTGCATTTCATGTTGGCAGCCTCCCTGGGTTAACACTGGTGTCTCGATGCAAGACGGAAATGTTTTTGTCCCCATGGAAAGAGAGAGTGGGGAAGGCACAGGGGACCATGCAAAAGGTAGTGGGGGAAGGAGACAAACCAGGAAGACTGCCTGAGGTCAAAAAAAAAAAAGAAAAAAAAAAAACCTGAGAAGAAATAGTGGGTGGTGGTGAGAAGTAAGAGCTACAGGATGTGTAGACCAACAATCTTTTTCCTTCTGAGAGCCAACAAGCATTATTTAAGAGGAAGCTCATTCACTTTGCTGAAGTAGTCAAATTTTTTGCAAAAGAGTTAGTTGCAACTAGAATACACAGTGCTGTATTATTCATAAGCATTTTAGCGGTCTTTGCCTGGACTTGCCCAGCAATTGTTATTTGTATGACAAATGCAGTGGTAACACTTGCATTCTTTTCCTAGTATGCAAGAGGTTATACCATTAATAATAAGCATGTAAACAGCACTACAAGGTCACACGCTGATTTTCTCAGAAAAACATATTCCCTATCTCCCATCCACTCACCAAAGAGAATACAGTTCAGATGCTATATTCCAACATAGGTTATATCAAGCAAAATAAGATGGGGAAAGAAGCTGTTTTGCATTTATCACTAACTGCTCAATCGGCGTTGCATTTGGTCCATGGTCATATTCCAACACCTTTGCTGTCCTGCCTGGACTCCTTGAATCCTTCCAGCAGGTCTAAGGGGAACTGAGCTTCAGCTTCCATGTGCCCCCCTACAGCAGTTGCCCCTTAATAATGGCCTGTCACAACACACCCGTGGACCTGCAGTGGTGGGAAAAGGCCACAGACCCCAGCTGTAACCCACAGGGGCAAGTGGAGAGGTCGACATCTGGAAAGTGACCAAATCAAATAACTGTCCTACCACAACTTTCCCTCTATTCCAGTCCACAGCCAAATAAAAAGGCAAAGGAAAAATAAGAGAAGGAACTCCAGACACTGAGGCATAGGGGCTGCAATCCGTAACCATGCTCCATACAAGGAGTAGAAATGCAACAAGGGGAATTAGCATAAATTACTTCCAGAGAGACAGGTACAGGAAATGTATTTTGGAAGGCAGAATTTCACTCTCTGCCTTGGCGTGAGTACAGATACTCATCACTACCTTGCTTTATTTTATAAGATGAACCAGGACCAACTCACCTATTTTTGAGATAAACTTATTCATACCCATTAAGACGTGCAGCTTTTAATTGGCCACTGTAACTGTAAACAGTCATATTTCTCGCAAACATAACATGAAGTTTCATAAATTACTGCATGCTGGAGCTCAGTATCCCTTCAGGTTTGCTAGATAATTTTGAGCTGTGTTCAGATTACCATGGAAATTTAAAACAAACTGCACTGCTCCTCAAGGGGAAAGTATATTTCTACTGTATCTCAACTATTCTCTGAAAACAAAATGAGGAAGAAATCGTGTTCTAATCTCAGGAGAGATTTTTACTAAGCTAAATGAACTGAAACTAGTTTTGCCTCCTGCTGCTGCTTAGTGGTAATAAATAGTTTGGGGGCAACATTCCCTCTCCCAAAGTTGTATCCTAATTTCATTGTTTAGATATCTATAGGCTGGAGGTTATTTTTACTACATCCTGTCAACAGTGAGGGGACAAAACCGTCAGGAAGAGGATGCATTAGGCTTTTACATTAACTGCAGGTAAAACTAGCGCTCAAGAGCTGGACGTTTACTTGTTCACACAAGCGTGCTGTGTATTATTTTGGCTTCTCCACATTAATGCTTAGTTCATGTGACATTATAGATCCTATGGCCTTACAGACTTGGAGCTCAAAGAGAGAGAATCACATTTTGCTAAAAGTACTTGGGAAAGGTTCCTAGTTTTCCAGATTCTAGTCTGGAAAAACACAGCCCATGGTGTTTACAGCAGCAAGTTCAAACGCCAGCCCTCAATCATTTGCTTGGGCAGCCCAGTGAGCAACTGCACTGGAACTTGTAATTCCAATAGAAAATTGATTTTATGCATACACCTTGTGCTCATAGAAAATAACTCATTCTTCCAGCTTATAGTTGGAAATGTTATTCAGTACCAAGATCCAATTTACTATCAGATGCTCAATGACTTGCATCCAGCTGGAAATGCACATGCATTGTAAGCTCAGGACCGCGAGCATGCATACATCTGTAGTTTGCTATTATTATTTTATACAGTTTGCAGTACTACACAGACACAAGAGCAAAAAAAATTCTCTTTGAATGAAAACTTGATCTAGGAGGCCATCACAGCAGTCCAGGAACACAAGGCCTCAGAGTGAAGTTCTAATAGCTAAACCTTAAGCTTTAGCTTTCATTGTACTATCAAGTATTATTTTTATGTTCCATGTTAAATGGAGCCTTGTCTTAGCAAGTAACATCAGCTTAGGTCCTGAAAATGTACGTTACAATTTTAAATTCAAGACCTAAATTTTATGTTGAAAGTCTTGCTTATACCATCAAATGAAGAGATATTATAATATATTTTAAAGTCAATAGAACTGGTTTGGGAAGGAATAGCATTACTTTTTAGAGCTATAGTGGTAATTGTAGTAAATGCTATCATTACTGAAGAGTTAAATACGGGATCTTTTTTTTGCACATCTTTAACACTTAGTAGTGACAGAGCCACAGAAATATTTCTCTCTCTAGTCCCATATACTCTAGAGATATTAACATAGCATTTTTGGAAAAACTGACATGGGCCATGTATTCACAATAGCTAGTGACCTTATCAAATAAACATTTAAGTCTCTGGGCCCATTTTTTCCAACAAAATTAACACAGTAGCGTCTGACTGTAAAAAAAAAACAAAAAAACATCTATTTGGATTCATTGTCCAAGCTTATGGAAATGCAAAGTACAGGAACCATGTAAAAAGCAAAGTGCAAGTGATATTTTAAGAATTATTAACATTTTTTTTTTAATTACAGAATAATAAAAAGGTGATCTGGAAAAAAAAATATATGGATAACAACCTAGAAACATCATGTTAGTGATATTTTCTGGATCACAGCTGTAGCCCCATGCCCATACAGTTGATGTTGTAAAGGGTAGATTCTTCTATTAGTAAAGCACATAAAATCTTAAATGGCAGATTGCCAGTGATGCTCTGCTGAGTGTGCTACAAAACAGCAAAATCTAACTTGGAAAAGATCGTATTGAAAATGGGACATGAAGCTTGCTGGGCTTATGTCACTAGTGTTTTAGGTTTGATATAAAACAGCAAGCTTTTGCTGACTTAGGTTTATCATTTGTGAACATGAAAAATAAATGATGCCTGGTACACAGATGTAACTTAGACCAGCCCCAGTCCTTCTGTTGGTTTTGCTTTCCTCTTTCAGGGAGATGTTTTATTGCATTCCTCTGTAACACTGCTAGTGCAAGCTGAACGTTCATTGCTGGACTTTGCTAGCACAGCTATGCTAGAAAAAGGGATGACCTGTGAAGTAGCTATCAGTTGCAGGATTTCCAACCTAAACTTGGAAACACTAAAGGGTATTAGCTTTACTCAGCTCAAACTCTGCATCTACAGTGGTAGTTACCAGTTGTGATTCACCAGACTGCACCTCGGGGAGGAAGGAGGTGGGGGCCAAGATGTGCAGAGCACAAAACCAGCTGGTGGGAACAGCTGCTGAAACAGTCAGAATAGGGTTGTGGTGGTTTTGTTTTTTTTTTTTCCCCCAGACATCCAGCACTTGGTATGCTTCTGATGAGAGTTTCTCAGCCTTGTGTCGACTGCTTGTTCACTCCAGCCCTCTCCACACGCTTGTTTCTCTGCCTTTTACTTCACTGGGTCTCCTCTCCTCCTCTCTGCCACCTTCTTCTCTTCTCCTCTCATTTTAGATTTATTTCTGAGTGAGCCTTCCTCCCTTCCGACACAACTGCAGCAGTGCAAGCAGCGCTGCATTGTTGTCAGTCTGAGTTGTGCTGCACTTCCTCTCTCTACTGCAGCCCCTCATTCCCCCAGCCCCAGCCTGTCAACTATATCCACTACTTGTGGATATATGCCTCACGGCATTTTCTACTTCTCCAGTCAATGCATGTAGCACAGAAATGTCCTGTTCTTACTCAGCCAGTGGGTACCAGCACAAAACAGCCGTAGTCATAGTAGTGGCTCCTCAACTGAACTGAAAACTCACTGCTCCTCTTACACCTCTGGTGTGGCAAAATGTCTTAAAAAGAAAAGTGTTTGGAATCCCTCGTTCCTCTCTCACATCCTAGCCACTTCTTAGGTACGCCCAAGGGTCACACCACAGACCAAAGGAGTCAGCCTGTGGTGGTTGCTGATCTCCACGTGGGGACAGGCGTGAGACTCTGTGAAATGAGTTATTTGGAACATAGAAAAGGTAGGAGAGATGGATATGTGTGCACACGTATGCATGAATTTGTGCACACACCTGTGTGTATCCAGGGAATGCAGCAAGACCACTGATGGCACCAGGAGCCAGAGCTGGGAAAAGCAGGTGGGGTCAGTGGGAAATCTGCAGAGTTGTATGTGTGTGTTGGGTAAAGAAACTGAACTCTTAAACTCATCGCTACCTGATTTTTCATTTAAATTACAATCTCACATAAATATATAATATTTAGAGTTGCATAAGACTTTCTGAATATGAGCTGACATGTGAAGCTCCAAAAATGAAGAGTTTGCAATGCATGACAATAAGCTTTATTTGGCTTAGAGAAACCAGGAACTACTCTACAGACTCTTGACCATTTACCTTCTTGTTGACCCTTGGTTACTTGCCTAACACAGATTAGACACATGTAACGAGCACTTCTGTTAAAAACATTCAGCATCATAAAGAATGCTAATTAATGCCACTTGAGAAAATGTCCAAATTCTATCTCAGATACTCTCACTGATATAAAAAAAATAAATAGAAAATAAAGTCACTGAACAAATAGGAGTCTGTAGCAGCCCTCAGCCATAAAGGAGCAGTGGCACATTTCTATTCGGCACTGGCCAGATAACAGCACTGTGCAGCCTTCCCTGCATTGATCCTCCTGCCAGGAGCACCTTCGTGTTAATGGGGACAGAAGGGGTAAGATTTATGGTCTTTTATTACCATGCTCTAATCAGTCTAGTCTTTTCAAACAGGAAAAGGCAGTCCAAAGTCAGGAAAAACAAATCAAACCAAAACCTGGCAGGTGTGCCCATAGGTTTTACCACTGAGGAGAATTTGGAGTGGAGTCAGTCTGCAGTATCTTGGAGATTACTGAACAAACAGTGCACATTGCCTTTACTCCCCATAATTTTCTACCGTAATATAAATGCAGTTACTCGTTCTTCCTCAACATTAAGCAATATTTCTGGACAGTCAGATCAAAAAAGCTAAACAATGCAAAATCCCTGTCTCTCTGAATTTGATTTTAAAGGTTGGGTAATTACAAGCAAAAGAAAGTGTTTTAGACTTCAGGCTATATTAACAATGATCTTTACAAATGTTTTAATCCTCCAGCGGGACTGAGAATGAGCATGTGCAGAGACCTTCATTGACTCTCAGACAGGACTGGAGACTGGCTTGCATTAGTCACTGCAAGAAATGTTATTTTAATTATATAATGGCTAGATCCAGTAAATCTCTTAAGCGTGTACAATGTATCTTACACTGTTGACTCCGAAGAAACTAATCACATGCTTAAAAGGAACCATGTGCCGAACTGCTTTACTCATTTGAGCTATAAATGTGGATTTTCTCTGAATTTGACCTGAAATAAGCTAGTAACCCCTAGAGACATCACTCCTGGACAATCACGGCAATGCATGGTGTTCTAAGTCTTAGATGGAAGCCCAGTGAGGAATGGCTTATTGTTAATCTGCCATCAGAAAAATTAATTTTGCCTTCTGTATGGATTTTGTTGATATTAAAACATTCCAAGACTGAAAACTCACAAAATATGAAAATTAATAAGTTCTTTATGATCACTTTCTGAAAAACTGAAGCTTGAGGTACACTGGTGAAATAGTCAAGAAGCACAAAGACCTCTGCCTCAATCCTGTGAAGACTTCTGTATGTGATATAGTCTCATCGAAGATGACATGCCATTCTACAATCAGATAACAGACTTAGCTCTCCGGTGCTCTAAATCAACAATACTCATACAGCTATGTTCTGTTTATTAAAAAAACAAACAAACAAACAAACCTGTAAAATAATATTCTTCCAAACAAGTTAGTGAAATTTTTTTAAAATATCATAACTGAATTATTCCCCATTTTAGAATAGATGCAAATGGATTCTCATTATAAAATATCATTATCTGTGCTGCTTTCCTGATTTCCAAAAAACTATACCTCTTGCAGCTTTTCTAGTTTTCTCTTATTTTTCTCATGTTTGCTCATGAAAAAAATTTGCCTCAAATGAATATGTGTCTGACTTTAAGAATAAAAAACAGAAGGAACAATGTTTCTAAACATTAAATGGGCCATAGGATGGATATTTTCTATCAGTGTATTTTTTTCCAAATGTGTTTCTAAACAAGAAATATGAGTAATTGCAGACAAACAGAGAAGAGAAGGCAAAACAGTATAAAATTGCTTGGCAATATAAAAAAAACACCCTTAACTAATACTTATAATTCCAAAAAGATGTCATCAACAATCAGAAGTTTAACTACACAGATCTGTTGGAAAGATGTTGGGGAAGAGAAATATAGCCTCCACTTGTACTGAAGCTACTTGAGCACAGAAAGAAGAACCAGGAGGCTTTGAATTCAACTCCAATTTACACAGATCCCTGGGTGTCCTTCCATGAATGACCCGAGGCACCAACCATCAGGATCTGGCAGATTTAGCAACAGCAGTCAAAGATGTTTTTGCTTCCCACATTTGCTCCATCTCCCTCAGAGGTTGCTGCCCCTGCGCCGGAGACAGCAAAACGGGTAACGCATCTGCCCTTCGCTGCCCCACTTTGCAGCCGGCCGTGTTCGCGCCAGCCCCACTCCATCCATGATTTTGGCTGGCACACCGGGCAGTAACCGGCGGGCTGCCAAAGCACGGCCACCCATTCCCTCCTGCGGCGGGGCAGATAACCCGCCTCATCATCCCATCTTACGGAGGCACCGCTGGCAGCGCGCTCCGGCGGGCGGTAACCGGACTGCAGCCGGGTCCTGGTGCGCGCGTGCACACAGCAATGCTCCACGGGCACGTCCAGCCTGGCTCGGACAGGAAAGCTGATGGCTGGGCGGGGGCTGCAGGGAGGAGAAGAGGCGAAAGGCTCCTCTTTTCCCTCCTAAGTCAATCTGGTGACTGGAGTTTTTTGGACTGCGCAGGGTCAGTCCTTCTGTTAATACAGAAGAGAATAAAACTAAAAACAGTAAGAGGCCAAAGCAGGAGGATGTTTGAAATGGTATCTTACTAAACTTCTCATGGTTTGCCATTCCATTAGATAATGTTTATGGTCTAAAGGCTAACCTCCTGTCCACCAAAGCAGACCACCAGCAGGAGGAGGCTGCAGCAGCCCAGGGCTGTTCTGCTGATGACCAGCTTGTGGCCAAGAAGGCAGATACTCTCAAAGTAAACAGTTTCAGCTCTGTTTTGGCCTCTTCTCTGGTGATGCTAACCCAGTTTATTACAGGCTCCTCCAGGGAACAGAAGGATGTTCTGTCTGTTTCCTTTCTCTCATAGACTAGTCGTGCCGCGGGTAAACCTCTTTTTTTTCCATCTCTGTTGTTCATTCTCAAGCCTCTTTCTCTCTCTCTCTCTCCAGATTTCCTCTAGGCCATACACCATCTGTCTAAGCACTTCTCTTTATGCACACTGTTGCATTCTATTCCTTTTCTTTCTGTGATCTATGTTTAGTTGCTTTCCTGTTTATACACCCCTCCAGAGAGGGGTATTGTTGAATGTGACTAGTCAGGAAGAGAAACAATGCGGTTAGAACACAAATCCTTTCAGAGGAGTAATTGGGATGAGAAACTGTACAGGATTGGATATAAAACTTCTCCCTATGATTAATCAGAAACAGAGATCTGAATATAAATCCATAAAACCCCTTAGAGTACCCTGATCAAGGCCAAAAAACACCTAAGCAGGGGAAGAAACAAAAGCAAGGAAACACATGCAGACACTTTTTCTTTTCTGACACAGTGTATTTTTTTTTTTCATAAGTAAAATATAACAATTTGGTTTTGGAAACCTTACAATATCTCTTTCTCTTTGCTCAAACAACCAGGAGTCCCTGAATGTGAACCCTGAGTGCATACGTGATGAAAGCTCTGGGAAAGGTGAACTTAAAGACTGCTGGGGAATTCAGTATTGATTGGTCCAGAGACACTTAAAACACAGCACTTCAGCAGAAGAGTAGCAAGCAAAAAGCTGGTTCTCGAGAATCTTACAAGTTAGACCAATGAAAAAGCTGTCTGATGCACATCAGACATCAGGACTGATGAGAACACCTGGGCCCATCGTGGTGGGACAACAAAGAACTGTAGTCCGGTATGCACACCGTGGGGAGACTCTGTCTGATCTGAGTGACACTTGCACAGCAAATAAACACAGAGCGTTCCCCATCTTCATGCTCCTTCCAGTAGGAAGTAGCTCGTGGACACGGGGTGGAGGTAGGGATTGGTTGTGAAATACCACAGACACTAGCACTGGGGAAGCTTGATAGCACAGGTATTCTCCTGTAAGTAAGAGCCATTTGCTACTGTGAAATGGAGTGCTTCAGAGGGGAATGCAGAAATCCAGGATTTGGATCAAAAGGAATGTCTGAAATTTTGTTTTGCAGTTTTACCGTTATGATAACGCATAATGCAAACAGTTTTGATTATCATACACCATCAATAACTTTGATAGTTTTTATGCTGGTAAACGCATTGGCAGCACAAGCAGCAGCTAAGGGGGGAACACTGGTTGCAAATCACTGGTTTCCCTGATATGATTATCCATTAAAGCAAAAGCTGGCGGACTTTGTAAAACATCATAGATCTTCAAAAAACTCCACAAATGTATGTGACTAGTGATTTCGCATTAAATTTTGCTGGGTGACATGTCACTAATAGATGGTGCATAACATGGATTAGAAAATTTCTGTGCAATGGCGATAAAATCTCTCAGTAGTTAAGACTTAAATATGAACAAGGTTCTGCTCTCACTGACCAGCAGACATCCCCTGATGAAAGGGGGTCTACAGCCTTTGCTACAACACCAGAAGAGAGGACAACAGGAAAGGCTACAGAATGGAAATGAGGGTGACAGAAGGATCACAGGAATTTCAGGGAAAGTACACTTGCAGCGTGACATGCTCTTCCGAGTTTGTTTGCTTCAGTCAGTGGCAGCAACTGTTGTTTATATGATATTTAAACGCACAGAGGGAAGTGGCTTAGCATACAGGATGGGCTTCAGCTGGCCTTTATTCATACAACGTGCAGTGGAGCAGAAGATGCATCTGAAGCAACTAGCAAAAAGATGACTTCATTAGCAGCAATTTTCAGGGGCAAGAAGAGCCTCCTAAAGACCAAAAGGGAAAAGCCTACACCTGTGGGGACAGGAGATGATCTGGAAAAATGGCTTGATCATGGGAACAAAATGAAAGGAATGAGATCAGAAATTGTTCAGTCATGCCCTGAAAATCACTTTGAGATGAGTGCTGATGCTGAAGCAGAGAAACAAGTTTAAAAATAAGTTATACACTACTATTTTTGAGGAAATATTTCCATGAACTTAAAAAAAAAAAGTGAACTTTGCAGTAATTTTAAGTCTGAAAGGAATGTCAGCAGCAAAAAACCTGAGCTGCTAATCTGTTTGGTGTCCAGCAGAACTAAACAAGCCTTCACTCTGAGTCAATGAGAGGTTGCGTATGGTATTATGAGATCAAACTCTAATCCTCTTACTAGCATTTTCCATGGAACAACTGCCACACTATGTGTATTCATATTGTTAAATGCATTATTCATATAAATTCTACATACATGCACACAAAATATGGCTGTAATTACAATATATTCCTTATATATTGTATAACCTGAATCCTGTTCAAAAACTATCCTAAAAAGGAGTAAATGTAGCATTAGACATTATTTGCTTACATTCCCTTTACTGCAAACAGCAGAACAGACAGTCTGACAAACAGACGTGTCTAATCTGCTGGTTAGCGTAAAACATTTGTTGTATAAGGCCACATTAGTCCCTGGCTCTCCTGTATGTATTAACATCTCATTCGTAATTCAGAAGCAAAGTGTAAGGAGGCTGTACAAAGCAGGTCAGTTTTAATTCCAGGTTGTGGGGCGCAGTTATATAGTCAGGGCTTGACTAAGAAATTTAGCAACTCTACAGTGTGACCATGCAGAAATCTTGCTTTGCTACTGACCCATCCAGCTATTATTAGAAAATGTCAAAATTCCCCATATTGACCCACTTGATCATTCAGCATGAACTATGAGACATCAAACTATCTAAGCAATGTGGTAGTGTGTAAATATTGCCCTATCCAACAGAAGTTTGCAGTGATTATTATAATGCTTTTTTTCAAAGGTAGCACAAGTAAAAAAAAATATTCTTCCTAGGCTTGCTTGCTCCAAAGATTCCTGCCAGAGGACTCCTCATTGCACACTCCAAAGCCTCTCTTACCAGAGAGTCTAAGTATCCACTTTTATCCAGATAAATGAATTATTCATGTCAGCAGAGCCGATATCAGCTAGCAAGACGGGATGCTTCAAGCAAACACTGGTGCTCTATTATAATTCTGTAACAAGTATTCTAAAACCTAGTGAGCTAATGTATTATGATAATTTTTCCAATAAATTCTTGCTTTGCCAGCCTATGTTTTCTATTACCATCTATAGAATTGTTAAAGTAATTCTACTGATAAACCAGTCATTTGATGTTCAGTTGTGTGTGTTTTTTCTTCTACATCAACTGTAGTACAATACCTCTTTTCCCCCCTCGGTACACCATACTATAAGTGGCTCCAAACAAGCATCTTTAGTACTTCAACACAGAGTGGCCAGCATTACACTATATTGCACACTGCTCATCTCAAAAGCATCTCAGTAACTGTAACAAAATACTGCTTTTTCTTCTTCAAGAAGTTACTTCTTCTGCCTCAATCATTAGAAGTAGGAATTGCTAAAAGAAAAGAGCCTGCTTATTTCATATTACAGGAAAACATTACTAAAAGGCCACACTATTCTGACAAATAATGTCATGATAGGAGTACTTCTAAGCCCAAATACTTATACAGGTAAATAGACTAAACCACTTGTTTCTGCAGCGAATCCACATACACTCCTCACAAATAAATCCTACATTGCTTCCTGGCATTGAAGTATAGAAACTGTTCTGTAAACAGTGCAATGATGAAGCCCAGTTTATATTCACATGAATATTACGTCTTTAAGAACACTATTCTTCTGTCTACATCTGTTGAATTTGATGATGGTTCAAAAGTAAACAGCCAATACAGTAAAAAGGACAATGAGAAAATCATATAAAGTTTCATTTCTTTAGGACACTAGGCTAAGAACGGGTCTAAATCAACAATTCAGTTTTTCAGTAATTTCCTGTGGTCACACACATACAATTCCCTTCAGATAATCTACAGACATACAGCATACTGACAGATGACCATTTCAGAAATGTAAATGAGAAACAATATAAGAATCTGACATTTCAGTTTGCATACAGTAGAACTGGTCTTTTTCTGGGTACCAGAATCCCTCATCTTTCCATTAGTCAGGAACTTCAGCAGCTCAAAACTCACTTACTTGCATTGTACTTACTGAAAACAGATAGATAGATAGATAAATACTTGAATATAGTCTTGTTGCACACACGTATCAAAGTGACCACCACCATCAATTTTACCGTTCCTTTCTCCTATGCCGTTAAGATTATTGAATTTAGAATGTACGAACAAAACACTATCTAAAATCCAGTTAGGCAACAGTTAGAATTACACTAAGAAGGGAGATTGCAGATTTAACAATCTCAATATAGAGGCCATATGCATAAAACATTGTGATTTCAGATCCAGATGTGTTACCATCCTATACTTTAACATCCAACTCAACTAGATTTAGCCTGCGAGGTTCCCAATCTCAGCCCGAGGATGGCTCCCCTTTACACATCCAGTTGCGAGGATACCAGTTTAGTGCTAGACCTGAAGTTGGTAATAATTTAGCATGCACTTAAATAAAGTCCAAAGCCTGAAGGCAACTTTTATTTGGTGTAGTCCTTGCAGGCAACTTGAGGTCACCAGCTAGTAGACACACTGAAGCTGAGGAGTATTTACCTAGGGTAGGCTGCCAATGCATTGTTACATCTTTCTTGTTGGCAGGGAGGAAGGAATACTGCTATATCAACAACAACAGTGCTGCTCTGGTAATGTGTTAAGTGTCACAACAAAAGCAACACAAGTTTTCTTCTGATTCAGATCTGATTCCAGGAAAAAAAAGAGCAACTTGGATTTACTTTTCATTTTGCCTTGAATTGCATAGGTTTGCACTGTGAGAGGTTTAGGCTTTATAACACTGCAAATTTAAAAGAAGTAGCCCTTATCTACAAGGGTAACATGCTTTGAATAGAATTGTGTTTTTTGGTTTTTGTTTTTAAATCATAAATGCCTAAATTAATGCAGGTTAGTTTGAAATTTGTAATGAAATTCCCAAGATGAACTACATAAGCTTATGCCTTTCAGTTGAGATGGATGATGATGACGGCTGAGCAGAAGCCATGCAAAGCCATTAGGCTTTGCATGAATTCATGCATCTGAAATGACAATAGACCAAAGTTGGCAGCTGATTTTCACTTTGAGGTTTTTCATTCAAAGTTCAAAAGAAAATCCAGAGGGTGAATACCAGAGGGAGCAAAAGTTGGCATTCACAGCAAAATGGTAACATAGATAGCTTTATTTCACTATTTTCCAGGATACTGTAGATGCCATAGTAACAGTGCTTCAAAAACAGAGTATGGTGCTGTGAAAATGGTACTGTACAGAGCTAAAATTCCAGACAGACGCTCATGCTCGGTTGGAAGTTAAGTCATAGGTATGAAATCCTCAACAGTACATTCAGGAGCCTGTGGTGCAGGGGGACTCACAAGGAGCTTTTGCTTCTGCTCCCTCTGAAAGGGAAACAATAGCAAGACATTTGAAATATGGAAAGTCAGAATGTAGAGCCATTTGAAGAGAAACAGGTAAAGACTGCATGTATGAGAGGGACATTTCTGAGATACGTAGTAAGCACAGTATTTGGGATTTTTTTTGAAGCTGTCTGGCCATTGTCCAGCTTCCAAGCTTGACTGTGTCCTCTGAATCAGCACTTCCTAACACAAAACTTTGTTTTTACTGATGACTCTCAAGTTACCTCAGTAAACTCAGTGCAGAAAGTACCAAAATAGAGGCAGTGAAAGAAAAGCAAAAATATGTGATTCCCATTGTCTGAGTCTAAAGCATAAAGAAAAAAGCTGAATCAGATGAATGATTGGGAGAAGAAAAAAAAACAGAACTTTTACATTACAAGGGAAACATCTGAGAAGGCAAAATGAGAGTTTCAGTAGATACCAGGGGCCCAGACTCAAGGGCACAGTTTCCATGTGTGTGGAGCTCTGCATTTCCGTGGTCCAGCCGTGGGAGTCTACACACCAGTGCACAGCATGTTCAAGTCCTCAACCTCTGTTTACAACAGGGAAGGAAAGTCTCAAGACAAGAGCAAAGAATCATATCCCAGGAAGGCAGAACAACTTAATTTTTCCTCCTCAGTAACTGGAAAATGGGGAGTTTATGTGCCTCCCTGAAGAGATGATACAAAGTCCCAGGCAGTGACTGCTCTCTGGTCACCAGAAAGATAAATGAGTGCTTATGGACTACAGTGGTACTTCATGGAGAGAGCTCTACTCTTTATTTCTCTCTCAGTCCCATGACTGTCACACTAGCAAAAGGATTTAAAAAGCAAGGGGAAAAGGGCAAGCTTTCTCTTCGCTGTGTTGTGTACAGTACGTTAAATGTTTTGTAAGTCCACAGTTCCCTAGGGATGGGTTATAATCACCATGGTTGTGCATGTGGAAAACAACAGGGAGGAATGGATGAGCACAAAAGAGGAGACAGAGAAAAAAACTAAACAGATCGATAAAAATCAAGTGATAAAGAGGAGAAGCAAAAGACCGACCTATTTTCTGTAAATAAGGCTCTTCAAAAAGCTGTTTTTGAAATGGCCCAGATTGTCTGCATTAGAAAAGATTACATTTTTAATCCACTCATTTGAACATATATTATGAGAAAGACGGAAATATTAAATCCAAAACTTAAGACCCTCCTTATAACTCTAGGGAAAAACTTCCATAAAAAGAAAGGTGTCCAAGAAAAACTCCTCCGATAACATTACAAATTTCTCCCTGTTGTAGTATTTCTTTAAATACAAGTATAAGTCAAATGAACTTTATGGCTTCTTTTATAAGCCTGTTACAGAATGAGAAAACACTTGTAAACCAAGCATGGGAAGAAGAGGTAGTTGGTGTCATTCATGTGATTTTTCTAACTAAACTTACATCCTTTAACAGAACAATATTAATTTTCAAAAGTAAATTGGCATGTAAACTTTATCCTGAGGTTTGGAGAGAATATTTTCAAAAAGATAATCAGGATAAAATGAGTACCTTTCAGCTGATAATCACTATAGGTAGTGTATATTTTGTATGGAATTGACAGTTCTCAGTACTGTTAATGGTGTTCCTCCTAAGGTCCCATATGGGATTTCCCATCTGGGGAGAAAAAGAGAAATTTGTTTGCGAGATTACAAAATACCTGTTGTTAAGAGTGCTTTTAGAAATGCATTTCATACTATCACGCAATAGACGCCATAAGATGTGTTTTTCAGCACATGATCGTTGAGAGAAAAGTCAATACAGACTGAACTTCTCTGCTGTGCAAGAAAGGGTGCTGTAGCATCAATGGCATTAACAGCTGCGAGAAGGAAAAAGAGAACCTTTGGATGCTGCCATATTTGCACTGGTGGAACAGAGGGAAGTAGGTGAGTAAATACTATCTACATCTATCATGCATGCGTTGTAAGTTCAGCTGCCCATCATCCTTACTAGCATTGCTGCTCAATATATTATGATGTGACGTTAACTTTTTCACAAAAGCATGAAAAAATGCAGGTGCTATTTGAAGTACATGTTCTATAAGGATTCTTCAATTCCGCAAATGCAACAAATAAATAAATAAATAAAACAAAACTGAAATCACTTGGAAAAGTTACAGATCATGGGAAAAGCTTTCCCTCCAGCTCTGGAAACACTGGTGGTTTTTTTTTTTTTTTTTTTTTTT
>VXAL01006007.1:521617-585604 GCA_013399475.1 Chauna torquata | reverse complement strand
TTTTTTGCTTCTATAAGTTTGCAGTTAATATGGTACTTGTGCAACTGTTCTTTTTTTCACACCTGAGCTAATGTTCCCAAAGTGTTCATCATTATGACATTCAGAAGCTAAGGCTTGAGTTAGCCACCAAACTAAGACTAATGTACCTTTGAAGTTTTTAAAAGAGAAAGCAAAGTCACTCCCCACTCCCCTCAGCTTAGTTGTACCAAACGTCTGCTTTAGTAGGTCTGCATATTTTCTGCTTTAAATTTGCAGGACAGTGAAGCAATTTTATTACCTCATACTGTCATGCATCATAAACCTAGACAACTTTGCAACAATGAAGAGACCGAGAGGGATTAGCTGATACATGCTTCACTTGGGGCTTTCCTGCCCTCACACAACACCGCACTTTTTCTGCGTGGACTCACATAACATCCATCCACTTCTTGACTGAGGCTACACACGGGGTCCCACCTTTGGAAGGAGGAATCCAAGAAAAATTGTCAGAATGCAGAAATAAGAGCTAAAATTAACTACCATACTTTCTTTTCTTCCTTTTGTGCCTATTTCACTGGTTACCACATTCAAAGGAGAAGTTAACTCCCCAGGGTATGAGTATCTGGAAAACAAGGATAGACACCACGTCTTCAGAGAGGCATATAGTCTTTTGAATTAAGGCTCTGCAAAGTGTTTGAAATCAGCCGGAAAATGCCAACATTTTAATATTCTTTCATATTGCCACCATGTGAAAATCACTCACATTTTGAAAACATCTTGGTTTAGGTATCTTGATAGTACTGATTTAATGAAACATTAAGGAGTTCATTTCAGAAGAAAGATCAGTGATTCTACTTGCCAGGAAAAAGCTTCAGGTCTTTTCAACATAACAAAATGTTGTTAAAAAACATCTGAAGTATGTACTATTTAACATCTTCACACATTTAGTAAACAAAAATTCAAATTCAGTGATATGAAATGGTCTTTAACTGTGTCATGGAAATAATCTAATATAAAGCCTTGCTTTCAGGTAACAGTTTAGTTAGAATTGCAATGCATAATCATACAGGAATAAAGTAGATACCGTGCAGACTTGCAGATCCAGCAGGGTTTAAGATATTTAGACAGATGACTTTAAAACGTACGCAACTACAACATTCACTTGCTGTCCCAGGCGTTCTCACAGACTGAGATTGTCTCATACAGGAAGGGTAGGCGTGGAGATATGCTGATACAGAAGTTAAAGGCAAACGTATCTGCCAGGGTCACAGAACCTGTCCATGAATTGCTCTCAGCATGGAAGTGGAGAAGACAATGTTGAACTGCTGCAGGATTTTCTTTGTTACTCACTAGCAAAACAACAGAAATTTCCACTAAAGGAAAAAACTCCCTGACCCAACAAAAAAAACCAAATATCTGCCCAAGCTTTTTCTTATTTGTCAGGAAAATTACTTGTATAACTATATATGTGTTAGGAGGGCTCTCTTTCATATCTATCAGTTCTTGTTAGTTTGTATATAAATTATATAGCGCGTTGGGCCTCTTAGCAAACAGCCAATGCAGTTATTTCTCTATGCAAACGTTGGACCTAAGTACCAGCTTCTGGAATGGTCAGGCTTGACAAAATGCCAAGAATACATCCTATTTCTCCAGAGTGTTACCACCCCAAAAAGGGCCCTGTCCCAGAGCAGATTCTGTAATACACAGTTCTCACCACCACCTAGTTCATTCACTGTGCATGGCACACAGAAGCCTGTGCTGTATTGGAAGCTGAAGGAATTACTGGACTCCGTCTCTATCAAAAGGGAAGAGAGATTCTTGTTGTTTTTACATGAACAGTGAAAAAGGAGGGGAAAAAACAACAACAACAAAACCAGAGATATGGTAAAGCTTTGAGTCTGGAAAACATCTTTGTGCTAATTTGTATACGGAGATGTCTAAGACTCTGTCCTTTTAACAATGATAGAGAAGACTCACAAATTCAACACAGAGTAAGTCTTCAGAGCTTTTAAGACCAACCTCTAATATTTATTTGGAACAGAAATTTTGTTCTTTATTATGTGTTACATGTTATTTCACTGCTTGTAGTAGAAACAGAAGCCATTACTAAATCTTTAAATTTTAAACTAAATTTCCATACAAACTTTAAAAAATATGTAATCATACCAGTTTTATCCTTGTTGAGTTCTACAGGACTCAAAAAAAAAAAAAGCACAACATAGAATTCCAGGCCCTGAACATATATAACATGCTTAAAAATTTTATGTGCATAAAACATATTCCACATGGTTGCCTGAAACTTGAAAAAACCTCTCTTTTCCTGCTTACCATCACTCACAGCTCCCTACCGCTTTTTACTCATATCATAACAGGACCCAGCACGCTGACCACCCGAGGAGGGGATATCCTTAAAGATATCCTTAAAGATCCCACATCGCAGCGCTGACAGTCCAGTTGCACATCACAAGAGGGTGCCACCAACTGTCCTGGAAGTTGGTACCCCTGAGAGCAAGCAGGAGCAGCCTCTATTGTGTAACCATAGGCACAGGATAATTTTATAGATAAAACCACTCTCATTTTCCCCCCTCATACGCCTTCAACTTATTCATAACAACGCTTGAACAGAACCATTTAGTCCTGTGTGCTAGTCGTGCATAGGTCCGAATTTGGCCCTGTAGTAACGAAGCACAACACACTTTAATTACACCTGGAGTTTCTATGAGCTTTATTTAGGTTCCATAAGGTATCTGGTGTTTAGCCAATTATTACTCATATTACTTACCATCTGAAAGCATGCTAGCATCTCTTTTGTCCCTCTCCTTCTTGCCCTGCACGCTGCTACACAATGCCTGATGTTAGTTACCACTGCAATCTGAGAAAAAGGTTTTCCTTGTTGCAAACACCTCCGTTTGTCTTCTGCACTTTCAGTTCTTTGCACTTCCAGTATCTGGACTCCTAGTGCTCAGCTAGAGGACAGCTTGAGGTTCTCCTGCATCTTACAGTGAAAGTAGCCCTGCCAAAAAGCTGATGCGGGCAGTATTTTTAGGCAGTTTAGACAAATTAGATGCAGGCTGTTCCACTAGCCTGTGTCACCTTGTTCTGCTGACTGGGGTACCAGTACCACAGCAAGAGAGGAAGGAAGGACCAAGGGCAGTCAAACACTCTCCTTCTGATTTTAGATGGCATGTCCGGTCACCTTGATGGTAGCCACAAGATTGCTGTGCCAGCAGGCACAGGCCCGGGGCAGGTGTGAAGCGGCTGGGTCTGGGAGAGCGGGACACAGTGTGCAGCCCCGCTGCATGGTCTGCCAGGAGCGCGGGTCCTTCCTCATCCAACTCTGACCCCACATTAAATCACTATCCACACACAGTGGATACTTTCTTACGCTAGACAAATTGTAGTGCCCCACAAACTGAGACAATCCAAACTCTGAAAGGTATAATAGCTCCACAAAGCAAACGGTAGAGACTGAGGCAACTTCGACTCTGGGATTATGAGTGCTGACACAACATGAGAAGCAGCACATTTCAAAGCAGCGAGAGAGATTTCACAGGTAACGCACGGCTGCTCCCTTCAGCCTTCCAAAGCCATGCTGCGGCCACCTCATCCGCATGCATGCACCCCCTGAGGGAACCTGCATCCCAAACCGTCTGCCTGGAAGGTGCTTCCCTGTGTGTGAATGGTAGCTGACTGCAAAGACCTTGAATAGACTCATTGCTTGCTTCTTTATATATCCTCAGTCAGGAAGCTAGAAGCTAGATTCAGTGGTCCAGTCATCCTTTTCCATTTCCTGAGACTTTGTTCTTCAGGAAGCAAAAATATAGCTGGTAAGAGCTGACGGCTTGATACACAAACACACACACTCCTAAGTGCAGAACTAACTGCCGCTTCCCTGCAGTACTTTGAATCTTTCTTAACAGCAAAATACTTTTACAGAATCATTGCAGAAGTGAGACTGTAAGTCTTGTTAAGTGAACAAAAGGGACTAGCAAATATTTAGATTAGAAGTATTTCTACTTCTGTAACTGGTAAATAAACATAAGTTTTTGTTTAGATTTCTGTTTTACTTGAGAAATATTTCCAGTTGCCTGTGAGGACACAAATGCAAAGAGCACACACAAAACTAAACCTCTCCTGAGGCTAGCAGGAAAAAGGATGATTCAAATGCTACTGATAATAAAAATAGGTGCAGGAGAGCTCAGCCCTCTGGAAACAGACTTTTTGTGCCACAGGGTCAGCACAACATTATGAGCTAAAACCTAGAATAAAATTATATATTTTCCACGTGCATAAAACCAAATTACTCCAAATTACTGCTAGGCAGGACTCAGCTACCCACTGCTTCCACCTGGTTCACCAGGTTCAGCTCTCATCCTCCTGAACACCCACGCACACATGCTCCAGGCTCCAGGAACCAGCGCATTACCTGCCCCACAGATGCAGTGAAGAGGCACCGGCCTCCCCTTTTCACTCATTTCACCGTTTGTTCGTGGTCAGGACCCAACACGTGCTCACCATACCACTGCGTCACCACCAGTGACATAAGGCATGCATGCGCACGTCCTGTCAGCTGATCGGACAGGACCCAGCCCACAACCAAATGAATACATCTTCTGTTACGTGCAGAGATCAGACCCCTGCTCTGTGCCCAAACACGCATGTACCTTGGTTGTGTGACCAGGGTCTGTGTTCAACCACGTGACGTGTCAGAATCAATCCGACATCAGAGCCCACGGAGAGGGCTCATCAGCTCTGGTCTGGATGCCAAATACCACCAGATCAAGGCATCATGCAGACATTTAGATGGTGGAAATGCAGCATAAAATAACAACTTGGATTGGTCTTTCACAAGATAGGGTCTTTTGAAATAAGACTGATTTTTACAAGGGACCATTTGGGAAGATCTTCCACAAGGGAAGATTTTCCTTTCTTCTGCATGCTAACAACGCTGCTTAGACTGGCACAGCGTCATGATCTTGAAATTCCTTAACTTTCAGGAAGGAGGAAAAACATTTTTCCCACCCTACTGCAAAGACTGAGAAAGGGGACCTGAAAAGCTTGTAAATGCATAAAAATTCTGCTGCAAAGAAAAGGACACAATCTATTTTTTATTTACGACTAGGATGATGACACAGGCTTAAATTGCCATAAGAAAAACTTGTGTTAGGCATTAGAAAAACTCTCAGACACTAAGGATAACATTATAAAATATACCTCCTAGGGAGGCAATGGGGCATTTACCATGGGAGGTGTTTAAGAGACCAGACAAACATGCTTGGTGGAATAGTTTAGATATAGCTGATGTTGCCTGAGGAGGAGGAAGAGGTTTTTTAGATCTCTCCGAGCCCTATTTATTCTATGATCTTTCTGCAGATAAGTTATCCCTACATCTATCTGCTTAACTTTCCTTTTCTGCAGCTCAGCTCAGTTAATTTGAAGCTTGGGGAAAGGAGAACATAGCAGGCCTGATGCACAAGATACTGTTTATTCGGGATAAAGTCAGAAGTATTTGGGGAGTTGGAGAGCAATTTCTTCATTAGGAATGTGTACATATATGATAAGCTCTCTTACTACCAAACCCAATGTAAATAGGTAGACTTATGTCAAAGAACTTGATCAATCATCATAGTTTCCATCTTACAAATGGGGAACTCAGTGCACAGAGGTCTGAACCACCTGTAATGACACAGCAAGTTACAAAAATGAATCTGGAAGTTAGATTTCCTGGCTCCTCAAGTGACCTATTCAATGGACTACATGCTCCTCCTGCTCTCCCTCCCCTGCCTTGCTTCCCGTCCCCACAACCAGGCAATGCAAGATTACAAAAACTACAGCATTTCCACATAAAAGCCTTGCCTGCAGCTGGGGGAAGTCAGACTACAATAGCATTGGTAACTTCTGCTGTAACAAGGACACACATCACAAAGATTACAATTACCAAGGGGGGGAAAAAAAAAATTACTAAAGCTGCCTCAGGACTTGCACCTTGCGGAGCTGATCTTGGGCTGCTAATCCTCATCTCTGTTCTTTAACTTGCCTCTTTCTGTCTAACTTTTGACTGAAAGAATATATTCCTCCACAAGATGGTTATCTATAAAAATAAAAAAAAAAGACGACAGAATAAAGGACTCACTACTGATAAAGAATGCTATTGCTGGACAAGTGCAGAAGTGTTCACAAGCGTTTGCAAGTGAAGCATTGTTCCAGCCTGCCGTGCAAAAGGAGACGTCTAGCTCAGCATTTACTGGCCTCTTTCGTAAGGCTGCTGTAGTTTAAGCCAGTAGGAAATCAGAATCCAAAGTGAAGATTAGAACTGAAAATCTCTCAGAACAGAGTATCATAAAGCCAGTGCCAGTCCTTCTGCACTGTTCCTTACCATACTTCATAGGCTTGCTTCGATTCCTTACATGCCAGCTTTGGAACCCAAGGAAGACAACACCCCAGTCACCCACAGGAGGTCCTGCCTCTCACAGCTGGCTACACTGAGGGACACCAGGCTCCAAATTCATTTTGAACTAATTCGGAAAAGCTCTGGTAGGCTCTAAGCCCCATATACTGAACAAACAGAATTTGGATTCCCCATTACCAGAGAGTAATAATTCATTCACCGTTAAAGAGTAAGAATAAACAGTTAAAAATACATTAGGAGTGCAAAAGTCAAGAAAATCTCCAAAAAGCATCCAAGGCAGTGTTTTAATGGGTCATTTTCTCAAAAAAGCAAAAAACAAGAAAGGCTTTTGCGTCACTGGAATAAATATAATCAAATTCTTTGCATGCCTATGTCTTTTCTAGCTTATTTGAACGGCATAGTTAACTTTTGATTTATAAATCAAGGATATTGCTCACTGCTATAAGATGCATTCCACTGGGGCTCAAAGTCTTCAGCAGAGCCACACAGTGCGTACTTTCTCCTGATGGCTTCACATTCACGTTTATCAACACTCCGCAAGAACCATAAACAAAGCTCTTCTCTCGGATGCACACATGCAGTTCCCATTGACTTTACTGGATTTTCAGCCGACTTCAATAAGAACTCTGTGTGCACGCAGAAGGGCAGAACTTGGCTCTGCACATTTAATAAAATTACATCACTAGATACCTTATAAATGAAGGGCAATGCAGGCCATACTGAAAAATAACAAACTGAAAACCCGAAGTGTAGCCGAATCAGTTCAAGTTTCAGCCAAGTTTTCCCAGAATAATAAAAATGGCATACATTTTAGGCAAGATAAAACAAAACCCCTGCAATATCTTATTCACCACAGCGTGCTCTGCCTCCTTTAGCAGGACTAAGCGTGAAACCTAGCCATCTACATAAGGCAATGATCTTGTTGTCTCAGATAGAGCAATGATATTGGCATATGAAATGATGAAGTAAAGGTCAAGTTACAAGCTGTGATTTGCTAAGTCATTTTCTGCTTTTATATCCCAGCTCTGTAAGTTATGGAGCTCATTGCAACTGGATTTAAAGCATAGCAGAATACCACAGGAAAAAAAGTAATCAATCCTATGATATTAACAACTAATATTATATTATTTTGAACCTACTCCAACAGTGGTATTTTAAAGATTTCAAATGCTTGACTCCAGGGGTATCTATCTTAAAGCCTTCAACCACCTTCCCCACCTCCCAAAAAGAACACCATAACAAAAATCCTGCACAACTTAGAAACAGCAATCCTCTTCCAAATTTCAAACGACAATTTCTGCCAGGTATATTAGCTAAGGCACACCAAGCAAAGCAATGCCACATGCGTTTTCTCCAAATTTCTTCCCTTTATTTTACTTTTACTCATTCCATGATGTAATAACCTGTGCCTTTTTACTGCCTCTTTAAAAATATCTACCTATTAGGATGAAGGATATTTTGACTTCTAAAAATCCGACTGCCAATAGGCTTCTTTGGACTTTCTGTTTGCCTGAAAAACACTCATTAGCCCTCAATTACAAATTCATACCCAGAAGTACTCAAGGATGGAAATCACAGAGGGGGCTTGGTGTTCATGTTTGTTTTTTCCCCTCTAAGCAGGAACATCTCTGATGATTTTCACACTTAAATAGCAGAACAGATTTCATGAATCATTTTTTCTTCCTGGTTGGAACGACCCCTATTCCCTGTTGCATTATAATACTGAGACACTTTGCATAAAGTTGGTTATTACTGCCAAGTCAGGGGAGAGAGGAGATAAGTGGATGTAATGAACTTACATGTGCAACAGGATACATAGCAGGATGCTTCTTGAAGCAAGTTATTTTAGAATTATTTGAAATTAGAAAATAAAATCATTATAAGACAACTCATGTAAGGAAAAACTATATCATAGATATTGAATGAAAATGTCCAGTATATCTAATATGATACTGGTGATCAAAATGATTGTAAAAACTTTTTTTTTTTTTTTTTCAAATGAAGAGTCTGGCCAGTTACAAATGCTGAGTTGTACTGGTCATCCACAATATATTATCCAGTAAGTTAAAGAGTTAGCATGGCAAAATCTGTTTCTCCCAAACTATGGCATTGTCAAATGACTAGTCATGAGGTCTGGCAGGGCTCTGCTGTCTCAAAATCCGCCCCCTCATAACATCGCACCCTGACACTGACAGCCTGTGAAGACACTCATCTGTCTCAGGAGAACTCCTTCATGCAACTCAGTGACTCCAGATCTACTTTCTGTTGGCTCTGATGGAACATGAGCCTGGTGAATTTACAGTGTGTTGCAAGGACCATCTATTTCAGCTTAGCCTTTGCAATTTGGGGTTCACAACCCTTCCCCCTCAGTCCCTGAGGGACGGCATTGGTGGAAAGAGGGAGCTTTAGCAACTGATGTCAACTTTCATTTATTAGTTTGTTTTAAATGTGTAACATGACTACTCAATGAGTGAAACAAAATTATGTACCTTACATGATCATTTCCCAAGGAAACTGATTTTAAAAAGAAAAAAAAAACCACCAGCCCCAAACTCTGCTTTTCTGCATGTCCTGTTTAAGCAATGACACATGAAGAACTTTACGTCCAAACAATTACCTAGTACGTTAAATAGGACACTAAGGGAATAAGATTGTAAAATGCATTCACACAGCACATGAGACTAATCCTCCTCCTGGGAATGCTGGTGCAAATCAGAGTAACTCCTTGGAGGTCAGCTGAAGTACACCAGCATAAAACAAACGCAAGCCAGAGGAGAATCAGGCCCCATCTACCTTTATTTTAATGCAGAGGTTGCAGATCATCTGCAATGATAAAGTGAACAACATAAATAAAACTGACATTTATCCAATTGATCTCACTTCCTGCCGACTATTTACAGCTCCAAATATAGGGCTGAAGAACAATGGTTCAAGGAAGGGAGGCAGAAATCCTGCTTCTACCCCATTCACACATTCCTATCTGCCAATACCTCCGACTTGAACTGCTTTTCATCTCCCGATAGATACTGCTGAAGTGTTTTAGGTTTAATCTGACATTGCTCCCCAGCTCCTGGAGAACAACTTCTCCTTACAATAAAATTAAAAAAAATACCAGCATGCAGGGAAGAGAAGATAATTGCAAAGATCTGTGTAAGCATGAGAATCTATGGAAAAACAAGCAAGAAAATTTCTATCTTACATACAATATATATGTCAGGCACTAGCAAATCAATTAATTATTTAGAAATCTAGCACTGAGAAAGAATTACATGTTTGCAGGGGAGGAAGACTGAAATATAAGGCTATTACAAGTCATGGTGCCATTTGTGCTAATTTAAGTGAATCCGTAATTATTTCCTACAACTTCATGATGTCCTGAACCAGCTTTCTCCCCCTGTGCCAGGCTGATAAAAGGATCCTTAGCAACACACTAAATATATTACGCAATATATTGAACGCTACCAAGAAAAAGCCCTGAATTACACCAAAACAAAGAACATCAGGTGTGAGCATCAGCACCTCTAGGGAAAGACCACCTTTAACTATTTACCACGTCAGCAAACGCACGCGTTCTCTTATATGTCTGTTAGAGATATTAATGGTATTTGCTGTATGTAACAAAGTTAACGCAAATTTTACCTCAAATCTACTTAGGCTTGAGCTCTTTGACCGAGACTTCTTGCGGAGATACACAGAGAAGAACCGCCGCACTGTGAACTTCTTCATGTTCATTTCCATTGCCCCGTCCGAGCTCCAGTGCGGAGCACGGCGGAGCTGCAGTGCCGGAGAAAGCTAGCACATCCCAATTGCCCCCTATTTATATCCACAGGCAGGACATCCTCTGGAGCGTCTGCTTCTGTTCATCCAGCCGGGCTCGGCAAGATGGGCGAGAGGTGCGCTGCTGTGAGAGCGCGCGGCGTGTGCTGCTCGCTGCTCAGCGCCCAAAGGCGTTACACTCCGTCTGCCTTCCCACTGTTTACATTTCGGTGCTGCAAGCCGAACTCTCTCTCCACTCCCTCTCCCCCTCGCCTTAGGTCCTACTACACCCAATCAGGCTCTGCTGCCGCTGCATGCATAATCAGCGCCAGCAGATGACAGCTCCCGAGTCCCAGGCATAGCAGCAGGTTTGAGATAAATATTAGATGTGTCTATGGCTTTGCACTCGCCTCCTCTCAGCCAGGCTCTTTCGATTTCCTGGTTTCTGAATCACATGGGAATAGGCACATGCTGCACTTCTGTTTTTAGCCCAGAATTTCAACGCTGCTGTAATTACTGAGGGCTGCGGTGGTCAGATTTAAGAGACGAGCTCTCACACCAGAGCCTCTCCTGGGAGAAGGCTGAAGGACGCCATGAACCCGCTGTTGGAACAGGAGGGTCCGGACCTGCTCGTGTTCTGAGGACTGTGCACAGTAAGGCTTCCCACACCCTTAAATCGAAAAGCTTAAAATCCTATTCATAGATTACCCATCAGCTCTACATTAAAATACCTAACGCTGGCACAGCTCTGAAAATAGAAAGCACGCTCTAAACGGGAAGTATTACTATTCTCATTGTACTACAGCAGGGAGCTACAGCCCTTCTCAGAGGTTAAATATGTACATCTATTTACAGGCTGCAGTTTTGAGCTGCTCGCTATACTGGAAGCATTCAGACTTACAGCTGCCCTCACCTCCCCCCAACATAAACATATTTTTCAGCTTTTCTTCAAGAACTAATGAATCTGAGTGCGATCCAGAGACCGAAAGAGCTTTCTCTGCCTGCCGTACACAGCTCAGGCTCCTTGTCCTTGGCAGCCTTTCCTTTCTGACTAGCAAGGAGCATCCAGACAAGCCTTTCTCCCATATCCTCATATGGAAAGTGAATGGCTCTGATGACTTATTAATGACTCAGATAAATAAGCCCAGAGAGAGCTGACACCAATACAGCCTGAGAAAACTCTCAGAGGTTAAATGACAATACCACTCCAGTCAATCTGCTCTACACAGAGGCAGTCAGATTTTGCTTTAATTGCATGTCTGGGCTCTGCCGTGAACCACGCCGGCTGGTCATGCCTGTCACTACCTGCTTTGTTTGCAGGTTCTCTCTCCCTTTCTTTTGTTTAAAGCTCACCATAGTCTTTGTACCTGGAAAAGCAAGAAAATAAAAGCAAGTAAAAGAGTATTTTGGCATTTACGGTTTCACTGAAAAGGAGGTCAGATTTGAATGGCTACCTTCAGTCTATAATTTTCTGCGGCCTTTGACTCTTCTGTGCCTTGACTATTGCTGTCTCCCCCAGCGTAAGATAACTGTGTAGCACAGTGCATGTAGCAGTGGCAATCTGCTTTATCTCTTTCTCTTTTCAATGCCTCCTTCTGACCTCTTCTCTAATTCTCTGGTTTTGCAACAAAAGTGTATCTTCCAGGGTTGCTTTCGAGGTGCAGTCCCAGTATAAGCTGTGGCAAGCCTACAAGCCCTTGACTGCTACAGCTGTGTTGGTTTCTGGCTAAAAACCCTGGAGTGAAGGCAACCAGCCCAGCAGAAACTAAGCTATCTACAGGTACACCAAAACCCTTTTCACAAGCAATAAACAAGTAAAAAGCAATTTTGTTGGTAGAACTGTGTCAATGCCAAAATTATTTGCTGATGCAGCATATCTCGTCAAGTTTCACGTCTCCTCACATGGTGACCTAAATCACACCAGTAGCACCCTGAGTGGAGCGAGGGCCTGAGGCACTCACCTCACCCTCCGACTCCCCAATCTCTCCTCGGCTATCACGTGTTGTAATATTGCTAGCGCTACTTTCTGCACCCTGCCCTCTGTCTGCAAAAGGGACATCCTTAGCCTTGCTTTCATGCTGACAAAGGCTTTTCAAAGCCACACGTTCTCGTGTTTGGAAGCTACTTCATCTTTAAATAGTAATCAGACAAGATCCAGGTAGCCCCCTGAATCCTTCCCCTCAGGTATATAACAAAGTCCCACCTGGAAACTGACATCATGCAGAGATGATCGTTTCCCTGCTCTGAGTACACAGGGTATTATCCTGCCCTATGTAAGAATAAGCAGTAATATGAGAGGCTGCTGCTACGTGTGCTAGTAGATTTATCATAGCGTTCACTCTCTATTATGCATGTAGTACTTTAACATACAAGGACACATGGTCACCATTAAATGTACCTGTTCTGCAATAAACAAGCAAGATTATGCAGGCTACAACTTATTACCTATCAGTATATTTATTGCATTCAGAATTTTGTTCTTTACCACAAAAAAATGAAATCAGTTATGATGAATTGGCAGTTTATTGTGTGCATTAGAGTAAAAGCTAGCCTTTGATGCTACAGGTTATACTGCAACATAAACAGCACACCCAGGCTAGAGGGCAAGTGTCTTCTAACATCCCTGCTAAGACGCAGGTGCAGGCATGGAAAGAGGCATATCTGCTTGCTTTCGTACTCCCCTTCCAACCAAATGATTAGGGATTAAATACAGAGGGACAAATAACCACCAGTGCCAGGATGTTGCTCTTCACCTATGGGGCAGCAGAGCGATAGAGATATTGCTGAACCCATCTTCCAACTGTAAACAGCACAAGCAACTGAGTTGCACAAATTTACAGAAGAGTACAAACACAGAAATCAAACAAAAGGCAAGAGCATGTAAAACTAAGCATACGGACAGATATCCGAAAAGCAAATTCTACTACAGTGGCATTCACATGGTATGCTTCTGGGACGTGGAACTTAGCTTTGCTTCAAAACAACAAATGCAAAGAGGTTTCAAAAACATTATCTCAAACTTTCAGCTAGTGAGACAATATCCAGTTTTCCCAATGACTCTAACAATAAGGTGCAAACCAAAAACCAAATTAGATGAAACTGGAACATTCGTTGTTATATTTATAAACATACACTGTCAGATCAGCCTGCAACTTGGAAAACATTCATTGCACTTAGAAATTCATGGCTGTAAATTATTATCAGCTCCCCTTTGAGCAATTTTAACTGCTGAGGAACTGCTGGAAAAATAAATCCACTGAATGTCTCTAAGACAGGAATAAACAACAAAACCGGTGGAGGGGGTATACGATGCATTAGCACCAAGCGGTAATACTCTATATTCTGGATTATACTTTTTAAAACTATAATCATATTTGCTGTAGCACAGAAGAAATAAATAAAAGATCATGGCTGCTCCCAGTGAAGTTAATAGCAAAATAAAGTTCACTTCAACCGGAGAAAGGCTTAAAAAAACACAACCAAAAAAGAGAAACCCAAACCCAGGATTCAAGACAAACTCTCCAACAGAAACCACTCAAAATTAGATATCACACAGCCCCGGTTCCAAATTTTAAAAGTTAAACAGAGAATTCCAGATAATATCCAATGAAAGCTGAAGGACCTCTCCTTATGTTTGTAGATGGACCATAACAACAGTGGTAACAGACTGAAGGACACAGACTTAGGAAATTCACATGGGGCAGCAAAGCAACCTGCACAGAACCAAAGCAAGAAGGATGTCAGCAGCCAATGCCACATGAATCATCAATTTCTAAAGAAACAAAGTAACTTGAGCTAATTGTTTGCATGAAAGAAAGACCAAATTGCAGACATCTACCACAAACCATGGCCTAGACTATAAAATTACTGAAAGAAATTCTATACTACTATATAATACAGCATGTCAGACCCTATGACTAAAACGGACTTTCTTTCATGTGAATCAACAGTTTACGAGCAAAACGAGAATGACTCTGCTACTTGAGCAAATTAAGAGATCACTGTAAAAGTAAAAACATACGAATTCGTAGTATCTTCCTTGTGTATGCAATCAACATTAGCTATCCTTCCTCAGTAAGTTCATCAGAAAAACAGAAAAGACTCCAGAAAAGCAAGAAAGCCTCAGAGGCACAGACACTATAGACAGAACAAATAAGATTAGCAGAAAATAGCATGCAGAGAAAGGGAAAACCAGAGTACCACAATAGAGGCCCAAGAGACAATACTACAGAAAAGGTGAATTACAAAGCACTGTGAACACTCTCATTAAAGAAAACCAGGATCAAGAGCAGATATTTCCAAGAGACACCAATGAGCAGAATGAGGAACAATACCTTCCCTAAGGTGATTAGATGGTACATGACTCTCAGTTATTGCTATTTTATGATCTTGAATGCTAGGCAACTTTCCATATGGCTTTTGTTTCCTCAGTGAGCAATGGAGGTGGTTGTTTTCCTTACTGATTTTTAAAAAAAAAAAAAANAAAAAAAAAAAAGATGGGCAAGAAATGCCTCAGCTTTGATCTCATTAGATGGGTATACCAATCTGGATCCCAGCCTTCCCCAGCTGCTATACCTAGTTATATACCTTGTCCAGTTCAGCATATTGATTACTTGACTGGAGTTCTCTCTCTCTCAAAAAAAAAAAAAAAAAAAAGATACACTGCCCAACCAGCACTGTGGAATACAGGCAACAACTTTCCATTTCAGACATGCTTCTCACCAGCAATGATAATCAAGCGATCATCAAGATTGGCTGGATGGGGATGTAAGAGAAGTTTCCATCAGAGGTGCAGGTCTCTTCAGCCATTGTGCAAATTACAATCACTGCTCAGAAGGAAGAAGAAAGCAAAGTCATGCACTTCGTCTGTGTCCAATGAACAGTAAGGAAGCATTTGGGAACACAGACTCCTTGGCCACAGTCTTCTCTGCTCCAAGGAGCAACACAGCAGACCTACAGTACCTGCTTAATCTTGTACTTGTAGTATCAAGGCCTCAGGAGGCCGGGCAAAGACAGTGGACCACTTATATACACATACCTTTAATTCCTTAATTGCTAGAAGCATTATCTGATAGTGGCAATTATATGAAAGGTGACTAGTATAAATACAAGTGTAGCAATTACAGGAGAGAATGACTTGCTTTGAAAAGACCAGTTTTGCTCAATATGCTGATATTCCTATAAGCGGATTCCATTTAACAGTTTTGAATGTTCTTAAAACCAAGTATTAAAATAAGTTCTGGGTAAATTTGAAACCAATATTTCATAGGAATGCAAGTAGCTTAGATGGATAGTCTTCTGTACTTTTCTAATAGACTACTTCAGCAGATAAGATTAAAAAATATGTGTATATAGATATATATATATATACACACTTAGAGGCACTGAGAGGGTGAACAATCACTGCACGTACCATGCTGGTGCAGAAGAGGTCTCCTTGCTGCAGTTGCCTAAAAATCTACTTCTTCGACTCGTTCTAAACATCCACTAGTCATGTGAGGATAAGAGTAGTGCTGCTTCCTGAGATATCAAATGGGGAGCACTATAAAGACATATGGCTTGTTCTTATTTGTGCACAGGGAACTGGGACTGCTGCAGAAATAATAGCTCCAGGACAAGATAACAAGATTTGATCAAGTTTTCAGCAGATGACAGACATTTTAACTCTCACAAAAGCATCTTGTATTAATGCCTGAGCATCAGATTGGCAAGTGTCACAAGTGCTGTATTGACTGCTCCCATATGTGCTTTGCTACTTATAGACTCACGCTAATGTGCAACAGCATCACTGGCCACATACATGTCAGTTTGCTGTGGTCTGTTTCTAGGATGGAGATCAGGTCATCTAGCAATCTGCATTGAAAACAGGCCAGGAAGAGCGTCAGCTTCAATTTTTTTTTTTTTTTTTTAAATTGATGTCAGACTTTTACTTTCTTGGCTGATACTGGTCTTGCTTGGCGTTTGGTGGCTTAGACAGAAGTACAAGGCAAAGAACCCAACAACCCCATCTCTTTTATATTACATGAGCTTGTACTCCAATGAGATTGAAGGAGATCGCTAAAGATACAATTCTGCTTTCTTGCCTTTGGATCATAAGCAAAATCATACTCCTCTAATGGACTAGAAGTTTTATAGAAAGAAAGATGGTACTTGGTAACTGAAGTATGAACAGTCGTATCATATGAATATTTATGAATATCCACTTTGAGTGAATGTTATACAATACAAAATCGGATGGCAGAATTTCATTATGCACAGCATATGTTTACTATTTATTCAGACTTGCCATAAACAATACTAAAAAGGAATACATTCATTAGAAATCTACTAATAGGCAAATTTACTTTGATAGGTTCTCGAAGATGTTATACACCTAACAGGAGAAAGTGCATGGAACATTTACCGAATCCCCCATTTTTACTTTTAATAACCATCAAAAGACCAAACTGACACTGCACTAAACAGAAAAGCCAGACCGCTGTTTGCCCTGGAAATCCCGAAAAAGAGAGACATGCAGAATGGGGCTTATGAACATTCACTCAGCAAAGTATCAACTTTAGGTAGAACTTTTCCCTTCTATTGGATAACAAAACTACACACCAAGGCAGAAAAGCAAATGAGGTAGATAAAAAGTATCATACCTAGTTCAGCTGACCTGAATTAACGTCCTTCTATATCTGAGTCTGTTTTGTATAAAGAACCTTGAGCTCTCCGGCTATGTCTAGTTGCAGTCCATGTACAAAACTCAGTCACATCCTGATTCTCTATGAGAATAGGGGCATGGATTGCACTGTTTTTCTCTTATTCTTTCCTACTGACATGCCTGGTACTTAGTGAAGGAAAACCACAAATTTTTAACCAGAAAGGAGCGAGAGTGCACTCTGGCCAGGTTCCTGACTTTGATAAATGGGTGTGTAAATTCACATCCATGCATGCATGCATTGGGTTTACGTGGTAAAGGTTTGGTAGCAGGGGGGCCACAGGGGTGGCTTCTGTGAGAAGATTCCAGAAGCTGCCCCATGTCAGATAAGAGCCAGCTCCAGCCGGCTCCAAAAAGGACGCACCACTGGCCAGACCTGAACCAATGAGCAATGTTGTTTGCGCCTCTGTGAGAGCATATTTAAGAAGGGGAAAAAAACTGCTGCGCAACAGCAGCTGGGAGTGAGAGGAGTGAGGAACAGTCCTGCAGACACCAAGGTCAGTGAAGAAGGAGGGAGAGGAGGTGCTCCAGGCGCCGGAGCAGAAGTTCCCCTGCGGCCTGTGGTGAGGACCATGGTGGAGCAGGCTGTCCCCCTGCAGCCCATGGTGTACCACGGCGGAGCAGATCTCCACGCTGCAGCCCGTGGAGGAGCCCACGGTGGAGCAGGTGGATCTGGCCTGAAGGAGGCTGCAGCCCATGGAGAGCCCCCGCAGGAGCAGGCTCCGGGCCGGACCTGTAGCCCGTGGAGAGGAGCCCACGCAGGAGCAGGTGATCCGGTGGGAGCTGCCACCCGTGGGGGACCCATGCTGGAGCAGTTTGCTCCTGAAGGATGGACCCCGTGGTACGGACCCATATTGGAGCAGCTCTTGAAGAGCTGCAGCCTGTGGGAAGCCCACGCAGGACCCGTTCGGGAAGGACGGCATCCCGTGGGAGGGACCCCACGTTGGAGCAGGGGAACAGAGAGCGACCATGAAGGAGCGGCAGAGACGAAGCGATATGGACTGACCGCAACCCCCATTCCCCATTCCCCTGCGCCGCTCAGGGGGGGAGGAGGTAGAAGAGGGTGGATGGGGGGAAGGTGTTTTTAGTTTGCTTTTAGTTTCTCACTGCTCTAGTTTGCTAGCTATAGCAATAAATTATACTAATCTCCCTGTGCTGAGTCTGTTTTGCCCGTGACGATAATTAGTGAG
Organism: Chauna torquata; assembly: GCA_013399475.1. NCBI lineage: Eukaryota > Metazoa > Chordata > Aves > Anseriformes > Anhimidae > Chauna > Chauna torquata. Next base: position 567,570 of record VXAL01006007.1, on the reverse strand, counting down.
TAACTTGCTTGTCCTTATCTCAACCCTTAAGCCCTGGTCCATCATATTTTCTCCCCCTGTTTCTTTGAGGAGCGGGAGTGAGCGAGCGGTTGTGGTGGAGGTCGCCTGTTTAGCCGGGTAAAACCACCACATATGCCTGGTCCTTAGTGAAGGAAAACCACAAATTTTGAACCAGAAAGGAGCGAGAGTGCACTCTGGCCAGGTTCCTGACTTTGATAAATGGGTGTGTAAATTCACATCCCTACATGCATGCACCTGCACTGCCATTTAGTCACATCTCTGTTTTAGAACTCCTTTTATAAAATGAAGCTGGAGTATTCTGCCACTTCGTGAGAGCTCTTTCAAAGTAAGCACAATGATCACTATTATGTGCTCATAGTCAAAATTTCAGTTTAGGCTTGGCACGTATTTGCTAGCTTTGCTTACAAAAACAGGTTAACTGTGAATAATGTCAAAAAAGAATAAACTGATGACACATGCAAATTTACCTTGTTAGGCATTATATCTAGCAGGGCAAATGATTTATGGGATATTTTCAAAATATATGACACACCTAATACGCCCATCAAAAGTCAGGATCAAGGTTGTGTGAACACCTACGCCATGTTAGACACCACAAAAATGAGATTCATAAATCAAAAATCAGTAGTTGCTCTTGAAATCTTCATCATTAGCTTCCTTCTTGTTGGACATCTTGTATTTCTTTTTGGACTAATTTTGAGGCCCTGCTTTAAATTACTGTAACAACAGCACTTAAATCCAGATTACAGGCAAAGCACTCCCCCCCCCCCTTTTTTTTGAAATAGAAGCTGAAGAAACAGGGCAGAGAAAAAAAGGTCTGAAGTGTTGTGATACACCCCCTCTTTCTTTCTCTAATACAGCTAGACAGGATGTGTGAAACTGAAAAGAATCATTCAAAATCATTTCAATCTTCAAAAAAGTTTGTTAGATTCCATCTGACATTTACAAAACTACATACTGATTTCTTAATTCACTTAGTACAATATGGCCCAATGTCTCATTTTACCACTAACAAACTAAAACCAGTATTAAACTTGACTTCCATACACTTTACACAGTAAAGCTAAAAGAATTTACATGAGGATTTCGTAACACCAGAAACAGAAAAGGACATGGGAAACAGGACTAGCAAAATGACTATTTTAGCATCTACTGTCTACTAAGATTTTAGCATCTACTCTACTAAGATTTGATGACATTTGATGAAGCAATAAAACTGGAATTTTTAAAGATACTTTGAAATCATCTGGGCTGCACATGTATAACCTCATAGCAGTGCACAACTAGCGGCATATGCATAGACAGCTCACTTGGGATCAAAGTGGCCTCCTCCCAATAGCTGTCCAAACACACAAGGACAAACGACAGGACATACTCTTACCACAAGGACTACATGGGTCCAGAGGCAGGCGTTATGGTTCATTGAAAACATATTGGGTAAAGACAAGAAAGGCAGGCTATATGAATATCTCCTCCTCCTCCGGGCTAGGACTGATTGCTGTTACAAGGTTGGAGGCTGGTGTAATTTGGATACGCTCAATATGTTAGATGATCTTTTCCTGTAGCCGTACTTGAATTCAGCTACATAAAGTATCTCCTTGTATAAACTGTAGTGCTATATCCCTCATCTAAGCCACCAGGTAGCAGGAAGTGCATGCTCTTTTTGCGTAACTGTTCCTGCCCACACTGGAGATGAGTTTTCTTAACTGATACTTCAACAAATGTGGGGGAAATTTCACCATCTTGTATATGTCTTCCTACTCATCCAACAAGTTTGTGATAATTGTTGCAAAGAGCATATATTGAATATGAAATATCCAGACGTCTGACTAATCCAATGATAACCTAATGGGCAAAGAAATGCCAACTCATCATATTAAGTCACCTAAAGCCTTGGACATCTGTCAGTGATTTTAGTATATCGTTTCAAATCCTTGAATAACTCTATAATTCAGAGAGGTATACATAGAAATAAGCAACACTGATTATGTATAACACATACACATATGAAACAAGAATCTGTTTCCCATGTGTGCAATTCCAGATTGGCAGTTTGTTTTGTCTGTTTTTCCTCTAGTAGAGATAAAAATGTACAATCAATTCTACCATAAGCCATACCATTTAATACAAGCTCAAGTGCTTATTCATACCCCCAGATATACTGGTTAAAATCCTGCAGAACTTCCAGTGTCCTCCTTAGTACACTATGTGGTACCGTGCATACTTGTGGCCATGATGTCATAAAACTTTCCAAGTGAAACTGTCTACCTAAATAGTGACATATTCAAACAACATGAAACACGCTTTAACACATAAATCTTAAATTCCTTACTTCACCTTTAATCTGATGTTTAGAATTTTTTTGAACCAATGAAAAATCCTATAGAAACCACCTATCTCCAAACCGTGAACTTAACAATGTCACAAAACAAGACATTTCAAATTATAAAGCGTGCCGTGCATAACGTGTGATTCGCACATTATGCATTTACTGGAATGTGACACTTTAATCCTAATACATTACCGGGATTTGTCTCTGCTATTTCCTTGGATGTCCAATATGTAATCTTAATCTGCAAAACAGCGTGGGACAGAACGTCTACTCATTATGAGACTGGCAGACTGAGTCTGTTCTTTTACTTCAACTCCCAAAAGAGAAAACAGGTATCTCTCTCAGGTAGGAGGAACAAACTATGCAACTGCTACACACACTGGTAACAAGATTCCCTCTCCGACCCTTACAGATATTTCAAGGGCAGCTTGCTGCAGTTGCACAGCCTAGGGAATGGCTGCAAGGCCACCAGGCAGCCTTTCCCAAGGCGAAGCAGCACCTTCTCAGGCCCAGCTGAAGGCAAGGGTTTCAGGAGCATGATGGTCTCCGCGGTCTGGCTGTCAGGCAGCAGTAGTGGCTGCTCCTGAAGAGTGGATGAACCAGGAGCAGAGGTGGCACTGGCACAGGCCATGCCCTCACCCATGGGCACCGTCCCCTGGGGCTGAACCTGGGGGCAGAGCCGGGGCTGGTAACAGGGCCCATGGGCAGCACCAGCCACGGTGAGTGGATGGGCCAGGTCCAGGGTCCAGCCAGGGAGCCCAGCCGGGAGCAGCAGGAGACGGGGCCAGAGACAGGGCAGGAGACAAGGCTACAGCGCAAGTCTGAGGGGTCCAGGCAGGAGGCAGGGGCCAAAGGTAGGGCTGTAGGCAAGCTGCAGCATACCATCAAGGCTGCCATCCAGGGGACAACCTACCCACAGCACAGGGCCACGGTCCACGTGGGAGGCAGGCCCAGAGAGGGGCACCCCTCTGGCATTGCTCAGGCCAGGGCTGGAAGCCCCAGGCTGAGCAGAAACAGCTCCCAGAGTCACGGCAGGGCTGTGTGACAGGCTGCCCGGTGCCATGACGTCCTGCTGGTGCCCTCCGGAGCCTGAGGCTGGGGCGCTGGGCAGAATAACCCCAACCTGGGACCCTGCGCTAAGGGAAAAGGCTGCCTGTTAGCAGAAAGTTAGACAATTGCTGAAAATGCAAAGGGCCTGCTCTATAACCCCTGTGACACTGGCCACCTCAGTCAACCTAAACACGTTTGCAAATTCAGATAGGAAAAACTCCCAGAAAAAATAACATCATAATGGCACCAATCACATAGTAAATTCAGTGAAACATACCAAAAAGCAAAAGAAGTTGCTGGAGCCTGAGTTGACTTACAAAAACAGTTTACCTGAGTTTGCAGGGAGCTTGACATTGCTATGAACTGCCACATTTTGGCTTGCTATTTATGACATTTAATGTAGCACTGATGTTAGCAATTTCTTTCTCAAATAAAGGAATAATCTATTATAAAAATCCGAACTACTTCTTACAAATACTAGGTATCCCTTGAAAGCACTGGGAATAACAGTTAGGACTGCCAAGATACTGAGGGCCTAGACATATTAACATGCTGGGGGGAATAACTGCTCTCATTCTCTTGAGGTGGATCGAGGCCTACAGACTTTTACAAATGCTATATTATTTAATAGAAAATACTTGTTTCGCTCCTCATCTGACTATTGTGGTGCTATTAACAAAAAGAAGACTAGTATGTTTTGCCTAGTTTTTTGTTTGTTTGTTTTTAAGTTTTCTTTAAAACAAGTGTCCACACAACATTCAGACGTTATTTGATCTCCTATGCAGCAACACCACACACCTATGATTCACTCCTGTATATCTTCTGTATGGCTGTATAGCTTCTAAACACAGCTCCTTCTCTAGTGTTGACTGTGGCAAAAGAATAGAGTTAAGATAACATGCAGAGAAGCTGCAAATAAATTGCAGCTGAGCATCTTGGGGGCTCAGAACTGCTTGATTTATCATTGTGATTTTACTATGTTCTTAATATTTACAATATCTTCTTTTCCCTTATCCTTCACTCCTTCATCCTGTCCTCATCTGCTCTCTCACTTCCTATTCCTCAGATCTTCTCTTCAAACGTGTAACTCACTTCTTCTTACCTTCGTCTGTCTTGTCTTAACTCAAGAAAGCTGAAATAAAAAATAAACTTGAGCTTGCAGGGAGAAAGATTGCTTTCAGCTATTTGATTGTTAGGGACTACTTAATGGCACATGTCTGGAATTCAGAAGGTCCAAAAACATACAAGAAGAAAAACGAGGGAGAAGAAATCAGACAAGGACATTCAGGGGACTGTACGTGCCATGTAACAACACTTCGGCTGGAAACAGAGAGAAATCCTTTTAGCAGCATGGCTGATTTTTGCTGTATTATTGTGTGTCTTGTAGCTCACCTAACTTTAACATCTCTTGGCTTCTGGAGTCGTGGAAATACATGAGAAACTTCATATTTCACTGAAGGAAAAAAAAATACAACTGGCTGCCCTAGTCCAGCTAACCTGCTGCAAGATGTGTGTAGATGCAAGAGATGATGGAAAACAGAAACTGAATCACATTCTTCATGGGAAGGAGGAGTGAAGCTAATGCTACCTGCTTCTCATAGGGCCAGTAATGGGTTTGGAGGCCACACAGGGATTTGTTGCATTTTAGACAAAGATCTTGGCTTGTAACAGGGATATCATTAAGCCTGGCATAAGCCCATTGCTTGTGGCCTCATTCTGCCCTCTCCAGGCCACCATTTCCTTCTTCCTTTGTGTTGGTACAATTATTTGCACAACCACAGGATGAACCAAACTGGAGAACTGGTCCAAATTAAACTTGGGCCAAAACCCACCCCAGAACATTAATTTTAAACCAGTTCAGTTCCCTGATCTGATTCACCATGTGGCTATACAAATGCCTGTGCCAACACAATATTTGTTCCTGTGGTGGGGGCAGGAACATGTGCTTGTGAGTGGCTCTTCCTTCTTTGGCCAGATGGGTTATGCCAACATAAACTGCCTGCTTCCCAGATATGAAAGTGGCATGCTGTTGCTGCCTGGCTGAGTAGAACTGGAGTCACTGAGCAGACTACGTCAAACTACCCCTTACATGATAATGAAAGTTAAGAGAATAGCTCTGGCATAGATAGAGCATTTTAAAATGTCCTAAAGTATTCTTTATAAAACCAGCTAAAATGGGCTAAAAACATACAAGAACTGGAAGCATGGATTGCCCTTATATGCGCTAAAAAGTTGAAACTATAAATGATTCTCAGCCTGTTTAAAAGGAAAAAAAAAAATCCTAAGGGTGAAAAAGAGTAACCTAGAGCTGTACTACAGAAATTCAGGAGGTTATACACCTGTTTAATTAACTCAGAGGTGCTGATACCAATACTTTTCTTGTCAGGCTATTCCACTTTCTGCTATATTTATATAACTGCACACGCAGACACACACCTCTTGCAAATCTCTGCATGCAGCTGTAGTATTTATGCTAGTATATGCAGAACTTGAGTATATTAGGTGCTACAGGTCTGAGACATTAGTGATTTTAACTTAATTACTGCTAGTCCTATGTCATCTCTTTAGAGACTCTGCTACTAAAACAAGAGAAAGCAATGAGACTCTTAGGGACGGAGAGCTTCCTTCAGGTTTTCTTGGGCTCACACCTTTGCCATCCAAGAATAATGTGTACTATGAAGTCAGCCTGGGCTCAAGTTCATACATATGTTCTATTTACGCAATCTCATATCCTGCATATCTGTCTTGTTGCACACAAGCTCAATAGTGGAGCAAGCCAACTGATTCTCCTAATGAGGAAGGTCAGAGGCAGAACAGTCATAGGGTCACACAAGCAGGCCTCATCCCTACAGGCAGGGTGAATGTCAGAATACAGACAAGACAAATGCAAATGGAATGACCCGAGCTTGGATATGTTTGATGCACACGGCTCAGTGAATTTGAGAACGGCTATCAAATGGAGTATGGATGTAACCACAAGCACTCATTCTATGTAAAATTGCTCAAACTATCAAACTTGGTTTAATGCCATCATAAAGTCATCATGCAGTTAATTTAAGTTTCCAGTGCTTGCTGCTCCCCTTGGGAGCCTGTCTAGAAACTCATCTTCCTCTAATGGTGAAAATCCTTGCTGTAGTGCCTAGTACAGATGCACTACAGTCAGTTTAAAATCCTTTGTTCCAATGCTAGCACCCTTCTTTAATACATGTATTTCTTTTCCCTACCTATAAGCAGATTTTATTTTTCAAATGGTAATCATATCCTCTCCTAGTCTTGATTTGGCTGTGCTAAATGAGAACGTGCTCTCTCCTCGCTCAAACATCTCTATGTCTGTGTCCCAATAGACAGCCCTATCCTAGACTTGTTCCAGTCTATGTTAATCTTCCTTTTAGATGCTCTGAGCAGAATGTTTTATCAGAGCCTCAGCAGTAGCATCAAATAGAAGTTCTTCATCACAAGAAGTACTTCAGGGTGTTCCTCAATTTTTCCATGACTGTTTCAGGTTGGTGGTTCACTATTGCCCTGTAACTATGAACCTGTGAGCAGCAGACAAAGCTAGTCTTCCCCAGTGGTATACTCTGAGGTCTCTATGCCTGTTTTGTACTCCATGGAGACAGACAGACACCTCTGGGATCCCTTCTTGGCATCCTCTGAGATGCACAGGGTGAAAGGGATATTTATCTTCTGGAATGCTTTTGCGTTGATTGCAAAAGGAGCTTAGACAATTATCTTTCATTAGATGCCTGACTTTAGGTAGCTAGAGTAAGACAGATTCCTTCCTTCAATATGATTTGGCCCAGTAATTTACTAACTTACATTCTACTTTTAATACTACAGAAATGAATATCAGCCACTTTTTCTATAAAACAATGCAATTCTCTATTGTTGGCACCTCCTAATTTTGTGCTATCAGCAAATTCCATCTACTTTTTCTTAGCTTTGGTTTTGACACTATTTATAAAAACATTGAACCAGAATGGTCTCAGATCACTCCTTCAGGACATGTGACAGGAATGCCTTTCTGATGCCATACATGTTCCTCTTGGGAGTATCTGTTGTCTCCCCTTTCATTTCACAAAATTTATATTCTTTCAGTGGTGGGGGGAAGAAGGAGGGAGGGGGCATCAAAAGGCCGAAGATTGCACACCACACACAATAAAAGCTGAAAAGTATTTTAAATCACCCGAAATGTAACTTTTTAATAGCATCATTTTTAAAAGAAAGTCTTAAGATTTTTGGATTTTGACAAAATCTTTAGCATGCTTGGAGCTAGAAATACCACTATAACCAAAGTGTTGTTAGTTATTTGCTGTGTAAATGGCGTGCAGCTAACTCATAATTGGATCTAAGGCTCCTTCTTTTACCTCATGCCAGCTGGGAGGTAGAAACTGGAAACTACAAGGACTTTTTACAACTCTAAAGCGACATTTCATGCTATGAAATAGTTCGTATGCTTACCTGACTTGGGACAAAGGCATGCTTAGTTCTCAGGATACTTTAATTACACACAGTGTGAAATGCACATCTGCTTTTTTAATGTTCCTTCAGCAGATAGGCAGAAATGTCAAGCAGTGGTTAGAAAACAGAGGTAGGATGAGACAAGCTTTTGGAAAAAGGACTGACAGAATAAAAACAAATGAGACACTTGTCAACCTTTTTTGTCTATAGACCTTTCACATGCTTCTCTCTCAAATTACATTATCATGGAGTTCCAAATAATAACCTACATTCTCAGACACACGGGGGGTAAGAAATAGTGGAGGGCAAAGAAAAGTTTGTTATGCTGCCAATTTTGAAAGCACATTAAGAAAAATGAGGTTGCTTGAAAACACTAGTGCTTATTCCGTGGAGCTGTGCAGTCACTTGCCGTAGCCATACAGCATTAGATCGATTGTATCCAGTGGTGAAAGCACAGTTTTGTTGTGCCCAAAATTGCAGAGAATACAGCCTTACTTTTTTTCCCTCCAGAGAGTTGGTTAGAAAGGGAAGGATTTCAAGAGGCAGGGAGGAAATCAATTTAAAAATACAATAAAATAAATAAAATAAAAGTGGAACTCAGAAAAAAAAAAAAATCAGAAAGCAAGCATTGCAGCATATAAATCATCTCTCTTTTCGTCCTTCACAGCTCCCTCAGGACAGGAGCCCACTTTATAGTCCCACACTGTAGTCATTAGCTGTATTACTACACCAGCTAAGTGTTCTGACCTTTTCTGTAGGTCCAAATTTGTCTATCAGGTCTTGAATTTTATGGAGCATTAAGAAATTGCTTTAAAAAAAAAAAAGTTTTTTCATATTTTTGTGCCTCTTGGAATCATCAGTGGTCAAAATGAACCTTGGTCATTTTGTTCTAACAGTGTATTTCTTCCTTTGATAAATATGCATTTCTTTTAAGCATACCATTAACTTGGAATTTATTAATGCTTGTTTGCTTCAACATCACTGTGAGAAATTTTGCCCTAAGAACCACTAATGCATAAGCTGAATTTTAACTTAACCTTGAGTTTTGTTTGGATACTTCTTTAGGCTTTTTATTTGAAAAAGTAGGAAGTTAAGCAATCACAGAATAAATACTATCTAATATTTCTTAGATAAATGTATTGTTCTTAAATCACTTCTAAAGCTTAAGTTTTAAAGTCTGTGGCTCAGTAAAGAACTCTGATTGGAGGTGGTTAAAATTTAATATTTCCTAAATATATGCAAAACTGGGTATAAAAAAAAAAAAGGCATTCTCAAAATTTCCTGTGACATTTCAGAAAAACTCTGAGGATGTTTCTTAAATGGCTAGCACATTCTTTCCTACCATGCAAGATTTTTAATTATTTCATCAGAGCAGGATATAATAGAAATCATGATAACGCAAGCAGAAGGGGATACCTGCATGTCCCTAGCCCAGTCTCTTGCTTAAAGCAGGACCATTGTCAGTGGTAGGTCAGGTATGACTTTTTCTAGCTAGGTCTCAAACACCTGCGGATGAAAACTGCACAGTCTCACTGGGTGACCTAATCCAATACTGCTCTACATGGTATGTCGGGTTTTTCTTGATCTCCAGCCGAAGCCTCCCTTAGTGGCACTCGTGGTTACTGACCACAACTGCTTTGCCTGTTGCTACCAAGAACAGTTTGGTACCTTCATATTCTGACCACCCTTCATGTAGATGTGGACTGCTCTTACATCACATCCCTTAGCATCTTTACTAAACTGTGTAAACCCAGCTCACTCAATTTGTAAATAATGTGTTCTAGGATATGACCCTTCCCACTTTTTCAATAAACCTCTTGACATAGGTCTTCCCAAAATGGATAGTATAAGATAAGATGTATTCATTAGTAAGAAGCAACCATGACCCACAGTTATTGTTAAATTAAAATCATATACATTTGTCATTAGCATGGATGCATATTATGTGTTGTGACTAGTATCACGAAATAACTAAATGTAATTATTTATATTTTAATGAGAATTGATCTAATATATACAATCCTCAAAAGTTTAAGTCATTTAAATTCAAAATTTCATAATGGTCATATTTTTCTCTGCAAGAACTGTCATCAAAATTGAAGTCTGAAACTTTAGATTCAAATTACTTCAGTATTTCTCACTTAAAAGTATATAAACCCATTTATTTTGTAAAATTAACCAGTTGTAGTTATTACTTTTCTTTGAATATGCACTTTTCACTTTTGCAAGAATCAAGCCATATGATGAAGCAGCTCAAATCTTTCTCAACTCCATGCACCTCAGCATCAGAACTCAAAGGTACACTGCTATGACTACTCACAATAGCAGCATTACTTTCTCAATGCTTATACAACTCTGGTGCATCAAAACAGACGAAGCAGAATTTATTGTTCCTAACCTTTATGCATTCATGATAAGCAAAGCTGTGGAAACACTAACTGCATTATTAAAAGTAGTCTTCAAGGTTACATGGGATTTCTTGTACTGATCAGATTAATGTTCCTTACAACTCAGTAAGCAGTATCTCTCATTGACCAACAATTAATGCTTCTGAGAAAGAAAACAAGCCACAATTCACCTAGCCACTTGCGTAATAGCCGCCAGAGATGATGGCATGTATTCTTGAAACTTAATTTCATTGATGTCTATCCTGAGTGATAATACAGGATTACCTTTCTTTTGGCTTGCACAACTTGAAACACTTTTGAAATAAATTATCCTTCACTTAGTAATTTCTCAACACAAAAGGTGCTTGCTGATAGCAAGCTCACTTTGTTTGCTTTGATTAGATCTGAATTTAGTGTCCTCTAATGAAAATTTTCCTAAAGTTATTTGACTGTACAAATGATAAGGTAAGATAGTGGTTTTCTGTGTTGTGAGTTTTAAGGCACTATTGTTCAGATAGATAATCTTAGCATTGCCAATCTCTTAACTAAATTTTGGCATATCTCTAGGCATTTGCATTACTCTTTCTGAACCTATGTTATTTTCTCTGTGATTATATTTCCAGATAATATACACAGGATATTAGGCACCTCTCATACTGCAGCTGCATATGTGATTTCTGCTTCTTTCTGCAACTCCTTCTCAAACATCCTGCCTTTTCAGCTGTTGGTGTGCATGGAACAGACACAGCCACCGTGTTACTCATAGTTTCTCTGTTCCCATTTTTAAGCACATACCAGGCCTCCCATCAGCAAAATGACACGGATCAAAGTGGTTAACAGCAGAATATGTAATGTAGGGAACTATTTAATTGTCTCTGTAACTATACTTTTCTTTGTTTTAATTACAGCACCACATTATCATTGTTCCAATTTCCTTCTTCACCCAAAACACATTCTAAACTACTGGCACTTGGTCTCTCAAATCTCAGTGAAGTAATGCTAATAGCTTCTGCTAATCACTCTGTTCCTCCTTTTCAGTGAAAACAAAACCAGCCTCGTCTCTCAGCCTGACTTCATCTTCTGTAGTCACAGGAAGATATCAGCAAAAAATGCACCATTTAAGAGACACAAGGAGGGAAAAGAAAGAAAAATTCACATGTCCTAGGAAAAAGGAATAACTATTTGTGAACCATGGTACGAAGATTTAGCAAATAAAGGCTGGAAAATACAAGGACAACGTTCATAAACATACCTGATGCTGGCAGCTACCGAATGGGTCACGCTGGGCACACAGCTACCCTCAGCCCTCAACGACCAACACGTCATTGCCTAACCACATCAGACCCTTTGTGGTTAGTGGGAAATGCATTCCTCACACACACATACATACATTCCCTTTTTTTAATCTGTTATGCCTATATCTATAGGCATGCAACCCATTATTTTCATAGATATTAAGTACTGACTGTTGAATTCATATCCAGCTGTCTGAATTCTTCAAAAGCTCTGAGACACTTGGCTACTGAAGCTAATATGCACTGGCTAAAAGGACAACTTGGTATTATTAGCTCATGTTTACTATTTACAATTTCAAGGTGTGGAAAATACATTTATTTTTTCTTTCTCCCTTGCCTATGATCAGATTCAGTAATTTCTCTTTTAGAGAGGTGATGAAGACATATTGAACATTTTACAATCATTGGCATGTTGCAAATCTTTGTTCTTAAATGTAGATGATTTAGGCCTTCTTTATTGCTTTTACTTATGTCTGAAACCTAGCATGCTTCCTAATGGTATCTTGGCTGAAAATGAACAGTGGGTCTAAAGCTCATACAGACAGATTACACAGAAACTCCATGTCGACTCTGGTTTCCAGATGTTTCAGGGAATCTGCATATCCTTGGGGAGTTTGGAGGCAAACTCCATGTCCTTATTTTCCAATGGCAACTTTGCTTTTTGGAGTCCATTGGTAGGCAAAAACCACAAACAGCCTTTCCAGAATATTTAAAATAATTGAGATAATGTAAAGCTAATAGATTTTAGCTTAGAGGGATGCAAAGAATAGCCTGTCATTGTTCAGATAGCTCTGTAATAGAGCACCTTGTTAATTAGAGATGATTCACAAATGACTTGCAATAGATTCTGGTAGTTCTGAATAGCAATGATATTTTCATACTGAGCTCTTATCTACTTAGGAGTAATGAAAGTAATGAAGCTTTAACTTTAATTAAAAGGAAGCCTCCCTTTTCTTTTTTTTTTAAAGCCTCTAAGTCCAAGCAACACTGAAGTACAGAAAATTAGAATGCCTTATAATAGTTTTCCATATTTAGAGCTCTGCACTTTATGGTTTTGCTTTCATAATATTCCCCACCAGAGGAAATCTAAGTACCTGAGTAACAACGGTTGATGAGAGCTTTAAACGGAGAAACAGGCAATGAGGTGGAAAACTGTTTGCTTGAGGCCTCTCAGTCAGTCTGTGAAAGAGTAAGAACAGAACTGCATCCATCTGAAATACAAGCTCAATCGCTTACAACTGCATGCCAGTAACATAACGCCATCTGCTTCACTTGATGGGCATCCACTGCTTTGGGTCATGATCATTACAGTGCTATGGTCTGACATTATAACACCTCCTTGCTACCAAAAGAGGAGTTCCCACAGTATAACCTTTCCTCTTCCTTTCTCTTGCCTTTTGCTGGCACAGTTATTTGCACCGCGGGCCTGCAGTGGATTGGTCCAAGGACCTGAACCCACAGAAGAGGAACCCTACACATGCAAGTCCTCTGCTGGTTTAGGTCCCTGAACTCGACCTCAAGGGGTTGGATGAACTTCAGGACCTGAGCAAAGAGAGATGATGGGAGCATGCAAGAGCAGGGCAGCTGGCTATGAGACAGGTTTAGCTGCAATGCGAAACGGCACTTTAAGTTGGCATTACCTGGCACTGAGATCCCATACATTGAGCTGCCTTTGGCATTATGTTTTTCACATCCAAGTGCAGCCTTACAGCACGAACGCTGGGGCTCCCCTACTTCTGCCTGGGATTTCCCATGGTAAATGTGTACGCGTGCTTGTGTACAGTGTGTGCGTATGGGAGCTCAGTTCAGTTGCACTGCTCTCTAAGGTTGACCTATGCTTATGCAGCATGGAAGTCCGGAATAAGGCTGAACACACACTTGCACGTGCATGCACACACACATTAGGATCAATGGTGAGATCTTCTATCTATCCTGTCACCTTATCTGTCTACCTGTGAGCCTAGGAGACTTCCAAAATGTTTCTGAACCCCAGGGTTGCCAGGCCTTGAAACATGACGTGAAGTGACGTTAATTTCTGCATTTAAGACACTTGATGAGAAGCTATTAGTTCACTAATTGATACAGGCAATGACACAATACCCCCTCCCCTCTTTTTGAAGAGAGGGAAGGAGGTAGGATGACCTGCATCTGACAATGGCATTATACTTTCTGAAAGTTCAACACAAAATTCCTTAAGATTGCACACCAATAAATAGATTTGCAGGATTCAATATTGTGAATCACATGGAAAACAGTAATGCTATAATTGCAAAACAAAAATAAAAGAACAAATCCCTCTCAGTCTCCACATTCAGTAGCTAGAGTATGAAAAAAAAAAAAAGTAATCAACTGCTGATTTCCATCTCCAACACAAATGCAAATATTTAACGTTTTTACTTCTCATTTAGGACTCATGGCAAGTATATACAAGCATGCTACCATTAAATTCAATACAGGGAACTGTATTTGAGCAGTTTTATTTGGTTTTTGTTTGCTTTTTGTTTTGTTTTTGATCAGAAAGGGATTACTCATCTCCAAAAAGCCACCTGCATAATTCAGTTTCCTCAGGATCAAGACCTTTTTCCACAGTCAGCTCTTCAGACAAAATGCATGTTCTCTATATCGGCATTAAGCACGTATTAGGTGTTTGACTGATACAAAAATAACAGTGCAAAACTCAAAAATGACTGCATCTCAATTTGAAGAACTAAAAAATCTTGTAAAATATAGAAACAAGCTAATCAAAGGCACGACAGACAAGCACAAATAAAGATATCAGAACCTTTGATTATTTCAAATACAGTGAACAAGTAACAGATCGTTAAATAACAACATGCTCCAACAATTTGCCTTTCATAATTGGCTTCACCGTACATCTAATAGTATGATGTTAAATATAACAGCATAATTTTTTTTTTTCCACTCACCATCATGGCTGCTGTGGTTTCAAATGCTTTTTTTTTTTTTTCCCCCTTATTCATTGATCTGAGTTTTACCAGATTCCAAATTAAAGAAAGTCTCTCTTTAATGTAAGTTTAGAGCTTACTGAGATTAATTCAGGGAAGTCTAAGATAAAGAAAGCATGCTTGTCTGAATGTATTCAGCTTTCAATAAGCACCCATGTTAAGGGCATCCGAACTTAAATAAACAGCAAAATCATCACCATATTTTTCATTTATCAAGGAAAGATTTTGTTACACTTTCAACTAAGTCCTTCCTTTTTCAGTGAAAAGTTCAGGTGGCAAAAAACACCCCAAATCCCACAAATCACTATGACTTTATGCACTGTACTTTAAAAAAGTAATTTTTCAGTAGGTGCTTCCACAATGAAGTTTTTAATAGAAAATGCAACTGACAATTCAGTTTCATTGCAAAACTTCCTCCAAAAGCACTCAATTTGCTTTAGGTGCAGTCAGCTTGCACGTTATAAAGCAAGTACCAGTATGTACCCTCACATTATAAGTCCATAAAGCTCTTTGCTAAAGTAGATCTGAAGTTACAAATGGTTACTTTTTCTCCACAAACGTCTTTATGTGACACACACAAAAAAAAAAGAATAACAACTCCACCATGAGTCTCCCTATACATAAATACTTGTATTGTCCGATATAGTACTTAGGACTTTCTACAGCAATGCAGTATGAAAAACATTTCTAAAAATTCTTTTTGAAAGACTGTTATTTTTTCTGTCTTTTTACCATATAACTACTTCCTCACATAGCACATACATGCACCTGATCTCCATCATGCAGTGCTTGTCTGAGAACCTGCAGCATCACTCTAGCTTGCATGCCAGCCTCGTGTCATCCCAGCGTACAACTCGCAATGGTTTAGCGAACTTCCCGGAAAATGCAGGCCCTGAACACTGAATACTCAAAAGGGTTAAGGTTTGAAAAAGGTCAAAGGCTTTTGACTTGCTTATTGCAAGTTATGCATAGCAACTCTCACATCTGGAGAATGAGATGAAATTGTAACATTTAATTTTAAAGCTTATTTTAATTAGCATTTTATTTAAAATTTCTTTTGAGAAAGCCTACCCTAGTTTTACCCATATTATCTATTCCATAATCTTTCCCAGCTCTAGGCAGGATTCTGCTCACGTACTTTGTAATGAGCCTTCCCACAGCAATCATAAAACAACAGACAACGTGACACACATCCACAACAACTCATTACTTTCTGTGCTTCTAAGCACAAATTTTCTTAACCCCTCTCAGCACCTCCTTCTTCCCTGTGCATATTGTACTTTTGTAAAGGGAAAGCTGGATTTCAGTTGGGCCTTCGTTCTCTATCATGTGAAACATCTTATTGCTATCATCTCCATAGAGGTCTCAGTTTTTTGTAAAGGCTCCATGATATTAAAGGCTCCTCCTTTAACAGGAATTTCTACCCAGTGACACAGACATGGCAGTCTCTGAGTGTGTGCAATCACATGTGGTCCAAAACCAACAGCTGGATATGTAAAGTAGACACGTCCAAATAAAACAATGCTGAGGAAGGAGCGAGTGAAATGGAATCCAGGGTAAAGAGAGGATATTTTTTAATTTCAGCTTAGGTAAGTGGTAGCACATAATTAAAGAAAGATGTATTCATTCAAACATGGGTGCTTTGGGTGTTTTTGGTTTTACACACCTGGTCTGAATAACTTAATTACACCAGCATACACCTGCTACATTTGGTATTTGGGTAATACTGTTAAGTGTTAGCATATCACTGACAATTTTTCTAAGATAAGTTCTGAAGTTCACTAACATTAATTGGCACCGTAAAGAAATCAGAGCACTACTGAAATCCATGGGGCTGAATGAATCAAAAGTATGCAAGAGCAGAATTAACTCTAGGTTCTGCACTAAAGTACACTGCCAGCCAGGTGTAGTTATGCTAAGTGTATAACTTTGTGAGCAGTCCACCTGAAATCAAGATCGGCAAGTGCAGTGGAGGGCCATTCAGCTGAGCATGAATCAGCACACCAGTAAGGGCAGCAGGGGAGCAGCAACATTACTCATTTGGGTTCTGAATCATCAATGCATTTATATTAGTTTAATGTTATCATAACTACATGGAAAGCCATGCACATTGGACCTCTTTCCCCTGCAGTCTAAAATAGCCAGCTGCATCCAGAATTTTAGTTAAAGCAATGGGACTTCTGTGTCAGGTTTTCACTGTTCTCACATTAAATCAGGCTTTCAGTTAAAGCAATGCTCTAATTTTGCACCAATAGCTGTCTCCTCTAGAAATTCCCTCCACTGGAATGACAATTCCTGTTTGAAGCATTTATCCCTCTCCCCTATAAACCAGCGAAGTCTTGACAGACATTAGCCACTGGACTTTGCCTTCTCAAATGACAATGGGGGAAGGCATTAACATATCCCCAGCTCAGAAACAGGGCAGGAGCTTGCAGAATTTCTCAGGAAATCTTCTTGCACATCAGGAGTACTTTCCTGGGCTTCACTCCCAGGTGGATGCAGAAGTAGAAAAGGCACAGGGCAAGTTACATTTGTGCTCAGAAGGAAAAGAATCCTACTGGAAGCTAATGCAACCAGCACAGCTCTGTGCAAAGGCTCTACGCTTCTTCTAGTTTTAAGTACTTCCATGAAAAAATAAAATAAAAATAGATCACAGAAAGCAAATAACATAAAGCCTTCCTCCATGATTTACGTGCTTTTCATCAATGGGGAAATTATAAGCAATTCAACCATCCTCAAATATTTATTAGTCTCATTTGATTAGATTGCTAATCCCAGCTAGGATTAGCACACATTCAGGAGGTCAAGCTGATTTCTTCTCAAAGCCACAGCTTTCAAGAGCTACGCAGCAGCTTAGTCAGTTGGACTTTCTGCTGGAGAAGCATTCAGGAGAGTAAATTTTGTATTAGCCACTGATAAAACATTGCAGTTTTAAAATTTTCATTGTTGATTTTATTCTCCCATTTTTGTGCAGAAATCTAGGGGAGGGGACAGGAGAATAGAAAAGAGTAAGAAGGGGTTGCAGAAGGAGGAAGAATTAATTGAATAGACACATAGCCTCAGGGCTATTCTGTTTAAACTGCCACTGATTTCCACTGTAGCATGAAACTTCAAATTTTAATTTTCATTTAAAAAAAAGCTTCAGACAAAGTGAGGAGCATGAACACATTTACACGGGGTATCATACTTTGTCCTGTCTTTTTTGGAAATAAAACCTAAGAATCAGTTAGTAAGAAGCTTTCTCATCATATTCTTTACTACTGTTCCTGCAATAATTTTCTAGTAAGGATAACAAATATAAATTTTGTTCCTACATAATGACACAGATGACCTCAAAACACTTATAAAAGACAGTAAAATGTTCCACATAAATCTTTCCAGGACTGAGTCCCGTAATGCTATAACTTATTTCTAATTCTGTAGAACAGTATGCAGATGACAGCAGAATTACATGCGCATCAGCTGGAATGACAGCTGATGCTATTATAGAGACATTCAGAATCAACAGAGAGTTAGCACTCAGTCCCCTATCATCAGATCTTACAGATTTATATGCTTCCCTGCTTGCAGATTTAGGAGATGATCATGAATTACACTTATTCCCCTTGCACCTCAATTTTCATGCAGAAGAAATTCACATGCAAAGGCAAAGAGCCGCATGACGTTCAGGGAAGCTGGTCTGTAAGTTCCTGCATAAAACACTGTGTCCATTACAGAGTGCTTTATAGCACCTCCTGAGTTTACCCCTTCCTTAGTCAAAGCTGCTTTACAAGTAATGGCCATGGGTGTTTTCAAGGCAGGACAATAGATAACATTACCTACAGCTGAGCAAATTTACATTCCCATCTGAAGTCTCTCATTAAAATAACATAGGGCAGAACATTATACTTCAGAGAATCATTATCATTTAACTGCAAACTCCCCCCACTCCTGTTAGCAGAAAGAGGTCTAAAAGTGGACAAAATTATTTGCACCAATTTGCAGCTCCTACACATTACCGGAAGGAAAGGGGCCACCATGCAAATAGGTGCAGTCCCAGCACTTACACAGATGAAGAGGTTTCTCTTTTCTACTTCAACTCTTGGAAATGAAAACTGACCTGAATTTATAATATCTGATAAGTTTTCCTGCTACATTATTAATTTCCACAGCCGTGACAGAACATTTGGTCATATGTAGGGCCAAGAAAGATTGAACGGTTTAGTAGCCATCTGTGCCTTTGGAAACGGCATGCAGTGTCTTCATCCCAGATATTTTTGTATATATGGATATGAACACATACTATTTTGAACTACAACAACTGGTTAATACCAATATCAAGGGGTTATGATTTTAAAAGAGAATTTGTCTTTGAAAAATGTCTTAATTTTAATATCTTCCTTAATTATTCTGAAATCTAATGGCAGATCCTCTCTGAGGAGTAAGAGAGACTGCATAATGTGCTTCTCCAAAGTTTCATCATATCATAGAAAGGGAAAGCATAAAAAAATTCAACAGCGCCAAAACATAAATTATTAATTGCAGATATTTAAGAGAGTAAAGAGATGTGTGGGTACTATGGATCAATAGATTCGAATCTAAAGCAGGCACGCCATAAGGGCTGCATTTTATTTTTGAACACAAAAGTGTGGCGATATCCCCTATTCAGCTGAGGAATACTAGCAAATACTGAAAGTATCTCTAAAACGGTACAAATATTTTATGTATCCATCTGAAGTACATTTAAAAACCTTTATATATGAATTCATTACGATTTTACTAGCTGACCTTCCCCCCTCCATTTTTAAGCCCCAGGTGACAGAAACATTTTGACCTTGAAAAAATTATGTGAAATGAAATTCCCAGCACCGAACAGTTCAGTATCTATCCAAGAAAAGCAGTATAAAATGAGTAGAACTTTTGCCTTTTGCATATTACTAGGTTTTATTCAAAGTAGTATGACGTCATTGTTTCGTAGTAATGAAACCTCTTAAAACAAGGAAATCACATAATATAGTTTTATTATAATTTGTGTAGGGAATGCATAATTATTTATCTTCATCCTAAATAATATGTTCATCACAAACGGTGCTAATAACAGCTGATAATAACCTACTTTGTATTCAAACAGGCTCACTAAAAAAAAAAAAAAAGGAAAAAAGGAAAAGAATACTCTAACCAGCTGTATGACAATTAGTTAGATTGAGGTCAGACTTTCCAGAAACACTGAACATTGAGCTAAGGCAAAGCACAGAAAGCTTTGGCCTCACCAAGGACTTTGGCACAAGGTTTGTCATGACTGGGAAAGGAGAGCTGGGTGGGCGATGCTTGCATTTATCTTGTTCAGATAAAGATGGTAAGATGCGAAGCACAGAACCCAGCCTGTCCTTGCAGTGGTACCAAGACATGGAAGCTACATCCATGCTTTTAAACCCTGGTAGCAGCTGACCAGGCTGCTGACAGATCTCCCCAGGTGCTGCTTCCAGGCCCTGTTTGCAGTCATGCTCAACTCCAGCAAATGCTCTGGAAGCAGTCAGCCCCTGAGCATCTGAAATGGAGAGAGAAAAAAAAAAGACTCAGATCATAGTTCTTCCATTACCACAGTGTGGATCGCAGCTCTGCTGTTACCACAGCATAAAAGTCACCTCAGTCTCATCAAAGAGCACACAGCACAGCACATTCCCGTTCTGAAGGGCTATGAGAGCAGGCAGTAGCAAATACCCAGAGTGGAGAGAAAGTGCTGCAAATGGGCACAGAGCCCCTGCAGAGCAGCAGCTCCCAGGTGAGCTGTGCTCCTTGCCCTCAGCACCAGGCAGGATCCACCCCTCCTCACCCTGAAGATGCTCCTGTGTGCTGTAATTCACTACCGTAACAGGCCAAAGCAAAATTTATCTACAGGTGATTTGCTCTCAAAGGTGATTACAGATTAATCTTACCTGATGGCAGGAAATAAATTGCTGATACTCCTTAGAAATGTTTATTTTTTCTGAACTTTGTTACTTAATGACTGAGTCATAAGCGATATGCCTAGGAGAACAGGGAGCTTCTTAACATCCATCGACGTGTGGAACAAAATAATACTAACTTCAAATTTATCTTTTGTACTCCAACTCAGTCATGCTCCTTTAGCTCTAGTCAGCTAATGAGAAGTACAGCAGTTTGGATATTTTCACAGAAAAAGGGAGAAATGAAGCACTGAACTGAATTGACAGTGGCAACAATGCAAAGACACTGACTGAGGAGGAAGAACATGGTGTTGCCCAGAACAGAAGTGTTGGTTACAGGTGAAAGTTGCCCAGATGCCAGCACTGGTTGGAGCTATTCCACTCATGACCTCATGAGGATAACAGCAGCGACCCTCTCCACAAACCAGGAGGTAGGGCCTGAAACTGCAGAAACTGGTTCAGTTTGCTATCACTTTTCTAAGACAACTTAAAGAAGATAGTGCCCGTCTAAATTTAATACATAAAAGTTTCTACTGAAAAGAAGCTTATGTTCCCAAATTCGTCTGGGTCAGGCAATAGGTACATGACCCAATAACTTATACAAGAAACCTCCAGAAGACCGAAGTCCAGACAGCACATATTATGTACCTGGCAGAGATCCAGGAATATTCTACAGGACAGAGATGCTGGGCTCCTTGAGACTCCACATCCTCACTCTAGATAAACCTAGCTACAACACATAACAGGTCCCAGGGAATCAATGCTTTTGTCAGTACCTACTTCAGGTCACTTCTCACTGTATGGGGTTCAATTTACTTAGCAAACCCCACACAGCCCCAGCGCTGGCCAGGTGACCTTACACTGTCAGCACAAGTTGCATTAGGAATATTTTCAATCTGTATGGAGCAGGTCAAGGACCACAGACTATAAAAGGCAAGAGTGGACTTTGTAACATGTAACCAGGACCTACATCAAGATGTAGTATGTACTATACAAGAATGTAATATGTAGCCAGGACCTATGTTAAATTCTTTTCAGCTGGTCAAAATGGAAAAAGCATGATGTTAACAGACAGCATTTGATATTTTTAAATTTCACTCTGAGTCAGAGTCAAAGCAGCTCCTCTCTAAAGCAAGAGGAAATTCCAGGACAAGCTGCAATTTGACAATTTAGGCCTGTCCACCCCTTATTGTTTCTAATAGGATGAAAATAATAGCTTTAACCAAAATCTGCCTCCAGGACTCTAATCTCTTCTTCAAAGAAATCAAACAGTGAAGGAAATAGCTCTTAAGTCCTGTTAAATACATGCTGAAAAAGCATTTCAAAATCAATGTCAGGAGTTTCAATCAACTTCCATATTGTGCTTTATGGCACGAAGTGACTTTTCTATGCATTTACTTCCTCTGACAGTGAGTCAAATTTAAAAAATATAAAAGTCAGCCTAGAAAGCTCAGGTTGCGAATGACTGTGTACTGCAGTCAAAATTAAGATTTGTTGCTTGAGAAGCAGAAGAATAATTTTCTATCTGGGTCATGTAGTGGTTCACAACAATCACCTTATCCACAGCTACCAGCAAATGACTGCACAGCATGCATTAGGACAAGCACTAATGGAAATAGTGGACCTGGCTGAGAGTGACGAGAGCTGACTGAGCCAATGCATTACAATTGACTTTCAGAATCCCAAAACGATTTACAGAGCTTAGAAGTAAATAGTGTGTTGTGGTGTGATACAAAAAGTTGTGCCTGCATTGTGAATACAGACCTCGCCCTTTGCCAGCTACTTTAATTCATGAAACTGTAAATGAAGACAGGCACAAATACAGTAAACACTATTAGCTATACATTATTTATGAAAACAGCAGCATTTAGAGTAGATTTAAGATCTATGTTTAAAAAGGTGGTTCTAGAGAGCTAAAGGTGACTTTGACAACAGCACTTCTAAAAATTTTTGCCACTGAACAGTGATTATTTTTTCAGACCGATAAAGATTAAATATCTTCTGAAACAATTGATTTGCAGTCTTGTCAGTGCAAAATAGATCTTGCATAGCTAGTAATCTGGATGTACACTGGGCTGAAACCTACATACATTTCATTATAATCCCCCTAACCCTGGTGTACATACACAAAACCAATTTATAAATCCACTGTGCAGATTAAATACATGTTAAATTGTTCTTCCTGGGCTTATTTAGATTACTTTAAAGAATTTATACTGTAAATTGACATAAGTACAAGAATCATAATTCTTAGAGCTAAACGTTAAGACATTTGTAAAGAAAAGACAGGTTGCAAAGATGGTTAGACTCCCACTCTCCAGTTGTTTAAGGTTTACAAAAAAAAATATTTTGCCAATTTTCAGGAGACAATTGTTTTCTTCAAAAGACAAAGAAAACAACAACAAAAAATGCTACTCCAAATCAAAAAAAATCTTTGGTTTCTTGGAGTGCCTGTACCCCATCAAGGTAGGTATTTTCCTATTGGAATATCTGCTTTTCAGTTATACAACTTTCCATTATAAGGAATTAGAATGAATATCTTTCTAGGAATTAAAGCTTCTATTAATGATTGAAGTACAAAAGATGCCAACTAGAAACTTATGGAGCTAAAGACCTGGATCAATACAAGACCTTAAAGTTATAGATGAGCCATTATTTATTTCAATGGAAATGGCAAATAGAAATTCACACATTGCATATACCAACTTGTTGGATTGTTCGGCCCTTAAGCTGACACAGAAGCAAGCCAAGCTATCAAGGTGTCCCCTGATTCTCTGGCACCTACTGCCTACAGGCTGGGTGAATGCAAGGTGGAGAACAGCTCAGGGTAGCTGCTGCTATTTTCTCCAGCACGGATGCGCAGGCAAAGGGCTGGCTGAAACAGAGTAGAAGGATTGAAGAGTTTTGAGTACATGTTACAGAAAAGAAGAAACTTTTCTGAGAGCCTAAGCTGTGCAGAAAAAGAATAATGCAAATTGAACTAAGGTCAAAATTAGACCCCCGGCCACCTTCCAAAGGTGGGTGCTGCCTTTCATATATCTAAAATGAGAATTTTCTAGTCTGCTCCCTAGCACACATCTGTTGAGTGCAAGAGCTGAGAAAGTAAGGGCTTTCTCTCTTCCTGAGGATGCAGCTTCCCCCAGCGGACCCTACACAGCCTTCCTGCATCTGGGGAAAAGCAACAGGAATGCATGTTGGTGATGCAAGGGAAATCCCAAGGCCATCAGGGTACATCTCTAGACCAGGTAGCTACAGCACAGGCCACTTCCAAATTCATACACACCTTAGCTGGTGGTATTGAGGACAGACAGACTTGCCCTCTAGGAAGGAGACTGGTGCTAGTGGACACCCATGTATGTACAACTCCATTCAAACAGCAGGAGGCAGATGGCTTTCTAAAATTGTTAAGACAACTTTTCTTTAAGACCTGTCTGCCAAAAAGCCCAAGCAAGAAACACAAATTGCTGCACATTGAGCAGTCTTCCCTTTCAATAACAATTCTGAAACTACATTCCTGTAAGAAACCAGCAGCCTGATGGTCTCCTGCCAGTCTTTCCCAGTTGCTGCTCTTTTCTGTTCATCTTAATTACCTGCTTCAAGCACAGGGCTTGGGTCAGGTGAACCTGTGATGTCACCAGGAGTCAGGTGACAGGTGATGTAATCAGGTGAACCCAATCAGCACAGGAGCAGGGAGCTGGGTCACAGTCTTGGCAAATTAACAAACATGCATCCCACAAGGTCCTTTGCCAGAAACAGTCTCAGCAGCTTGTTGCAATTTTACTGCCACACCACTTTGCTGTGGAGAGGGGAAGCAAAAGCATGCGATGACATGAGTGTAATTGCATGACAGAATTTGCCGATGCCACTGAATATTTATACTATTGAATTGACCTCTTGGAAAATTAAGCTGTTGATCAAGTCCCATTTGGTAATTAAGACAAATCTAATGCATCACTAAAGATTTTCTTAGGACATGGCACAACACCTTTAAAACATTGCATTCTTCTAAGCAAGCATCCATTATTGTGTTATCTTATGCCGCCAGCAGGATAAGAAAACATGCCAGTTTATTTAAATTTTTATATCTTAAAAATAAAATAGCAAATCATTTGCATTTAAAACTTGAGCTTTTGCTGCTAGCAACATTTCACCTTCTTCACCTTCTCAGGTTAGAAAAACAAATGACTAGGAAAACTTTTCTGACTAGTAAAGCATTTTCAACTTTATATAGAATACACTAGCATGAAAAGTCTGAAAACTTCATGGTCTGTGGTCTGTAGAGATGTGGCAAGAGGAGCTCAGTTCCAGAGGTGCAGTAGAGGAAGACCCAAACACAAAAGCTCGAAGAGCATCCACAAAAGGGAGACAAAAGCTAAGCGCTTTCAGGCCACACATCAGAGCCAGACTGGTGGGAGAGGCACAGAGAGGGTGGCCTGGCTAAGCAGATGGTGTTCTCCCACTGCAGCCTGCATGGAAAGCCTTCCATCTGCTAACACATTCAACACAGTAAGTCAGGAATTACAGGACTTTTATTATAAACAACATTTGTAATGCTCTTTGAAAAATATTTATTTGATTCCACATTAACATTGATGAACTCAGGCTACATAGCCCCAGAAATACTCAGGAGCGGCTGAGAGGGTTAGCAGGAGCAGCAGATTGCTGCGTTTGGTGTGCAAAGTCACAGCTATCACACAAGCTGCAGAAGGAATTTCATCTGTTAAAAACACAATCATTCTATTACTACTGTTTTCCTTAAATGAAATGCTGGGTACCTAGACACACACACATGTATTGAACTGGCATATATCTAACATGCATTTGTAATCCCCCCCCCCCCCCACACACACACACAAAAGGGAGGTTTCTGCAATTAGAATCCTCTCACAGGTAGCTGGTTCCTTACATTGTATTATCTCCTGATCATTGTTTCCACAGTTTCTCAGAAGCAAAGTGACTAATGAAGTTTTACATGGAGATAAGGCCACAGGCATAACTAGCTGTCTGTAGCATAGGTTTGGCATGGAAAGTTTGCAATGTGTTTTTTTAAACTATAATTACTGTTCTATGCTTATGCTAACAGAATTGTTCAAAATCATCCAATTCCCATTAAAAAATAGTATTGAGTTCAATACATTTTCTGCAAGATTATTATGATGCATTGCAATGTTGTAAGGTTGTGCTAGCTAAGGAGGGCTGGGTCACCATCTCTTGGAGAGCAACTTGAAGTGTTACTGGAAACGCAGCTGACCAGCCCAGACACTCAGCAACATCCAAGGAGAAGAACAGGCATCACCCTCTCTCAAGACATAGAAGAAGCATCTCCGAGAAAAACACAAGCTGCTGCTGCTGCTCTGAATTAAATACTCAGGGAATTGCTCTAAACTTCCTTATTTCTGGCTATCCTCTGACTGTATTTAAAAGCCAAAACTGCCACAGCATTCGACACAATGCAGCTGTCCCCCAGGAAATGCACCACACAGACCTTCCCTCTGGGCCAGGGAAGCACTGAGCTGCTAGTCCGAGAGCAAAGGGTAGTGCACAGAATCAAATGAGATGCAAGTAATTTTACATTTCTATTTACTTATAGAGAGCTAAGAAATAGCTAAAAGAGGAATTAATTAAAATGTATGAAAGCAAGGAGAAACTAATTGGGATGGTAATAAGGGAATGTTAGAGAGGGTCATGTGTATCAGAACTAGAGGCAATAGGATAAAATTAACAGGGAACATTTAGGCTGCATACCAGAACAAACTTTTTGACAATAAGACTTTGGAAAATTCTTTTTAAATGATGTTAATAGCATGAGCTTGGAATATTTTATATTTAACTATACTTTCTTGAATCTTTAAAACATTTAGAAAAATCCCGCTTTGACACAGATACAAATTACCAAAATAAGAGGCATTTTTAATTTTCAGTTCCTATGCGTTTGTTTTTCAGGACAGGGTAGACCTTAATATGTTGATGGAAATCCAGTAAGTAACCATAGCCATTTCCTGAACCATCTACCTTACACTAACACTGTTTCCAAAATGTTATCTTAAGGGAGTCTAAGTCTGCATCTCAGAGTCAATACAATATTCATGGATTGCAGCATTTGTTCATTGCTTTTCCTGTATTTGTCATTCCACTACCTCCAGTATTCAGGAAGGGGGAAACTTAGAATAAACAAAGATGCTGGGGAAGTCATCCATACTTATACATATTGTTTGTAAGTTGAAATTCTTTTGCAAAACCTAGAAACATATAAACATACTTAACCTCATGAATACACTCATTAAGTTACAGTTCAAAATAAGCGACAGTTCAACTCTTCCCTTGCAAAACATTTTTGCTGTGCTGCCTTAGAGCCTGCAATACATAACATATGAAAACAAATGAAACACCTGCTATGTGTGTGTGTGTGTCGGGGGGGGGCGGGCAGCGGGTTGAGGAAGAAAAGAAAAAGAAAAGATAGTCAATGGTGATAAAAAGTCACCTGAACAAGGGCACTGAAATAGCAGTCCTCCCTGATATCTGGATACCCATTCCAATGAGAGCTGTTTTAACAAAGACACTGGAGGTAGCTCTAAATTTCACTCAGGCACCTGAAACACTGCCCTAAACTCATATTGCACAGCATCTTTCACCACACTGAATTCCACTGAAACATGGATTATTCATTCTGTAAAGCAGCAGTTAGCAGAAAAGAAGGAATGGGAGGGCCAAGGGACAGACAGAATCAGGTCTGCAGCAACCTAAGGCTCATGAAACTCCATTTTTAAAAATCCTCAAACAGGCTCACTTTTCCCTTATGGAAAAAGGGAAATTAACCACAAAGGAAAAAAAAAGAGTGAATGCAGTGACCTGAAATGTTTTTGTGGCAAACCAGTCTTGTTAGCACAAAATGGTGATGTCTCAGCTGTAGATTAATAATGGAGGGAAATAAGTATTTCACTCCCAGAGAAAAAGAAAAGAACCAGCCCAAATCAGTTCTACAGAAAGGATAGTAATTGCCATAAAATGTCAGTATCCACAAACTGGTATCACACAGATTTGTGCACTTGTCCCCATTTCAAGAAATCAGAAATAATGTGGTACCTCAGACTGTAACTGTCAGTGTTGAATAAGCATCAAAGCTGACAAGTTACTACGACAGAACTATTTGTCTCCCTGTGAAAGCTGAGGACCTCATCTTACACTCGATCCAGTATATACATTACTTTTTGCCCTCAAATTTTCTACAGGCTAAGTAGAACTAAGTTAATTATGGGTGAGCAAAAGGGAAGAAAGGCAGTAGAAAGTGCTGTGAACTATGAAAAGCGTTCTGATAAATACACGCAGTTACATATGATAAAGTTTCTGTGAGCTGTGGACAAACACTGAAACACACTGTAAAGCTTGGTGAAGCAACAACATTATATGGCCAATTCAGATCAGAAATTGATTTCTGATATAAATTGTGCCAACAGATGGCTTGTTTTGAGAACATAGAGATAAAGTTGTATGGCTGTCCTAACACTCATGCAACTTGAAATTACTTAAGTTGGGTAATTCCTTCTTAACAGAAAATTACCAAGTATAACTTAGGACTAAGGCACTTTTATTTCAAACAGGTTTACATACAATGTACGAATTCCCCTGAACTTTAGCTATAGATGTTTGGTTGCTTTTGCATAATAAATTAATGGTTAAAAGACTAAGTCACACCTAAATGAAAGGAAAATGTTTTTAAAATGGGTAAAATCTTCCCAGCCATTTTATTCCTTTGCTTAGCCTCAGGGGACGTGTCTGAAAGGGCACACCAGCCAGGACAGATGGCAGCCAACACATTCCTTGAGTCATACATCCTTGCTCATACGAGGTCATGAGGACTGCCTCGAGGCAGTGACTGCAAACTACCAGCAAGTCATGTAAAATGTGCCCGGAAGGTACCATTCAATATTCATTTCGTATAAATTAACCTGCACAAAGGAACGCGAATGACTGCCTTACTCTTTTGTTCTATGCACTCAACAGTTCCTAAGGGGAACTGCACAAAGCCAACCAACCCTGGGGGCAGACTGAGCGGTCCCAGTACTACACTCACCGAACCACCTGTCATTAAGGTTCAGCATTCATGCACTCCGGGCCTGTAGAGAGCAGCCTGAAGAATAAACTCCCAGGCTCAGCAATCAACAGGCACAGGTAACTTGTTCAAGGCCTCTCATCAATAGTGAAGTAGGTAGGTGATCAAAAATGCTGCATGGCACATGGGAATCCCATTTATTCTCTCTGTCTGACAGACACTGGATAGTCACCATGTACCTTCTATGCTTGTTGCTCTAAATCATGAAATCTACCTCTGCAGACTACAAGGACTCAGATGTGAGCATTTCCTCAGTATTGTATTTTGTAGCAATAAAGGCCTTGCTACTACCACTGCATAGTATTTTAAGTGAATATGAAATACAAGTGAACATTGATCCATCCTACCTAGACTTCAAAGGGCATCTCTTGAGAGACGGAGGAGTAACTGTCCATATCTAAAAAGCTCCAGATATGTGGAGGCAAATAGCTCAAAGGTCTTTGCAGAAGAGTGAAATACATGATGTCCCTGAAAGAGATCGGTATCAGCTGCCACTGCTTAGAATAAAAGTTTATCCCTTATATACACCATGAAAGCAAGAGGTCTGGTCCATCAGCATCTAACGAGCATGAATGGATCAACAGAAGCCCAGAACAAGTGGCAGAAGTAGAGAAGTGCCATATCTGCCAGTGGCAGAGGACAGCAAAGTAGAGGAATAGAATAGCTTTGAACAAAATGGAGGTACAGCTTAATATCTTAGACTGGTGATTGAAGATAAGGTAAAAATAAAAACTGATTTCACCATTGTCTTTTATCAAACTTTATACTTACATATTTATACATACTGTAAATTGGAAGTCGTTTTGCTACAGAGACAACAAAATCTGCTGAAAATGCTGCAACTGTAACAATGTCAGAGGTACCATTCATTATCTCAACTCAACAGACAATGGCCTTGAACACAGCAGATTGCAGACTTGCCTTGGTGAACATCACCTGGTAGGAAGTGGACCCACACAGGAAGCAGATCAATTAAATATTTATTGAAGAACAGTGACAATGGTTTGGGAAGCAAAGGCCCCTTCCCATTCTTGTAATTGTAAAAACTCAAGCAAATATATGACTTTCTGAAAAATTGGAAATTAACTAACCAGCAATTAGCAAAAAGCTCTGTGGAACCTACTCTTCTCCTCAGGGCCAGGAGTACAAGGATGGGAGTGAAATAGTAGCAAAAAAGCAAAAAATGTGAATACAAATTAAATTTTAATTTGATGTTTAGTAAGCTGTTACTGTAATTGTTTTACTCTCTTGTGTACAAGACATTCTAAAAAGATTTGAACTTCAATGGTTAACTTACAGTCTTGCATTTTAATATTAAAATATTTAGGTGTTCTTAGTACTTGTCCTCTGCTGTATCACCTTGATCTTAACTTGAAAATACGCCCATATTTTCTATTACATAATAGTAATTGAGCTAATAATACAGTGGCATGGCAGTATATTTCCTCTCTGAAGGTTTAAATATGCACTGTGTGTCAAGAGAGAAAATTTAGTAATGGATTGCCACGCAATTCAAAATGAAGGTAATTTTAGGTAACACAGGAAAACGGCTGAACAACAAAATAGAAGACAATGATTTGAAATGCAACAGGCAGAATATGGTCATCTATTGAAATAACGGAAAATTTATGTAGACAAGCATGTAAATACCTAGACTGAAGGTTGGCCAGGATTCCAAGACAACACAGCTTTACTTTTGCAGAAACAAATGAGTCAGACGCTAAGCTAATATTTGCATGCAAAAAATAGGGGGATTCAGTAGCAATGCAGTAGGTCACTGGTTAAGTGCAGGTTGGGGAAAGAATCAAGACCAGTACAAGGATTTCCAGCATCTATGTTATTATTATTATTTTTTTTAACCTCAAATGTACTCTGCCTGATGAGGCGTAGAAATACCTTTTGCAAACAGATAGCAGTATAGAAAAAAGAAAGAGAAAAAAAAGTACAGTATTACACCACAGAGAAGTTGTTGTAAAGTGTTTACAGTTTTGAGATTGGCTGTAGATGAGTAAGATGGGGAAAGGTTTCCAGGGAAAAGCTCTCTGAAGTTTCCACATAAAGCAAAGTAAATATTTTGGTCATGATTCTGTTCTCCTTCCTGCAAATCAGGAGCAACTCCACCAAAGACAACCTCGTAAAACTTGTGCTAGAAGGTCCACTGTGAGCTGAGATTCATGATCATGACTGTAGTAGAGAAAGGCGACTACCTATGATCAGATTACATTTTTACAACACTTATATGCTGTAAGATAACAGGTGTTTTCAGAGCAGTGCTGCAAAATACCAAATCCATTGCATTTAATCATTACCAACCAATATTTGGTGTTAACGTTAACTAGATGCAGACAGTTGCTTCAGGTATTAACTGTCATAAGGAATATGCCATCAGCCTCTAGAGAGAGCAACCTGGACAGTTGTGCAACACATCATATACTCTAGTGAGGAGTTTCAGCGGCAGGTACAGTACGTGCCAAAAACTTGACTACATATTGCAGAACCGTGGAAAATTTGACAGGCCAGAATGAGTGAACTAGAAAAATGTTCCCTTTCCCTCCTTGACCCGTAAACTCTGTTGTTTTTCTCTTTTGCCTAGGCTTCCTACCTAGGCTATGCTTCAAATATTATGCTCAGATTTCCACAGTGGAAAAAAAAAAAAAAGATGGAACAGTTGTTATAGAGCAACTCTGAACAGTACAGAACAGGCAGATTTACTACTTCAGGGATTTTCTACAGCTGCACTGAAAGGCATCATTATGGAGATGTAAACCAAAACATGATAATGTCCACATATGTGATGAACCACTGACGGCAAGTGTTCACTGAACAGGGCAGAGAAGAGAAGCACTGGCTACATGGCACTGTATCTCTACTTCAGCTATAGGATAGCCTACAACTTACTCGTGGCAAAGGTGACAGTGTTACTACATGATTTACCTTTCTGCTCCTCATTAGGATCCAAAATACTGAGCATCCCAAACTACTGGAGATCAGACACGGCTGAACAGTTTCTAATGAACTTAAGTTTTAGTCAGAAAACATCCATTTGTTGCCTCCTAATACCTTCTCAGAAACATCTTGCATTTGATAAGCTTTTGCTGCAGCCACAACAGGAACCCTATCTGAAGCCTTCCTAACCTGTCCTGTGATACCAGGTACTAAAGCTCCCTAGTTAGCGTATAGATTTAGAAACTGATCAGGAGTCTTGGAGAGGTCTCCTACATTTGTAGCAGTGGATGTTAACATTGAAAATGAGGGATTTATCAGCCTTGTAATAAAATACTGCTCAGATCAAAGGTCCATGAAGACCAATACTCTCTCTCCAACAGTAGCCTATAGCAGTTGGCCAAAAAGGAAGAGGAGGATATTGCACAATTGTACTGATAGTTCCTGGATAACCTCCTGGCACTGAGCTGTGGGGTCAGAGGCTCCCTGAGTCAGAAGCAGTCTTTATACTCAATAGCTTATACTTACGAATTTTTGTTCTCTTTCAATCCTGTTTGAGCCCGTATACATCATTAGCATCTACAGCACCCATCAGCAAGGAGTGCCACAGCTGACTTAGGCAGACCACAAAGCAGAGCTCATTTCATTGCTTTAAGGAAGGCCCTCACTAGTTTCATTTGGTAGCCCTTTGCTCTTGCATTAGGAGAAGTCAGCTAGCCGCTGCTCACCTCCTCCAAGCTGTGATGCTGTAGGTTTCTATCACAGTCCCTTCAGCTGTCTCCTCCTCAGGGCAAAGCATTCTTGATTATTTACTTAACCCTTATACAGAAGCTCTTCCACATCTTTAATTACCCTCGTTCTTTTCTTTGTACTGTTCTCATTTTTGTAACATCCCTTACTGAAACACAGGAGGAGCAGAGATGCACACAGCATTCAATACATGGGTGCACCATAAAATTCTACAATGGTGTAATGACACTCACTTTGACCCCTACTTTATGCTAGTAATTCATGGTAGTCCATTGTGTTTTACATGGCTACTGAGCACTGTGCTGACGTTCTCCCAGAACTGTCCGTAATAACACAAGCACTTTTTTTTTTCCTGAGTAGTAATAGTCAACCCCAGGCCAGCCATTATGTATATAAACTTGGATTACTTTTCCCCACATGAATCAGTTTATATTTATCTGTACTGAAAGTCATCTGTCTTTTTATTACACATTCATTCAGTGTAGCAAGGTCCTGCCATTTCTTCATAGCCAGCCCTTCTCTTTAACTATGTTGACTGACACAGCACCACTAAAGTCAGTTTCTCTTGTCTCTCCCCATCCAGATTATTTAAACACCACAGGTCCTGGTACTTACTTCCCTACACTGAGAAAGCTTACCATTGAATTCTCTGCTTTTCCTCATCTTCCAAATGTTTCTTCCCCAGTGAGAGGATCCTCTTGTCACCACCATGACTACTGGACTGTCTGAGGAGCCTCTGACAGAAATATCATATGGGTCTCCCTAGACTTCAGGCTATAACAATCAGTTCTTAAGTCCTAAAAACTGCCTATGGCTATTCTCTTACCCATGCGCATTAACCCAAACAGGATTCTTCCACTGCAAAACTTCCACCAAACACACAATTTTACTGTTACCTCTCTCAGGGGACAGCTTCTAGTCACGCGGCGTCTGAAGCATTAAGAGTGATTTGCAATATTTTCAGATCATTTATCCCTGAAGCGGTAATTGCATTAGTTTCATGTCTTAAATTTGTGCTATTAAAGGAAAAAAAATAAAAAGCCCTGCTTACTGCAGAAAAAATGAACAAATGGAACTTAGAATCAGCATTCCGTATAATTTCTCAGTTATTCCCAATATCTTGTATCAGATGCCTTTCCCCATTTTAGCCATCAACTGATCAGCAGTTAAATTTGATTAACATTAAATTCCAGTGTGGAAAGGAAAGCTGTTACCTGTACAGTTGGAATTTACCTCTGCCTGAAATGGGGATATTCTTACCTGTTTGTACTACATTGCATCTGGGAGTCCTAACCACAGATCAAGATTTCACTGTGCTCTCTGCTGCAGAGCACAAGAGAACCAGTTGGTACAAGCCTTGCTGATCAGAAATGGACCAAAAGCAGCTCATCCCACGATGAGGCTCTTCCCAAACTTCACAGTGGCTGGACGGGAATGTTTGAACCCAGAGCAGCACCAACACTGCATGTGCCAGACTGGTGAAACTGGAAAATGACATTGTGCATGGGGGAGAGGAAGCAGAGAGGTGAGCCATCCAACAAAGACTGCCTCTCTGGAAATAAACACTCATGGTATATACAGTTAACACTTTCCCTTGGACAACTCAGCAATGTTACAGTAACATTTGCAATTTACCTAGCACTAAGTACAGAAGTGCTGCAGATACCAATGTCATCATGCCCTCTACAAATGCAAAACTGGGACATCTCAACTGGCCACAGTAACTGGTACACAGGACATTTACTAGGTACTTTTTTTTACAAAGTCTAAATGGAAACTGACTCCCACCTTCTATAATGGGATTTTAGATAAACCAGGTTTCTGAATCTGGCTACAAACAGTTCTAATAATAGTAAACCAGAGAACTACTTAAATGCCTTTACATGAATAAACTGAACCTTAACCTTGCTGGATCATAACAATATTCGCCCACAGACAAGGGGTAAGCTTTCATGTCATTTGGCTGCTGCAGTTCATCTCAGAGAGAAATTCTTGGAACACAAGTACCAAAAAGCTTCAAAAGGCTTTCAAACCACCAAAAGGGACGGTACTCTATTGGAATACGCTGTGTTACCACAACCATTGACTAAGTATTCACATTCACCACACTGTGGACACAGATGTAGTGGGAAAATACAAAAAAAAATTAAATGGACTAACAATGTGCTTAGGGATAGTAACAATAGAACACATTGTAAGACAGTGAATATGTATGTTTTTCAATTAGCTTCCTCCTATGTGTGTACTAAAGCTGTGTTGCGACCACCTGAGCAACCTGGATAGATAAAATCAATATAAAAATGTTTACTGTCAAGTTTGGGTTGTTTTGTTTGTTTTTGTTTTTACTTAATGGCACAGTGAGTAATTAGCGTGCTTTCTATAAACAGTATGCAAGCAACAGTGTTGCACTGCCATGGACTTCGGTTTGTGAGCAGGATGCAAGAAGGGACAAGTTGCTTCTGTACTGAAAAATCTCCTTCACACAAAATGCCAAGACAAACACTTTTACTGACTATTTGCTTTGCAAAAATGAGATTATTTTGCCATCAAGATAGCTGGAGGGCAAATTTAGAGCCCTCAGTCTTAATTGGATTTTAAGTACTCAAAATCAACCCACATGCAGCCTTATCTGTACAAAAGCATCCTCACTGCAGCTGACGGCAGCTCGGCAGTACAGGTGCCTGGACTGTCAGGAGCAGCAGTCAAGGCTCTGGCAGCTGTTTTCAAAAACTGCTGAACTCCTCAGCTGTCCTGAGCTGATCCAGCACTGCATGAGGCTGCTGTAAGTTGAGGCTGCTCACACCTGGGATCCCACTGCCAATGGCACTGCGGGTGAACTGCTAGTCACACCGGTACGCTCGCTGAATAAAAATCTAACATATGCAAGGCTCAGGCATAACGGAGATGCACGAATATATAGGAAAAACTACTACGTTTTCCAGTAAAAAGACAACTGTGTTCAGTTTTACTATTTTCATCTCAGGCTGTGAAGGAGGGGGAGTGTTGGCAGGTTGGTGAGCTGGTGACAGAAGTTTATGGATTTCCAAAACAGGTCTCCCTCTGAAACAACTAAGCATCCTTGCACTGACTTCAATGGGTGCTGGAGCATAAGAATGCTCTGAACGTGACCAGTCACCAAAATGGGGATGTCTATCCTTGCAAATCCGTTTGCAGAGAAATTGGATAATGGGCATCAAGGAGGTGCAGAAATCAGTCACCATAATGTGATATTAAACATCTTAAATCACTAGTAATGTTGCCAGGAAAAATTAAGAACTGTTTTGTTTTTTAATCATTATTTATTTTATGACATACAACAACTACAGTATGAACACCCATGCTGGCATAACCATTTAAACGAATATTCAGTTACATGGCATGAAAGAATTATTTCCAGTACACCATCAAAGAAACAGATTTTTGTTCCCCAGTACTTACCAGTGGAACATTTAAGGAATTCGCTTTTATAAAATATTTGAGATGTGCTTAACTGTGTCACCAACACATGAAGCTTAATTATTCCCTCACCTGCACTGTTACTTATCCCAGGCAGTGTAGCTCATTGAGTTGTTACAGCAGTATGAAAGTAGCATGAGAATTATTTTCACTGTTCTGGATGTACATGTGTAAAATAATGTTTCCTGAATAGCAGAAAGTCTTACTAGATGGCCAAATGGCCTTAATACTTGCAAGTCTTTGAAAAGCATTAATCTAATCATTACATAGAGATAATAAGCAAAATTTTGTCTGACACTTCCAAATAGCTCTCACTGAAATCAATCTGCTTATACACCTACGCAACACTTTTTTGAGAGCCCCTTACATGAGACATATACTGTAATGTGCAAAGAATATTGATGTTACTTGTGGAAAACAAAAAAACGCTTGCATGCCCAGGAACCATTACCATGGTATTCATCACAGCTAGTTCATTCCTGCTTATTCTTGTCTTTTGAAATAAATCTTGCCTTGCTAGTTTGCCCACCCCAAGGAAAATGAATGCGCATAGAAATGCATCCTATTATCGCTGCTCTGCTAGCTCATGCAAGCTCTCATTTAGAGCAGCGTACTTCCAGTCTGTATCAGACCTTGAAGAACAGACCCTGAAAACAGCACATATTCACAGCCAGAGTTTTGCCAAACATTTCTGTTGCCTGTTGAAAGTACTGGAGAAAAATAAACAAATGAACAACAACAAAAAAACCACCATGTTTTTTAACCTTTAGATGATGAAGCTACAGATCACTGAACAATGAGAAAATCAGAAATCTACATTGAAAAACATCAAAGTTCCTGTGAGAACAAAAATTAAAGGAAATCTACAAGTTCCACGTCAGTTCAATAACATATGCAACACAACACATTTAAACAAAGATTTGTAAAAAAAAAATAAAATAAAATAAAATTGCGAGAATGAAAATATAGTCTGCAATCTCATTTTTCTTTAGAAAGAAGGGAATCAAATTAGATAATTTAAAAGGAAATAATATACAAGAGTTCTAGGAATAAACTATCATGACTAAGATTTCCGTGGTCCCAAAACATCCTTAATTTTTCTGATGAGCAGGGTGATGCACATACAGTTCAAAAATTTTTACTGTGGAAATTTAAACAGAGGTACAAATAATGCAAGCACCAAAGTCTACATCTCTTCAGTCTAGTCAACACCTAGACAGTTTTCTACAAGACACAGGACAGTTAAACATAGGTTGTTGTGTTCAATAAAGAACTAACGATTTAAGATAAAGTAGATTCAGATGATCTAAGATTCTTTCCTACCCTTAAAATTATTATTTTGCATTTTTCAAAAACAGCAATAACTTCTGGCTGAACTGAAGATCTTAGCTTGTGATGTCAACATTTTATAATATTCTTTAATGTTTCAATTTTTTGTTCCACCTTGCTCTTGTATTGCTATAGCTTGTCCTCCTTACAAATAGCATCCTTTCTTCCCCTCTTCTGATAATTACTGTGTTAGATATGCATGTGACTTGCAGTCTAGGCATCTCCTGATGGCAGAGCTGGTACCTCTGAGGTGGTATAGACATTCTAAGTTCAAGGTGCTTTTAAATTGGTCATGTGATTTTCAAAAAAAAAAACACCTGACATTTGTCCCACATTTTCTATCTTCTTATAAGAAAATGGAAAGTAATACTCTATTTCTGAATTTTCCATACGAGTGTCTTCTTTTAAAGTAAGTTTTGCAATTCTTCAGCAAACGTTTACACGCACAAACAAGAAAATACAGGATATAACAATAACTTTTATATGGCTAAAGTGAAAATCAAAGATAAGAATCTCAAAAATGGCTTCAAGTTAACAATTGATAATTGAAAGCCCAAAACATAAAAAAGTACTTTTCAACTTGAAGACTTAGGTATCCTTGTGATAACTACAATTATTCTGTAGAAGAGACATCAGAGAAAGTACAGTTAGAAAGTAGGAAGGCTTTTCCAAATAGAATTAAATGAAAAAGGGAAAAATAGCTTTCTGATGCTATTTTGGTAGCAGCAAGAAAAAGAAAGCAAAAGACTAGGTGATAAGGAGCTAGGAGAAAAACAGATGACAAAAGTCTATAGTGACATAGATTGAAAGGGCAAAATGAGTCCAGAAGAGATCAGAGGATACATTTTGACACAAAGCATCTGGAAACTGAAAATATTAGTAAAAGAGAGAGCCTTCCTATCCGTATAAGGCAACTAACAGCTAACATTTTTTAAAGCAGTATCAGAGGTCCTGTGAAACAAGCAAGCATAAAGATTCTTAGTAAAGAACAAGAACAAAGAAAAAGCAAAATGTCAGGACATGCCTATGTTGTCTTAAACAGATCAAGTCTAAATGATGGACAAGAACTTCATGATAAAGACCTTCTGACACTGATTTAAAAGGTTCAAAGCATCAGAAGTGACAAAAGTGAATAAACACAAAAATGGAAAGTGGTTAGAGAGCATTTGTTAAACAAGTGACAAATAGTCCCTTAGTCACCTGTCATGCTTTTAAAGAGATTATAGAACATACAAAAGACAGCAATGCAGTTGAAGAAAGACTTGGAACAGGCTTTTCAGATGATGGTAGCATTGTCAGCCTCAACATCTGGCAAAAAAACTGTGTTAATATCAGGGATAAATCAAGAGCAATTTCCTTCTGCGACCTGTCAAGAAGCAAGTAGGTTTCCAGAGCACAAAGCACCAAGCAGATTTTAAACCATCAGTATCAAGTGGCTGCTCTCATTTTATAGAGCTAACGTGAAGTGACAAGAACCTTTCATGAAAAATATTAGAGATTTTCAAAAAGCTTTTGATAGCAGTCATGCTGTCAGAAATTCCAGTGGTTTGTAATGGTAACTGGAGTAAAACAAGAACGTATAACATTCCTGTTATTATTAATATTGGCCATGACTAGGGTGCAACAAAGTTATCTACAGTGAGCACCTAAGAAGTATTGTGGACAGAAGATACAATACATATGGATGATTTTCATTTCACTTCCCAAGAGTAAGAAATGCAGACACAGCAAAACATGTTGGTCACTTTATTTGCAGGGAAGACAAACTCGGCTATTAATTTTTCCAAACCAATCCCTAAGCAGATTAATAACATTAATAAATTTGTATCATTTAACCTTCTCAGGAAACGGAATAGATGATGATGACTAAACCATCCTAGAGTTTGAGCAATGAAAACCAAGGCAAGAAACAGTTTTTATAAACTTGTAAAAGTTTATGGAGGGGGATAAAAAAGAGACATGAATTAAAATTGACATTAAATACAGTTTTTCACTTGTGATATTAGGTCTCTTCTTGCCTGGAAGAGTCAGAGCTCTACAGCAATGTTTGAAGAAAGAGAGCAACACATTTCAAAAACCTCGTGAATCCACGGGACAGAAATACAGTGCTCGGTATCGTAGGCTGAGCACACAAGCATAAAACATTAAAGCCTAACAAGAGGAAGTGGCAGACACGACATGTTTTGAGAATCCCACTGATATGAATCTAATATCAAGTGATAACAAAGATTGAATGAAAGCAAAAAGGAGAACTAGAATAGTAACACAATTAGAGTTGGATCTCCAATTAATTGATATGAAGAGTATGGGACCACGACATTAGAGAAACTGTTTGGTCCCCTGACTGGCCCAAAGGTGCAGGCGTAGAAGCAACTCACATCTGAAACTTCAAAAGATCTCAAAGGAGGATGTAGAGACACAGGGCACCAGACAGCTCAGAGTTGGAATAAAAATGACAGAATCAGCTCCCTTACCACTGAATACCAATCTAGCCATGGCAGTGGATCTAGGCTTCGCTTTAGTGTTTCCAACTACTGAGCAACAGATAGAGCAGTGAAGCAGAACAAGGCTTCTTTGGTGATGCCTGCCTCTGAATGCCAAAAAGAAGAGCAGCCCAAAAGGAATAAAAATGGGCTGCACAGAAAAAATAATCTACTGCTTTCTGTTGTATTGAGAGGGCTGCTCCAGTCAAGTCTGGCACAGTATCACAGTCTTGCTTGATGAGAGAAACAGTGTATTTTAGGATGATTCACTGGCACCAGACAGCACATGGGAATTTTCATTAACAACTAGAGGCTCTGGAGCAGTCAGAGTTTGCAGTTAAGGACAGCAACCATTCTCATTCGCAGAATCTATATGCAGCATATTATGACAGAAGTGTAAGTCGGCCCCAGTACGACCATTGCCTCTTACAAATTATGGGCCA
The DNA here is from genome assembly GCA_013399475.1 of Chauna torquata. Classification (NCBI taxonomy): domain Eukaryota; kingdom Metazoa; phylum Chordata; class Aves; order Anseriformes; family Anhimidae; genus Chauna; species Chauna torquata. The sequence goes on along the minus strand of VXAL01006007.1, from coordinate 527,623 downwards.
AAACGACTCACAGACAACCAAAACGGGTAACGGGACAGATCAACTCTGTAGGCAGATCTGACGATTTAAAAGAAGTGTTGGAATGCTAAAGCACACCTTCACATGAGAAGGGATAAACAACCTTCTAAGTGCTAAAACTAGCAACTAGTGCAGGCTCGCTTACCTTCTTGTTTTTTAAGACGTGACACAGATTCATCAGTCATATGCAAGCAGCATGCCTTTACAGGGGACAAAAAGGTTTTCTGTTCTGCTCAAAATTCTGTAACAGGTTAATAGAATTTGGAGTTCAGATCGTTACTTGGTGTGCTTGGATGGAAGTTCTCCATTCATTTCAAGCAATGGATACAGTCAAGAATTTGGGCAGCATGAGCCACCACACCGTGTCTTGCCAATATTCCTCGCAGCCCAGCCCTGGTGCACAGAGAACATCTGGAAGGGGACAGCCCCTATCACAGCTGTCTGGGATCTGTCTGCCCAGAGTGCCAGCAGGCACACAAGCACCACGCACTGTGGAAGGAGGAAGCTTGTCATATCCTATGAACAGCAGATAGGCTGCAACATTTCCTAGGTATTTTAATTCTGTTTTCCCAAAGGAACTGCTGTTAAGTATGTAGAATCTACTATAAACAAGTGCTAAGGCTTTTCCATAAAGCCAACGTCAGGAGAAAGAAAGATGTGTAAACAATTGGAGCGATCAAGACAAAAATACAGGCCAATGCAAATATTATGTTTCCCCGGTCTACTTTTCTGATCAGCAACAGGAGTGAATTTCATTATGTGCTATCATAAACCATAGTATTAACAAATTAATGATTTCAGAAGTCAATAACTTACTAGTAAATGCACCCCCCTCCTTTTTTTTTTTTTAAAAAAAAAGTTCTTAAATTTCTTGTGCAGTTATCCTTAGAGCTATATGAAAGGAAAATCTTCTTTCACTACCAAAAAGTTTAAGGTTATATTTTATCCAGAGAAATCCCAGACCACCCAAAAATTCCTATGAAAATCTAGACAAGAGTCGCAACCTCACTGGAAATCTGAGATACCGTAATTCAAATCCCAGTTCAAGCTAAGTCGTAGCAGGAATATGAGTGAATCTCCTATAAGCTAGGTGAGTGCACTAATTACCAAGCTCTTTGATATTCTCAGGTGAGCTGCTCTCAATTATTCTACCGGAGTAACCTATCTTGTATAGCTAATTACACATCCACAGGGCTAACAAGGCTGTTCTCCTAAGCCCACTGGTTATGGGACTCATCTTAAGTTGTGAAAGACCCAGATTCAATTAGTATTTTAATTACTTACATAAAGCAGAACTATTTGCACAAGACAGACTGAAATCATAACACCCCAAAATTGCCTCAAGGTTAAGACATTCATATAGGACACGGGTGGCAATTTCAAGCTTTCAACCTGAACTACATTCATAGGACTCAGATGTGTGACATTGTGTGCATGCTCTGCTAAGGCAGGTGCTCCCATCTGGATGCCAGAAGCATCCTGGGTTGGAAAGTGATAACTTTTGATGTTGAGTAACTGTCCCAGACATAACTATTAAATATAACAATATGCATATATGCACACGCACAGGTATATATGTATGAACAGTAACATTCTCTAAGTTATTTTCTAGCATGGAATAAATAGCAAGAAAAATATTATTTTAAAATGAAACAATAGAAACAACAAATATCCCAGTGGAGAGCCTGATATTTCTTTCAGGCGTACAGGCCTTGTCTGCAGTGGATATTTTTGCAATCCGCAATACCTTTTCCATGATGCCAATAGCCTCAAAGAGAAAACATAACAGAATTGCATCTCTCAAAAGCACACAACCTTAGGAGTTTTCTTTCATGCTTTTTCCCCCTTCCCCCTTTTTAAAACTGGAAGTCATATACTATAATGATTAAAAGCATAAATAACTAAATACACTCAACAATGAAAACAACACATTTCTTCATAGTATGGAAGCTTACAGTTAAGAAGTAATATTAAAATTTTATTAATTGTTGTTAAGGGCTGGCTGCTACTTCACTTTTTACTACACCTCTCAGTAACTCAATGCCTATTACAATTTTTAAAAGTATGGTAACTACCAGTATACAGTTAAAACATTTTTAAAGGAACTTTCCAAAAAACAAACAAATGAAAAAAAAATCAAAAACAAAAAACTCCTTCCCTTGGCATAAACTTCTTCACAGTCCACACTTCTAGATGTGCTGCAGAAGTAGTTGTATACTAAATTGATAGCATGGCTATTTGATTAATATATCATTGTAGGATAAGTCTAGCATTGAATGTTAGTCCAATTTGAATTGAATGTACAGAGTGCTAAACACCAAATCAGGGCTTGCATTACACAGGACACGAAGACGTTTCCAGCTGTAAGATATTGGAATAAAAGTTTGGAATGCTTCATCAGAATCTTGGTTTCCTCAATAAATACTTAGGGTGTGGCAATGTAAATTAATTTACTAAACATGTAAAAACACAAGTATACATACTAAATGAGTATTAAATGAATGTATGAATGTAATAAATGGTATACTCAGTCTGTTAAACTATGTGGTTATATTATATGCAACTTTTATATATATGTTTATATGTATACACACGCACACAGTGCTGTTCAAGCTACCCTAGTCCTTCAATCTATGACGAGCTTTATGCCTTATAGATAAAACAGCTGAGCAACATTTTAGCCTGGACATTTTAAGAATGTGAAAGAGTTTCAATTTGCTCTTACTATTTTGGAATTTTCCCCCAGGAAAACAATGATCAAATATTTTGTTTCAGGAATTTTGTACTTCAACATAAATGATATTCTTCTGAGACATATTTCATTTTTAATGTCTTATGTGAACATTTCTGATGGTTTGAATGTTCTGGGGACAAATGCAATCATCGAATCTTTTGAGCCTCCCCAGAGGACAGGAGTTGCCTTTGGCAACCATTTCTGTAGTTTCTCAAAGGGGAATTACTCTGGACACCTAGAGCTCCATGGAACTGGTTAAATCAGCACAACATTTCCAGTCCAAACCTTCTTAAAAATTTGCCACCCAATGGGATGTGTATCTACCTCTGCTCCTAAGGAATCTATAAATGAAAGTGGCATTGGTACTCATGACTCATGTACGTTGGCAGCACTGTGTGGGCAATTCAGCACAGCATGTTCCCACCCCGAGACTACTCTACCTGGCTGGAACCTGTTTTCCCTCTCACTTATCTTCTCAATAAATTTAATATTTGCATCCTGCCTCTTAACTAAATAAAGATACAAAAGCAACAGAATTCAAGTAGCAAGGATTTGATTTTGACAGATCATCAATATTTTATCTTTACCGAAGCCTTGTAAAAATAATGTTTCCCTGACTCAGAGTCCATGAAGTTTTATGAGATATCTATCTGGTGTGGTCATGTCTTTGCTAGATCCAAAAGCCATAAGATTCATTCAGAAACTAGTTTTCTGATCCTTTCAATAGCTCAAAGCTTTTCCTATTCTTCCAATGTTTTTCTAATATTATTTTAATAAATAAAAATTACTTATCACAATTTTTTTTTTTGTCATAACACATCCAACAAGCAACTTTGTCAGGTTTTCCTGTCCTGCATTATCCACCCTTACTCAGTGGCAAGTAATCCTGGACAAGACAGATTCACAGAATTCTTCAGAAGAGAAAATATCTGTTTTGAATTGATTTTTTTTCTAACATGCATTTACTATTATTTGTCTGAGTAGTTCCTTATTCTACTGCTGAAGCTGTAAGTGTCAACATTTATCCCAGAGTAAGAAAAAAAAACATTATTTGGGTTCCTGTAGTAATGAAACTGTGGTAAACAGTTCTTGGACTTGTACCACATTCCTCCTTCATCCCAAGTCCTCCGAGCAGTCATAAGAGAATTTGCATTTCTGCCACTGCTCCTCTGTCATCACAGATTTGCTGTCATCTGCAAACCAGTTCTGCTCAAGTGCAAAGAATCACCCCACAGCTACTAGGTGCTCACTCCAGCATCCCTCTGAAGCACCACAAGGCAAAGGGCTTTACCTGAGCATCAGCAGAACCTTTGCAAACGACTTCGGGGGAAGTTCAAGGAGAAGGAGTTGTGAAGACCTCTGAAAGAAAATCCCTCAAATACAGTCTGCCCATGAAAAACATCCACTCCCTGGCACGCCAATATAGACAAGCGGGTGAGTAAGAAAGGAAGGTTTGAGATAGACTTTTGAACAAAATGAGCAGACACTACCCACCCTAGAGAGCTTGGATCAGTGTGGGCAATGAATGGCAACACTGTGCTAGGTCCATTTCTTTTGGCTTTGCAACATGCAACAAAAAAACGCAACGTGCTCAAAAAAGCAAGATAATCTACTCAAAATTCACTAAATGAATAAAGATCAATTGATAAGACAGCATCAAAATATGAGCAATAAATCTGTATTCTCTGTGGGATAGGAAAAGCCTAACAAGAACAGTGGAAAACACAAACCTACCGAGTGCTACTGAAGATTGCTGAGATGTGATACCAAAACACGAGACAAAAATATCTCCCTTGCAGAAAGGATTTTGGCTAAGCATCGTTCCTGGCCTGGAGCCTCTTGTGGTGACAATTTTCTGTTCTCCCTTTTCTGAGCAGAGGAGATCCAGGAGATCACAGGGATAACTTTGGTGCTAACTAAAAAAAAACAGGTGTGGGAATCTTCCCTGCCTTCCATGCTATTCCACTTTTTCTTTCCTCTCCTTTTTTCCTCTCCATTGCAATCTCAGTCATTGAATGAAGTGGAACATAGGAAATTTGAAATGATAGAAAAACCACTACCTTTACAGCCCTGTAAAATCCTTAACCAGATAACTGCAAACAACAAGTTGTTAACTCAAACTCCACTAGGAATATAGATAATGACGAAGAAAGGAAAAAGAAAAAAAGCCTAAAGAAATGGTAACAAGTACAAGAGAAATCACTTTTCAGCATTCACAGGAAATTGAAAAAGAGAGGGGCTGTGGTTTAATTGAGAAGATAGAGCTCTCAGGCATATGGGTCTCTGGAGAAATCTGAGACATCCTATCGAATGAGGCTCCAACTGTTCCAGGAAAGAGACCTGATATTCATTTCCAACTCTGCAGATTAAGCCCCATCTTCAACCTCCGGGGAGCAAAGCTGGTGAAACTGAAGTTCACTGTGAGCAAAAGACAGCACCAAATCTAGAAGCCTGCTCGCTCTGTCTATGTCTGTGGAGCCATGGTGTGTGCTGGAGGGAGGCTTTGGTTGTCAGAATAAGTGGTGGAGACAGGTAAGCTGGCTAGATGCAGGCTCAGTGGTGTACTAAGAACACATGATGACTGTGTACCATACTGACTGACAGCAAAAATTTGCCTTTGCTCTCAAGCACACTGGCTTCCAGGGACAATTCCTCTCATGTCCTTTGTTATATTGAAGCCTTTTAGTAAGAAGTTGCATAGAAGCAGATAAGGTGAGGAGAAGTGGAAAGGAAGGCAAGAAATATCTTTTAGACCTAGACTAAGCTATGATAAAGATTTCCATCTACAGTACAACAATATTTGCCTCAAGAAAGCAGTTTATTCAGCTGCTAAGGAAAGAGGCTCAAATAGTTTCTGATAAAGGATTTTCCTAATTATGCCAGTGAGTCAGAAGCAATGCATTCCACCCAGCCACCGAATGTTTAAAAAACTCTGTTATTGACGGTACNGTACGTTCTTTTTTTTTTTTTTTTTAAGCATATGTCCACAACTGACAATCAAAAATAAATACTTAGAAGGAAGCCTACTCCAGCTCCACAGATAAGTCTCAGGAAAAACAGGCTGTTCCTATTGACAGGACTCCAGCCTACTTCTCAGAAAGTCCAAGTTTAACTTGCTGCTCTACCAGAGCCTCCTTTGGAAACCATCAGGAATTCACTTGTGCATGCTTTGTGGACCGATTCAAAGAGCTTACACCCTTCTTTCTGCAGACCCCAGTGAAACAAATTGCTGCAAGTCTTTGGAGACGGGGAGG
>VXAL01006007.1:495562-521170 GCA_013399475.1 Chauna torquata | reverse complement strand
GAGAGAGATTGAGAGAGAGAGAGATCTGCAGTTCAACAGACTTGTCCAACAGGTTTGGCTGTGGCATCACTGCAAACAGCCCCTATTTCTGCACTGAGAACTGAAGCATTTGTTCTTGGGCTCTGCTGTGCAAAATCCCTTGCCGGTAACATCTCCAGCTGTATCTAGACAGATTCTGGGATGTGGGACAACACTGAGATACCTTATTCAGTACCACACCTCTTGCTTTTCTTCGGATTGGTTTGTTTAAGTGACAAGATCACAGACCAAGTGGCATCTGCTCAGGCCCTTTACCATGCTCATCTCACTAGCTTAACAGACCAGGGAAGTCCAAGGTTTCAATGTAGATGTGAGGACTAGTTTAGCTTTTGTGCATATTACATATTTAACCCAGCCAAAAGAATCAATAGATTTTTGTACCTCTGCTTTTCAAAATTGAAAAAGCATAAAAAGCATCAGGTCCAATGTGATCTGTGACAAAAAATATAGCAAATATTGCAAACAGTATAACCATACGATCAATATATGTCCCATCTTCATGTTAAAAGCTTAGTACAGCATAAAACACCAATCACTCATGATCACTTACCAGACTCATATTGCAAAGACACTGAATGTCTCCTCTTCACTGTGTATGACATAAGTTGACGTGAATGATTCATGAGTCATTGCTGCCATACCCCCGCATTGTTAAATATTTTTTCTTAAATACAAATCCCATGTTAGTCTAGCTTCTTTCCCAGACAAAATATACAGAGAAAATTGCTAGAAGAAAAATGCTGAATGAAACACAGCGTGTTAAAGCATCAACAATCAGGTCTACTGCTCTTATAGGCAGGGCTACAGCGCTGTTTCATATCAAGAATGATGCTTTCTTTATGTGACTTTATTTTCAGCTGCTTTTAACTTTAGCAAGGACTGACAAGTGAGGTTTCCCTCCAAACAGTCAGACTTCTCTTGCAAGATTTTTGTAGGGAAATTTCAATTAAAACAGTTTAGCTCATTTCTGAAAAATTCTCCAAAAACACTTTCATTTTCATATCTGTTGCATAGGTTCCCCATCTTCAAGCTGCAAAACAGCCTCATTTATCTCAAACAGTGTTTTTGCTACAGCACCCTGGGATTCTATTAATGCATGGTATGTGAAAGCACATGAAGAAAATTACCAACACAGCCTCCAGAGCAGGTAACAAAACTATGTAGTAAGTTCAACACTTCAACCTTATGTTGAAAGAGGATGAAAGCAAATTGTCAACATGCACCAGTTAATCTATGAGGCACTAATGGGAAAAAAAATGGTTATGTGACTATGTAATTAGATGCAGTATCAGGCCACCTAGTCACAAGTATTCAGAATCACAAGTTGGCCATCTTACCCCTAAGCCTTTTAAATGTTTTGGCGACTTAGAACATTAAAATGACTTTGTCTTTTTTTTTTTTTTTAAATTAATCAACTCTATAGTTTGAAAGCATGTGCAGAATATCTTCAGTCTTCTAAGCAGAATTTTCTGGGACCATTTCATTTTGGGGGCACCTTTCCCTACAGCTCCCTTTCTAAAGCCAGTTCTTCCAGGACAGGTAGAGGGCTATGAGTCTTACAGGACTGTGGGAGGAGCCAGGTTCAAAGCCTTTGCTCTTCATCAGGCAGCATTCTCTATCCAAGTGTGTTTCATGAACATTTGGAAACATCTCTGCTTCATTGTAGTGTATGTCAAAACAACAATGTTAAAGCCTTCCTGCTCGCATGAACAAAATACTTGCATGCTGGTGAGACCCACTGCAAAACCCTGTCTGCCTGCACTCCCAGAATACTGCCAGGTGCCTTAACACAGATGTGGCTATGGCAAGCACAAGCTCTCTTTACACACTAAAAATTACATATGCTCAGGGCAGATCTACCCTATGCTTCAGCAGCCATCCTCTCACTAAGTCTCTCGATGTTGCTTTATCATTTAATTAAATCACCAGTAATAGAAATTTGTAGACGAAGCTGAACAAAAATTACTATAAAAGGCCAAAGTTAAAAGATACTGAAGGCATATTTCACAAACAGGGAGTGTGGCAATTAAAGTCTACCAACAATGCCTCACGACAACAAAGCTCTGTGAAGAAAAGTGCTACGAATGCCTTTTGGCTGTCTGACAACACCTCAGTCTTTCTAACATACAGCAATACGGCTGCTGACTTGGTGTCAATATAACGTACCCATCACCTTCCAAGTCACTCTTACACAGTAAAGTTATTGGCCAGACAGTTGTCTGACCTATGAAAAAAAAAAAAAAGACCAAAAAAAAGTCAAAAGTAAGTTCAGGTCAACAGCAGCCCAGAAGAGAAGGGTTCAATGGGCAGACTGTTCAATAGGATGAAAACTCTGGTTTGTCGTCTTTTTCTGAACTCTTCTCAACAACCAAAGGACATTCCCTGGCATAAGAAATTTTCTAAGCATTCACAAAAAACTGACATTATCCAGATGTGCTGCACGGGCTGTAACTCAGGTTGGGTACACAAGTTCTGGCTGTCTCTATGGTTGGGCAGCTGAAAAAACATGAGACATTATATGAGCTTCCTTCACCACAGCTGCTGTTCACTTCATGGCAATCAACCTCAAGATGAAGTCAATATTATTAACTGGCTACTTTCTCGCCAATTTACAAATTTAAAAGGAAAAAGAAATACTATATTGAAAAATAATCCAAAGTATTTTTACTGCGAATCTTTAATTGAGAATCCTCTGAATTAATATCTAGAACAGTAGCCACCACTTTGAGATGATAATAAAAGTTCCCAGATCTTAAAATCCAGAAAAAAATCCATCCTTTGTTTTGACCAGATACACTGATCACTCAAAAGGTTAGCATGATGCTTGCCTAATTCAATAAGGATGCTGCGCAGCTTAATTATGGCTTTTGAAGCTCTTTGTGCCTTCAAAGAAATCACATAAAGCATAATTATCATTAGGATTAATACCAATATACAAAAGAATAGAACAAAAAAGCAGAAGACAAGACAAAAACATCACACTTAAAATACAGGTTCTATTACATCTCAAGTTCATTTTGAAAGAAACTATAAATCCACGTAACAAATATGAAATCTGTGGGAGTCTTTTTTTCATTGCTTTTACTAGAAATATTAAAACAAGTTAAAACTTAGGAACCAATTTCATCCTGAGTGCAAGTCTACCAACCTCAATTAGGCTGCACCAGGGATAGATTTGACTCAGAACAATAAATGAAGCATTAAAGGATTGAAGTTGTTCAGAAATTCAAAATAAACTTGAAAGTATTCCCAGACTACCATGCTAGACCTTCTGGGGAGTGGGGAAAACATGGGTTCATTCTGATCTCTCTGAAGTAAATCCTATTCTACATTAAGTTTCACTGATGTAAACACCACTGTTTCCTGTTTCTCCTCATGTAAGCAAAATCAGAATCAGAATCCAAGTTTCTTGCCATCTGGTCAGAGACATCCCCTCCACCCCCAATCAGTCAGCTATTGCGCCTTGAAAAAATTGAAAAAAATGCAGTAAAAGGCTACTGGAGTGCTAATTTGTGAACTGAAACAGACTGCAATGAGAAAACTGAACCAAAACACAAGATAACTAATGAGGCATTGTTATCCATATCCCACACAGCTTTGCTTCACCAAGTACTTCCATACTCAAGATAGTAATTGACTCAGGACTTAGAAAACCTTAATCTACTTCAGCTATCCAGGCTGAGAAACAACTATTTTTTTCCCCCAAAAGAAGATGCACTGAGTTACAATTCAGCTTGTACAATTGCATCAATGAAATCATAGTCAAAATGTTGTAAAAGTCCTCTCCCAAACCCACAAGATATACTTTCTTCCATACTTATAATTTATTCATTTACAATACAGTATACTGGTAAATTGCCATAATCAGAAAGACATTATAGAATTATAAATCTCAGTATTTTCTCACATATATCTTTTCAACATGACAACTACACAGATCAACATAATCTGTGACTCAACTCCTCCCAGATATGATAGGAAATGTGGTTTTTTTTAATCTTTAAAGACAGCTGCATTCCTTTTTTTTTTTTTTTAATAGAAGAGAAAACATTGTATTTCAAGCACTTTTTCTGAAATGCACTTCAGCCAGCTACCTAACTCATACTCATGGCCATCACAACTGACTTGCATGCTCCCCAAGCACCATTTTTTGGGGGGAAGACTAGCTACCTCATTTTGTCTCCTGCATACCAGAAAGGTGATGCAAATATATTTGCTCAGTCTTGTCAGATAAGGACTCCTTTATCAGCCCTTAGAAGAGGGCAGATAGAAGAACTTGAACTCTCAGAAACATAAATAAGATTTCACAAGAGCAGAACTAACAAAAGTTTGCTTTCCTGTCCCATATCTTTTCCAAATCTCATTACGTTAGAGTCACCTCCTTCCGTACCCTCCCAAAGTATGTAAAGTTCACCCATTTCTGGTGTCCACCTCCACAAACATCTTCTCCAGTTTCTCTAATTGTTGGCCATGCAAGCACTAGTATGTGCTGTAGCTCATTTGGTACAAGCACACAGGATGAAAAAGGAATATGGAGGGATGGGTGAAAGCAGAATTAGCCCTTTTAGTGACAATTGCACTAGGGTGCAGTTTCACAATGGGACTAAGCCAAGTTCTGACTTTGAAGGTCAGACTGAAGCATCACACAGGACAACTGCCCTTCTGGAAACCAGAAACGTGTTTCTAAAACAATTTCAGCAGGCAGGAGGACACTTCTTGTTCTTTACTCCCCATTGTGATGAAAATACATCTTTTAAAAACTAAGCAACAAAGTCTGCAATAACAAGGTTTATCTTAACAGACCTAACCAACACACAGTTGGTTTTAATGCCTTCACCTACCCCAGCTTTGGCCAGCCACAGCACAGAAGCCTACTTGCAGGGTCCTTCCAGTGCACACAGTTTGGGCTGCAGAGCACGAGAACTGTGCTTACTAGAACAGACCCACAGTGGTACACCTCACAGTCTGTCACACGCTCTGTAATGCCAGGAAAAAGACTAGCTACAGTTGAGGTTCAACCCCATGGGATGCTGTTATCTGTTGTATAATAATTATAAATGGATGCCAAACATCTCAGATTATTTTACTTACATTTCCATTTCTCCCTAAGCCCAGAAATTTACTATTGTAATTTTCAGGCTTTAAAAAGACATTTTGCTATGCAATAGCCTGATATAACTTTGACATCAGAGGAAAAAAAAGAAAAAAGTTATGAACTATGATATGTTACTTTTCTATTCTGTAGTATAAATATTTACAGTAACCCATAGCAGATTTGGATTTCTTGCAAAACAGTTTACCTGCAGCATAAGCTAAGTTCCCTCATCTATAGTTCTGATTATATAGTACATTTTCAAAGATTATAAATCTCTTAGTTCATATACATAGTATATGCCCCTTCCGAGAATCTCAATACATTGCAATGTACCCAAGCCAGTATGTTATGTGAGGAGGCATTTATCTTTCAAGAACCATGGCAAGACTACCAACCATTTTTTCATGAACAATATAGCTGGTTTTGGAAGTAGCTATCTTGAGATTTCTACTATAAAGCGTAAGAGTTAGAAAACACTACATTATTATTAAAGGAAGGTCTTTCTTGATGACATGAACGCTTTGTATATCATCATTCGTAGCCACAGTGCAATAAGAAACTTCAGTGAACTCCAGAGTCAGGTTAGCAAAAATGTAAGCAGGAAACTGAAACAGGAATCTTCTGATATACCTGACCTTCTGGGAGAGAAGCAGCTCTTAGGAAAAATGATTATAGAAAGGCGAGGCTATAGTCATGCTCTTGAACCTCAGTACTGCATGCCTAGAAGCATGCAGAGAAGGACCAAGCCAGGCTAATTAAGTAGTATAGAACTTGGGACATCAGTAGAGGGGAAGGATGAAGGAACAGGACGAGGCGGGTACTCTCCGATTAGCTGGTAAACCAAGACCCATTTAGTAAAGCAACTGTAGCTTCTGTTTTTCTAAATTGATGGATAGTCTAGCTAAGTCATGCTGACCATCAAATTTGCTTTATTATTCAAATCTCATGACAGAATCTATTGCAGAATGTAATTTAGTGATCTTTCTCAAAAGCATTGCTGCTTTCAGGCTTTAAAAAAAATGTTATAACTTGCACAATTTTCATCAGTATTGGACAGACCTATATTTAAAGCAGATGCTGGAAAGCAAATGACCAACTCGACTCCCTCAGCCGAACACTTTTTCCAGTCAAGAGGAAAAATTTTAACTATCTTTTGTTTTTAATATTTTTGTCTTCCTCTTAGGATCTGTTAGAAACTTAATGACCCACCCCAAGTAGCCTTAAAGGGTTGCTCAGATGACTGAGCTTTTCTCATAAAATTTTTCATCTGGGGGTTTCTACCACTTCCTCTTTACTTGAGGACTGAGTCACCCAACTTGTCCTGGTAAATAGGAATTAAGATGCCCTCCCCCAGCCAAACAGGTTCATTCATTGATTTCTAGTTTCAGCTACAATTTTATTAGCCTTCCTGTTGTGAAAAGTGAGAGAGACTACACCAGTCCCTCCTTCTCATCAGAATTACAGGTAAGGATTTATTGGGTAGGGATGCATCCTTTCCCATTAGCACTCCACAGCATGTGCATGCCAGGCTAAAGAGCCAGACAGCAGCTATCCATCCAGACTGCTTCTCCTTGCCACCATCTGCATTCAGCTGGTTGCGGCGTCTAGCCCCAGAACTCTGTGTTTGTTATATATTATAGTTTGTAAAAGTACCTCAAAGGCAAGAAGAACAGATATGTCAAACATATAAGCAGAAGTATTCTGAAGGAAACAAGTTATTCCCCTGAAGAGGATAAAAACCTCAATGGATTGGAAAAAAATAATAGTTTTCGTAAATCCTGTCTTCTCCTCTTCTGCCATCAAATTCATGCTGTATCATATACAGCACCAGGTACACTGTCAGCACTTAAAAGAAAATGCTGAATGTAAGAAGCCACATAGTTACACTATAGTTTGTTTCCTTGAGTGAAGATCTGTCTTTACTGGTGCTTGTTTTGAAAAGAGACAAATAGAGCGAACTACGGCACTTTTCTTGGGAGATAATTGCATAGGTTTATAGGCACCACTGTTACAGGACTGCCATCAATATTTACTTTCAGATTTTCTTAGCTTAATTTCATTTACACTTTCCTTCGTCACCTTTCTTTGGAAAATCCAAGCTGCACCTCCTTCCTTTTCTACCTGCTAGAAGGAAGCCTGACAGCTGCTTCATACTTTAAAACACACAAACATTATGTCTATAATTACTTACAAAAGGGGTTAATCTAAGTGGTTTTAACTTCGGAATAGTAAAAGCTTGAATAAATAATTGGATTGTTATAGAACTAGTAGGAAAATCATTACCTAGAATAATACCTGTAAACACATGGTTAATGCATCAATACCTTTATTAATAATAAAGCATGGAACAAATTCATTTATAGTACTCAAAGGTTAGTATATCATTAATAGATTTATAGAGACATCAAGCGATAGGTAATGTTGGAAACATAGGAAAACTGAAATGGTGTTCAGAATGAATTTTTTCCTACTACTTTCAGTATCTCTTTTATACTATATTTATTGGGTATAATCAGTGAGAGAAGAAGCATATTACATTCTTGTTAAAGAGGTTTCATTAGGTAAAATAGAAAATGTAGAAGACAATGATTTTGTATATACGTGTTTTATTTCCCTATGAATCTACAGTAAGCCTGAAGAGAGGATGCTCATCTGTTCCTGAGGTGTATGTGAGACTGGGGGGGCAGAACTGATCACCCTGGAAGTTTTCCAGCAGTAGTAGTCTGTCTGTGATTCTTCAAAGCATTTTGAATTTTTAAGTCAAAATTTTAGAAGGAATTAGCACAGTATACTATTGTAGAAGATGCTCTGGAAGCACCTCAGCCATGCTGATAAACTAAATCCATCTAAATAAAAAAGAAACAACAACCCGTAGTCCCTACAAAGATTATTAGATTTGTTCCTATGTTGTACAGTTGATTATATACCCAGATTTCATCCAACGGCAAAACTAATGTAGTACTGTTCTACTTCATATGCATTATTTAACCACAATATCGCTAGAGCTTCTGATAAATCTTTGACAAGCACATTTAAAATCTTATATCAAAAACAAAAAAAAGTACCTGACAAGCAGGGGAAAGGGGAGATTCTTTACATCTTCCTCTTGAATTATTTTTAATCAGTTACAAAAAGGTATCTTCAGCCTGCAAAACATTTTCTCTTCTCAACAAACACAGTTCTCTGCTGAAGGAGGACACTGTAACTTAGTTCTTGAGGACTGGATCTGCAAAAGGACCTGACAGACACAGCCAGCTATGAAATACTGACCATCTGAACAGGGAGAGGAATGTTCCTAGCCATCTAGTCACAGCTAAAAGGGGAAAAAAAAAAACAAAAAAAAACCATATATCCTTGTTCTTTTCATGTGACTCAATGTATGCAAGCTACCTATGCTCTCTTAACTGTGCTATCCTTTGGAACATGAAGATGGTGCAACTTTCAGGATCTAGACAAACAGACTACTACAGGTAGTAATGCAGTGTAGCTATGTTTCTCACGCTGTTCTCCAAGCATTGTATCAGTACATTGATGCTTAAATAAATCTATACACATAAGCCATTCAGAAGTTCTTGGGTGACTCCAGCCAGGAAAGTGCCAAGAAGAGCTATTATAAAAACATAATAGGAACATACTGCAAGAATTCTCTCCACTTCCCTCAGTAAATAATTGCCTTTATGTATACACACAGAGATAAATCCAAAATCAAGTTTGACAATGCACAAGTACACCAGGCCCTGCTCTTACAAATTTGCAAGCAGTCACAACAAAAAAGGGCTGGAGCAGCCGTAGGCTCACCCAGCTCCTCACACCCAAGTCACTCCGCGGTTTGCTCCAGCACCTGGCACACGGTATGGCTTGCGGGGAGGTGCCTCCGGGTGGCCGGTCCTGAGACACCCGCCGTAACACCCAGTGCAGAGCATAACCTTGGCATAAAGAAAGGGGAGAACTGACAGCCAGAACAAAGAGGGCACGGGGCCAAAGCCTAGACATCTGAATCACCAGCTTGGGTGCCTGCTCCATAGCACAAGCCACATCGGCACCCAGCTCGCTTGGGAGGCTGGCAGCAAATCCTCACACATCTCAAAGAGCCCCCATTCCTCTTCCCAGATTTTTTGCTAGAAAGAGAATATGACACAGCAACTAACCTACTTCCAGAAGTAACAACACTCAATTACCTGCGTATGTTCTTCCTTGCTCTTGGGCTAAACTAACAAAGCAACTTCTGCTCTCAGTCACGCAAGTGCAAATCTGGAGTAAATCAATAGCTTTCTGTGGGGTCATGATTTAACACTAGTGTGAATGAAAGCAAAATCTCATGTTTTGTTAAGACAAAGACTAAGATCTCTGAGCCAGTATGGATAGGGGAAAAAAAAAAACATCCCAAATTTCTCAATCTTTTCGTGCATTTAAATAGAGTATCTATAAAGCTTTTTGTGCTGCTTAGACAAAACCATGCCTTAAGTAAAACTGACAGATTTCTACTTGTTGACAGGCTCCAAATTCTTCTAAATCCTCCCTCTTAGTTCTAAAACAGTAGATTTCAAATATGTTTCAGGAAAGAACGAAGGAAAAGAAGCTACACAAATACCACCCAAATGCCCCTAGTCTGGTCTGCACGGTAACAAAAGTGTCATCAAGAACCAGCTCGCCTAAAGATTTTGTAAACCATCCAGCACTAGAGAAGGACTGAACTCTGATGTTCTCTACTCCTTGTAAATTTATATAAATAGAACAACTCCAGCATGTCTCTCTTCTGGCAGGATATATTAAATTTGCTGAGGAATCTCTCTCCCTACCATGGCAGGAGGAAAGGCTTCAGCTTGTGCTTTGAGAAGCCTGGGTTCAATTCTGTCCCCAGTCACCGACTCCATGTGCAACACTGGGAGGCCACCATTTGCCTGTTCCTTACTTGTCTGTCAAACGAGGGTAACATTCCCCTCCTTAGCTCAAAAGGAGGGTACAAACTGCTTGAATAATGGGGGACAGAAGCATCTGAAATAAAACAAATGTGCACAGCTCAATTCCATGATTAGAAGCCATTTTATGAAGTCATTTTCTGTACTTTTAAAATAAAAATAGTTTTTGGATGTGTTTGGAGGGGAAGAGAGAAGTACTTCAAAATGACTATCAAAATGTTTATTTTTAGCTGAAACTATTCCCTTAAGTCTTCACAAATTAATCTCTTGATAAATTTGAAACTTATCACAGGCAAAGCCAGAAACTTTACTGTGAATTGGGTCCTTTTTTCCCCTGAAATCACATCTGAAATGTCTTCCTCAAAATTACAAAAATCCATCTCTTACTTGGCAAGCTCACTTACATACTTTTTGGCAATTAGCTGCTTATTGGAAGGACTGTGAAAGTGAAGGAGTCAAAATTAAGCTCATTACGATCTTAAATCGTGTCATAGTTATGATTTGCTCCATAAATTACCAAATTTAAACTGCATGCAGATATGTCTTATTAGAGAATTGGAAATAATTTTTCATGGATCACAGGAGCTACAGGGAGCATTTCTTTACATATCTCGAGTTCAGCGGTATTACTCATGCAACACTGAGTACTAAATACTCTGTACAATTCTTATTTTGGCAATGGTTTTAAACTGCATATTCCATCCAAAGTCTCCTGCGTAATGAGTGGTAGATAAATAGCAGCTGTTGTGTAAATCATCCAAAAGAAAGAAATTACCTAATTGCTGAAACTTCTGCCAGCTCAGCAGCAACAGGTAGCTCAAGCAGCCTCTCTACACTTAAATTTCACCAGAACAGAGCAAGCAGAGAAATGCCGTCTGTACATTCATCTTCGTAAGTTCTCTGAGACAACAGAAAGAACTATACAGGCCTTAGCAGCCTTTTTTTTTTTTTTGAAGGCTCATTAAAACTAACAAACAAAAAAGCATAGAAATTTGACTTCATTCCTTTGTTCTTCATTTTATTGCTTTTCATTTTCCAGCTAGAAATTTTGCCTCTTCCAAACCTGATGAGGGAGCATTTTCTAAAGGTGATGCATCCTCCATAAGGCTGTGATGCTCTCCAGTGGGAGAGTACACTACTTCTGGGGAGAGATTTTCAAAAACAGATGCTCTTTACCAACAGTGGGTGCACAGAAGTATTTTACCAGAAAAACACCAAGCTGTGTTTGCAGGTGACAACTTCAAAAGGATTACGTAGTTCTCCAGCTAACAGACCTGGGTCCAGTCTTGGGACAACTAAGATTAGATTACTATACTTTCCTTCCCTGCTCTAGGCCTGCAATAGCTCTGTCCTTTTACCTCACTGGATTTTTGTGTGGAGATTATAATTTGGAAAGCTTAACACAGAGCAGAGTCAGAGTTTTATCTTCCATTCAGTCTCCAACGTTTGCAGATATTTGAGTGCAAATGCCACCTGTCTGTTTCTCAGGTCAATTCCCCCATCTCTCAGTAGGGAAAAAGCATGCTTAGTAAATCACTCCAATATGCTATAAATAATTATCATCCTTCCAAGACCATGCCCTCTGGAAGCAGAGGCTTCCATTGTGCACCTGTGGGGCCATGCTCCAGGTTACTAGCCTGTTACCTGCCATCCTCTGGAGGTCAGTGGGGTTCCTTACACAGCTTGAGCCTGTTCAAAGAAATCACTCGACTGTAATCACTAGGTGCTAGATTGCTGGTTGACTCCTAGGTTCTTCCTCCACACTTGTTTGGTGCCCAACACTTCCACAGCCCTTACAGAAGCCTCTGGGCATTGCCAGAGCCCAAATAACATTTTGGTAGGTTAAATGATTTCATTTTAATGACATTTGTTTCCCTGGAGCGTCTTCTTTCCCCAAGAAACACCTACTATAGATTTTGTTGCAGAGGCAGGGAGTTGTCGCCTTCCTGTTAATATAAAGGGCAAATAGAGAAAATTAACATTTACAGAGAAATATTGTTCTTTTATTTGATTATAAACGCCTACATCCCAGGCCAAATTCTGCACATCAAGCACTGCGAGCAGATATCAAAATCACGTTGCTGTAGCAGCTAGTCTGTGATCTTTATTTTAATGTGTTTGCAACCTAGATGAATTGGAAAAATGAAAGCCTTGAATGAACTGCAGTGACAGAAAATCCTACCCAACAGCTGTACCAGCCCAAGCGCCCTCCCATGGCACCTACACTTGTGATCACTTCTACATATTTTCCACTTACACTGCAAAAGAAGCTCTACCACTGCTACCCACGGACTGGGAGTCAAATTCCAGTGTGTTGAAAACTACAGTTCAGACCTTTTATACAAACAATTGCACAGAAGAAAAATAGGGTAGGATATAAACTGCAGTTACTTCGCTGTGAAATATGGTCAGGCACGCTACTGTGTTTGGGAACCATTACAAGCGTGCATGGTACGGACAGTGCTTCTCAGCAACATCCATCAGTGGAAACATAAGACAGCCTACATGTAGAAATGATATATTATTAGGCAGCATAAATATTTCCCCCAGAATTTGTTAGAGTACTCAAAAATCCTTAGCACACACCACTGTCAAATTCTACAGGGGCTGCTAACGAGTCAGTTCTGCGCACAGGGGATGGACAGAGTCCATTCTGCAGACACATATCTTACACTGCTACAACCTTTTCCCTGCAACCACCATTTAACACAGCTTTTATTAACAAGCTCCCATGCCCCGCACCGCCTCTGTCCTCCCGCAATACCTGTGCATCTAGTTTGATAAATAATTCCAGTAGAAATTGTTATTCTAAAACTGAACAATAAACGTCAACTGTTTTAAGCGCAGTGAGTCATACTTCATCACTATTTACATAATTTTATTTAGATTCCTTGTCTAGTATAATTTTTTTCCTTTTTTCCACTCATTGCTTCATAGATGGTTCTTCAAGCAATGAAATAATCCACACAGAACTGCTCAGTAGCATCCAAAGTCCAAATAATAAACAACAACTATTTCTGATCTGTTATTTCCAGAAATAATCATATAGAGGAGCCTTTCTCCTAAGATCTCACAGAACTATAAAACCATTATCCAGAATAGCTCAGTACCCTTCTGAAACAGATATGTGTGTTCTCGTAAATAAACTGAAGCCTTAAGACAGCGAACAGCCCAGTTCCACATGTAAAATGAGCATTACTCTCCACCAAAGTCCTGACCTGTTTCAATTCTATGCCTACTGAACAACACCTGTCCATGACAAAGGGCTTTCAGACTTGAAATAAGCAGACTACATTTGATTTGGTATTTAAATACAAGCTGGGAGCTGAACATTTTAGGATTAAATATTAATGAAAAACCTTTCAAGGTGCTTAATAATAATTGCTAGATCAAAAAAATAAAAAAAGAGTTAATACAAAAAAATCCCAGTCAGGAAACAAGTACCTCCAACTCTTCTCTGGGGAAGTTTAGGAGGAATGGACAACAACAACAACAAAAACACAAAAACGAAAAAAAACAAACACACACAAAAACAAAACAAAAGACAAAAGACAAAAAAGTGAGTAGGGGACACTGTGGACAGCAAATGACATGAAGAATCACGAACAATAGTCATTGCTGTATAGGAAAGTGGTGTGACTCAGCGGAAGGAGATTTGCATGGGAAACGTGGAAACCCATACTCTCTCTCCTGTCACCTCCCTGCAGTGCGAATTCTACCTCTGCAAGTGGGGGTCCTCCAGGTCCGGTGTCCACATTTTTAGAAGAATAGAGAAGTCAGATAAGTCATAGCAGGTATAAAACAACAGCTAGAGAACGTCCTAAGATACACATTCTCTCCCTTTTTGATTAACTCAATAGAACAAGCTCTTTGGGGAGCTGTCACAGCTATAGGAAACGCTGGATCCTACAGCACGCTTTTACCTGAGCTGAGGACACTTCAAGAAACAAGAGCAGAAGCTGGAGCCCAATGCTTATGTAGTTCCAGTAAGGCAAAAAGGGTTTTGAGAAAGAGTTATCAGACACAGGAACAAACCACTAAGGAATTTATCCCTCCCCATAAGTATTTGAGGGAAGCCTGGCTGCACTCTGGACATTCCTGTAAGCACGAACTGCAGGTGCTGTGCAGGATAACAAGGGATAACCAACCAGGTGACCAGTAGGACGTACAGCACAGGAGTTTGTTATAGGCTTACACTCCATGAACATGTAAAGTAGGAAGAAGCAGAATAACTTAGAGAAAAGGTGTCAAATATCAGAACAAGCTAAGTCACAGAAGTGTAACGTGGGATAATTTACTGAGTCACCATCACCAGTGACAAACGGGATTTGAGATGGGTCTGTGGCTTTTCTGCTCTTTATTGGTGACATGCTCACTGCTCCTGGAACTTTACGTGGTTTTCAGAGACATTCAGTGGTTGAACAATATACTGCAACTCCAAGTTTAAAAAAAAAAAAGGAAATACATCAGTGCTCAATGTCTCTTAGCATAATGAAAGCTATGAAGCATGTTTTTCCCTGATGAGACAAACAAGGGCTAAGAAAAGATTCCACCCGTTTTCTCACATGAGGTTTTGTCTAGCAATGCACTGAAGCTAGCAAAAAATATTTTAGGAGAGCAAATCTCTCCCAAAAGGAAAGATGCACGTTTGGTCAACTGTTGCAAAATACGGATTCATTATCAATATCCTTGGAACAATGTAGATTGCCAGCAGTATCTAGAAATCCCCAGTCACTCTGCTGTGCCAGAGATTTTATGATTATCAGTTACCCTATTTGTAAGAATGATGCTTCATGGTACTGAATAGATCAGAAAGAGAGGTCTCTGCCCTGAAACTACCTCTTCCTAGCAGTCAGCTCGCACTCATACAAGAACTCCCACCTTGCGATTTAACACCAGAGGTTTAGGGAAGACTCATCAGTAACATGCTAGCCACCTATTAGGATTTCTGACTAATTTGCAAGAATTTTAGCATTAAGAGTATATTTGTATTGATGTGCTGCTTATGCATATCTTCGAAGGAACATTGACAGCATATTGTTGTACTCATTGACTGCGATCCATGATCCACATTTGCAATAAATTTATTTTAAAACTGCAGGGGGACAACATGACTGGGGATTCGTTTGACATGCAATTAGACCCCTTCCTTGCACTGTGCTGCCTGCTGAGGGCTCAGCAGCAGCTCTGGGCTCAGCAGCTTAGCGCAGAAGTGCGAGAAGCAGAGGCTTGGCTGCCAGAAACCATGGGGCTTACTCAAAAACAAGGTCTTCTGGAATCGATTAATGCTGAGCTCTTTTTTTATTTGCTTTCCAGCTTTTCAGGCTGTGCCACACCTGATTCATACTTTCAAGGCTTCTTCGAGAAGGACAAGTAGGTATTTTGCTTTAAAAAGCCACATTTCTAGTGATTAGCACACTTTTAAAGATAATGCTAAAAATCATGACAATGAACAATAAATACTGAGGCAAAGCAGCTTAATTCCTCAGAGTTTCTGATTCAAAATTGTAAATCTTATTTCCTCCAGCTTGTCTAGAAGCTGAAAAGCGTGAGCTCCAAACATCTGCTTGGCAAACCTGGGCTAAGCTAAGATTCAGAACAATGGTTCCAGCACTAATAAGCAAACATCATTCAACTTAGTAACAGGGTGATTCTAACACCACTGCTGTTAAACACTTACCTGACAGGAAGACCACTTTAATAAAACAATGATAACCCATTCCCCAGACAGCTTGTAATGCAAGACCCATAAACAAAAGGAATACCAGAGAGAGAAAAGAAAAAGTGGGGAGAAAACATAGTAGTTCGCATGGCAGAAAGCAGACACAAAGTGGCCTGATGGGAGGTTTCAGGTGCACAGACAGGCTTATCTGGAATCACACTGGCTGCAGTGCAACTGTCTGTTAAAGTGTTGCTGACAGCAAGGAGGGAACCCATGAGAGCACTTGATGACTGAACCAACGGAACAAGCCCCAAGTCTATCGACTGGTGCACCTTGAAGAGATGCAGTTCTGCAGACACGTAAACTAAGAGAGCAAACGGCTTTTAATGTTTGTTAACACAAAACAAATACTGGCAAATCATATGCCACGTTTCTAAATAGGTTTGCTTGTGTGCACATACAACAGCCTTACTCAATGTGGATGGCTTTTCTATCTGTATGACAGACAAAAAAAGTAATGGTCATTCTAGTAACCAAGAGATCTCTTCCCCTGTGCAGCTTCCAGGACAGTTCAGCTGGAGACAGGAATGCAGTTCCACATCAGAGCTGCCCCAAGCCCAACACTGGCTGCCCCCCAAACCGGTGGTCACACTCCCCTTTACCCTGGTTACGTGATGCTTCCATGAGCAGGCTCTAGCATCCACCTGCCACCACACTGGTTCGTTTCAGGGAGATAAACTGGGAGACTGATTTTAATCTTGCGAAGTTTTTTGCTGGATCAGCATCCATTATCAGTCTATGCAGAGCTCTGGCAAGTACTAAAACTTGTGGAATACCAAAACTAAAGGAATTATGGAAGCACCTGGACAGGGCAGTAAGGAATGAGACAACCTCCATTTCTCTGGTAGCTACCCAATAGACTGAGTACAGTAAAAATAAAATAAAATTCACTGGCCTCCTTCCTAAGGAAGCCTGACATGCAAATGACAATAGCTCCATGAGCTCACAGAAGACCATAGACCCCTCCTGACATGGTTTCCTCTTCTCTCAGGCCCTTGAAACAATGGATCTAACAGCCTCCTGGTGGCAACTGAGACTTTCTTTCAGCAGTGATTATATCTTCCTCCTCTTATTCTTACTGCTGCTATGATGTGATCAGGCAAAAATAAGAGTTGAAGTAAAAGGGAAAGTTAGAAAAAGTGAGAAACAGACTTTTTCCTTTATTTAAAATTTCAACTAAATTTATTTGCTTTCTTCTCCCACTTCACTGAAAAAATAGTGGAGGAAGAAGACCATCACTACTGTATTCTTCATAATAGCAGTGTGGTTTAATCACTGTTTGAAAGGCATTTAAGCACTCTGCAGGTGGGTGCCACTTAAGCACACGGATCTTACAAGTGACAAACAGGACCCTTCTGCAAGCAAGACAGCTTAGTGGGAGCAGAAAATTTCCTCTGAAGTAAAACTGCTGGGTCTCAAGTAGGGCCAAGTCTCAAGGTTTTAGGCAGCCTACTCTGGAGTCACGGAGCTGTGCTGCATTCAAAAGCCAAGCTGTACCAGCAACAAGGCTCAAACCTGACAGTGACAGATCTGATGATGCAGAACAGTGGGACTATGAATTAAAAGGTAACTTTTGAAGAAGTTAGTGCCTCTCAAAGCAGTTACAGAAAGGACCTAAGAAACCTAGAGAAAGATTAAAAGTGGAATGCAACAAATCAAACTGTGTGTATTAGCTGGAAAATGAAGCTGCACATAATTCAGAGATTGCATACTCTTGTACACATAAGTTTTTCTATCCTCTTCTATCCTTTAAAGGATGAACCTGTAAGTTCAAAACAGCCATCTTTCTAAAGAAATACACTAGTTCAATCAGAAGTTTTTAGGTCTTGTGCAGGAACTGCTAAGGGAAACGGTACAGTCTCAGCTATGCAGGCAGGCACTCTCATTTCCATTTGTTCATAAAACTTACAAATCACTCTTTTCCACTCAATTCAACTGCTTTAAGTGTGCAGTGTGCACCTGAAGTTGTAATCAGTGTATTTAAAATTTACAGTATGGTGCTATTGCTATTGGTTTCATTTTTTTTTTTTAAATGCTAAATTTTTGCCTGATCACTCTTCAAACCTCTATTGAGTTTTTAAAATTGCACCTCTTCCCATTTCATAAGCAGTCTTCATTGGTGTGTGTTTACCTTGAGATGCCTAATCAACACCAGATGCTTAGACACCTGTTTGGACACAGGCATTGGGAACTTCAGTGATCCCATCCCACGCCTCACACTGCCACCTGCTCACACTGCGGAGATCCCACTCTTAGTGCATACAGCCACACAGCTGACAACGCATGAATTGCGATGCAAGTAAGCTGCACTTGGCTGAGGCCAGGCTGCCTGCAGGGGTGCCGTGGGTGCAGGGGATGTCTTGAACATGCCAGTGGTGCTTCAAGCACTTTAGTGGGTGCAGTGGGAATGCAGCCAAGGAACCCCTTCCAGCAAAACCTCTTCTTGCTGCCGAGCATAGAACTTGAGCTTATCTTTTAAATCAAAGCCTGACCACCTGTACTCAGAAGCAAAAACAAATGTCCCAATCCTTGGCACTGCCCACCTGTGAACTAACCTAAACAGTCTGAAAAACTAGTATGCAAACCAAACTCCTAATCATTAGCATTTAATCTATGGCATGAATTCTCACCACACTTTCAGCAACTTTAGTAAAACTAATTTTTTTTTTTAAAAAAGTTTTTGCACAGTGAAGTGGGAATGTGACTTCTACTCTCCAACATTGTATGAAATTGCAGCAGTAATAGGGCAGAAAGATTTCATTTTCTGAGGAAAACTACTTGCACATGTTGATAGATTGCTTGACTTCACCTAAGCAATCCAGATGGTGACACAAAGAAAAAAAAATGTAAAATTTCTGGTATGGAATAACCTATTGACCAACACCATAGATTCACAACGGGCAAGGAGAACAGGTGATGAAAGCTGACCTTCTTTCTTTATATGGGATCTCAAAGCAGAAATGCTTTATAAAATAGCTTGCCTAAAATAACATCAAACAACATATGGCATAAATGTCAATTACTTCTGATTCAAACTTCCAAATACTGTCAATCTTAACATGTGGATCAACACCGGTCTGAAAGACAACTATTACAGAGCAAATGGAAGGATTACTGTAGTAGTGAGAAGGGATTAATTTCTAGCTATCTTACAGTGGATAATACTAAAATGAAATCCATAATGGATATGATTTTACAACAGTTAACAGAATAAAGACTCACCCTCCTCAAAGACTGTGGGATGGTTACTTAATAAAGGTTACTTTTGAAAATAGAGGATGTAGGTACATCTTGTGTGGGTGCATTTCTACCACAGTAGCAGAAATCTCATGCCATTTTTAATCAGAATGAAGCCATATCAAAATGAGGAAAAATGATGGAAGGGGGAAAAAAAAAGGAACTTTTCTGCTCTTCAGAAATAAAGTATTCAGGGTAGAGTCATAAATCTGAAACACCAGATCACTACAGTACACATTAAACAGAGGTAGTGCCTAGCAGCAATACTTAAGAACTGCAACAGCAGCAACATTAACGAAAAGCTATTCAAAAAGGCTGCTTTATTTATGTCTCCTTCAGGCTTGTATTTAAACTAGCCCAGTTAGTCAGGAGAACCTCACATGATTATGAAACATGAAGGAGACAAGAGCAAGAAGATATCCTGGGTCAGACCAGCTAGGGCAGAATTTGCCTCACAGTTGCTAGTAGAACTTGCATGGGGAAATAGCACAAGTAGGACAAGAGCATGTAAAGATTTCTCTCTCCCCCCACCCCCCTTCATCCTCCCAGCTTCTGCAGGACCTCCGAGCTTCTAATAACAAGTGGTTAATCAATTGCCTGAACCAGCAACAAGCATAGGATACATTAATTTTAGCAGTACCCTTGGTGAATTAACTCAGCATTGTTATAGTAGATATCCTTGGGTACATTCGATTTTGGGTCTTTCAGATTGTCCTATCTGGTAAAAACATACACACAAGTCGTAGTGGACAAGTCACCGAAACCTGTAATCTATAAACCCCAGGTACACGTGTTGATGTAAAAAGAAAAAGGCCCATGAAGAGGAAGGCAGTAAAGAGCACAAATGAGACTAGATACACAGTGTTCAAGAGCTGTCAACCATGTCACAGACTTCAGTAGGTCTGTACCTTTGAAAATCTCCCATAACAGACCATTTATCACAGTCGGCATGTAGTGCTACTGCTACTCACAGTTTAAAAACACATCATCACTAATAGGAAAACAGATCTAAAAATTCAACACTATCAGATCTACATTTCATAAGTTTCAAATAAAAATTGCTAGCTGTGGTGGTTTTACCCGGCTAAACAGGTGGCCTCCACCACAACCGCTCACTCACTCCCCCTCCTCAAAGAAACAGGGGGAGAAAATATGATGGACCAGGGCTTAAGGGTTGAGATAAGGACAAGCAAGTTACTCACTAATTATCGTCACAGGCAAAACAGACTCAACATAGGGAGATTAGTATAATTTATTACTATAACTAGCAAACTAGAACAGTGAGAAACTAAAAGCAAACTAAAAACACCTTCCCCCCATCCACCCTCTTCTGCCCCCCCCCCCCGAGCAGCGCAGGGGAATGGGGGTTGCGGTCAGTCCATATCGCTTCGTCTCTGCCGCTCCTTCATGGTTGCTCTCTGTTCCCCTGCTCCAACGTGGGGTCCCTCCCACGGGATGCCGTCCTTCCCGAACGGGTCCTGCGTGGGCTTCCCACAGGCTGCAGCTCTTCAAGAGCTGCTCCAATATGGGTCCGTACCACGGGGTCCATCCTTCAGGAGCAAACTGCTCCAGCATGGGTCCCCCACGGGTGGCAGCTCCCACCGGATCACCTGCTCCTGCGTGGGCTCCTCTCCACGGGCTACAGGTCCGGCCCGGAGCCTGCTCCTGCGGGGGCTCTCCATGGGCTGCAGCCTCCTTCAGGCCACATCCACCTGCTCCACCGTGGGCTCCTCCACGGGCTGCAGCGTGGAGATCTGCTCCGCCGTGGTACACCATGGGCTGCAGGGGGACAGCCTGCTCCACCATGGTCCTCACCACGGGCCGCAGGGGAACTTCTGCTCCGGCGCCTGGAGCACCTCCTCCCCCTCCTTCTTCACTGACCTTGGTGTCTGCAGGACTGTTCCTCACTCCTCTCACTCCCAGCTGCTGTTGCGCAGCAGTTTTTTCCCCTTCTTAAATATGCTCTCACAGAGGCGCAAACAACATTGCTCATTGGTTCAGGTCTGGCCAGCGGTGCGTCCCTTTTGGAGCCGGCTGGAGCTGGCTCTGATCTGACATGGGGCAGCTTCTGGAATCTTCTCACAGAAGCCACCCCTATGGCCCCCCTGCTACCAAACCTTTACCACATAAACCCAATACACTAGCAAATGAGATATATTACACCAAAATAAGCAACTATACTAAAACTTTTAAAGAGAAAAGATGCCTCATTATACTCAACAGTAGCCATAAACATTCTTTAGCTTAAGGTACATGAAATAGTACAAAATTATTGTAGTAGGTGTGTCATAATTTTGATAGTTACGACTTGACAGACAGGAAAAGTCTCAAAAACACTCACTAGGAAAAATATATTGAGCTAAACTGGGTCTTAGCCAGGAAATTTAACTTGGAAAAAAAGGAAATAACCAAAGACTATTTGGAAACAGGGAAAAAAAATATTTTTCTTTCTTTTTATTGACAGTGTTTCATTCTATTCTACTTTTCTATTTGCTTTTCCACAGTGCTATCAGCTGTATAGCATCCAAACTTCTCTGTGCTTCTAATAGGACATGAAAACAAACGACGGCCAATATTTGAATGGGAAGTTATGTCAAATCTCTCTGAAAGCTGGACCGCGACATCCATAACAAAGACGTAAGCTCCCAGTGTAGCCAAGACACTACTTCATATAACGTTCAAATCATTTATAGGATTTTTTTTTTTTTAAATGTGTTTAAAAATACATTCAGACCTTCTACATAACATAACATGGGAAGGAAGGGCAAGCCCTTTCCCCCCAAAACTTCAGTTATCATTTTATGCTTGGTTTCTTTAAACTCTTTCCATTTGTTTTTAACCATTTCAGCTGTAACACACTCTTCCAGATGGTATGAAGTGTTCCCAGATAAGTCAGTTCTACACTAAGCCAAAGGCAGATACTATTGAGTAATGGAGCACAGCAAGACATTACAGTATGAAGCTAAATATTAGTAAAGGGAAATTATCACTCCTGGCATATCATCTTCCACTCTTGGCATAACCACTCGGGAGCAATAGGGAAAAAAAAACAAAATATTTTATCCAGAACACTGAGAAGTGCTGCTTTCCTGTTAAGAAACAGGGTGTTCAGGAACCACATTCTAGAATCACACATCAGTAGATAAAACTATACTGAGATATTACAGTATTTCCCTAGCATTCTTGTTCTACAGCAGACAACGTGCCTCCCAGCTCCACATAGCACCAGGCTTCCCTCTATTAGGCCACTCGAATTCCTCTATGTTTTCCACGTTGAAAATTCCACTGTTTTATTTGGCCTGTAGGAAATCAATATATCAAGCAAGATCATTATATTCAATACCTGCGGTACCAGGAGCTGAGAATCAATTAGTTTCAAGCAGGTTGGAATGTTTATTTACTCTATTTTTGCAGCAGCTCCTCTGACCTGTCAAATAATAGAAGATGAACATTTAAAAAAACAAACAAAAAGCAATGCATTTCATTTGGTGAGAAACCTGCTTTCTCTTTTTCAGTCCGCATTAAGTTGTCATGCATTTGTTTCAAGTCATCAAGCTTGGAAAGAGGACAGTCTTCTTTCTTGAATGCTCACTGCATTTGGTAAAGTAAAATCCCTTTCCTGACTGAGGCTATCAGGTAAGCCTTGACTCATCCCATGTGCAGTGAACTATGCAGGAGAAACAGGGGCAGGCTCTTCAGTCTCGTTCATGGAGTCTCTTACCCTGCCCAGGCGGGTTCAAAACACAGCCTGAACAGGAAATGCTGACCTGCGCCGAGGTTAACAGCTGCTCCAAGAGGTAAAAGGCAGAGCAGAACCTGGCCTGTAATCTCCTTTGCTTCCTGTATTTGAAGAATCATCTTTTTCTCCGGATGAAAGCAGTTGCATGAATGCAAGCTGTTATCTGAGGTATGCATTCAAACTCTCTACAGCACCACAGAGTTGGCAAGGCTGTTTATCAGCTTATGCCCTCTGAAACCGATGGGTCCTCTAGGTCTCCTAAGAATGTTCTCATGAATTTGTTTCAGTGGATAATACTGAATCATAATCCCTCTGACAGTATATGAATTACTGTATTATTTATGTGCTTTCTTTCTGAAGAAAAAGCCATTAGAATAAAGCCATGAGAAAATCCAGCTATTTAAAATGTTTCTTTTACGTGCTTCAAGTATTGAATAGCTCACTGTATAAATTCAAACGGTAATGCTCAAACAGCCTTGGAAGAATATTAGCTTCGTTCAACAGTATTTTCCTCAAAAAACTTGAACTGGAGTACTTTTTAATCAGTGTTCCATGAAATCATTCCAAAAAAGTGCTCCCACACAAGTAATTTGTGGATTTGTGTTCAACAGATGTACACTAATTATCAAGCATGTGATATGGACAACCTGCATGAAAAAAATATCATTGTTTTGGCTTACAGAAAATAAGGATGAGGTGAAGGTTTGTGGTTAATAAAGTCTGTAGCCAGAATGAAATTCCTCAGAATAGTTATATATTAGAGGTATGAGAAAAGCTTTGGTTTATTTATGAAGAAGTAATAAGATGGATGTAGCATAACTGAAAAGAGGTGAAATTAACAATAATGAAACACTGAGGTCTAAAGAACCTCTTAATTACACTCCAGATAACGTTGCTGCCTTGAAACTGTTGTTACGTCATGCATTGGGGTAGAAACTTAAGACACTTCTGCCTAACAAACACTGCACCATTTTAAGGGGGGGGGGAATCTACAGTATGCCTACAGTTCAGTACAATGTTAAAGAAAATTGTCGAAGAGATGCTTTTACAAAGAAACTGGCTTCCAAATTGGAGCAAGTTTCTGGGGAGAAAAGAGGGGGATATAAACACAACCTGACTTGCCATTTTCTCTGTTCTCCCTCATGACCAAGCTCCACCTTTCGCTTGTTAATAAAAGGAAAAACATAATCCACTTCTGCGATGACATGCAGGTGCTAAAATGCAGAGCATATCACAAATTCTAGGACGACAGAATGGCAATTCTTGTTTGCAAATTTAAATGATTAGAAAATGTGAAAAGTTCTTAAAAGGAGGTGATGTTTATTAAGTCTACTACATTCTGAGCATCTATTGAAATACAAGAAAATTAGTTCAAATCAGCCAATCCATCCACAAAGGAATCAATGATGTTTCAGCACTTTTCCGTAAAGAACTTTTTCGCTCACTGAAAAGCTGATTCTGTTGACAGCTGAATGGTTAAGTGACCTGATACAGAACCTTTCAAAGGAATGAGGCAGAACAGAAACCAAAAATTTATATTTTGGCTGTTCATACATATTTGAAAACTTTAGTCAGCACACAGCATCAGGCTGACATGTACAAAGTCAAAGAAGAAACTATAACAGAAAAAGTCTCTGCATACAGATGTTTGCTCCCCCCCACCAAGAGTACTTTCAACACGGCATCTACGAGCATGACTAGAAAACATGTTGGAAAAGAGGCTCTTAAGTAATTGATGGATTTTACTGAATATTTAAAGTGTACGGACCTACATTATTATGCATACTTGTTTCAGCAGCACAAATCTGAAAAGCAAGAAATATTTACTTTTTTTCTAGAATCTCTCTATTGTTGAGACTTCAAATCCGCTTCTTCTCTTCACAGCAGAAATACCTATGTTAGCCAAATATCATATTCCTTACTGTTTACTCGGCACTTTGCTAGCATAAAACTTTTCAAGGAGATAGTTCCCCCCCCAGAAAAAAATGTTTTTCAAAATAGGTAACAAAGAAGAGTTGCATTCTAAATAAGCAGGGACATAAAAACGAAAGCCCCACTGTGTACTCTGCTGACAGAGATTGATGAACTCTTGGAAGAAGAGCATGGAAAACAAATACCAAAGTCAGACACGGAGGTTGTCAGTCTACCCACAGCAAAGCAGCATGTTGCTCAACACTTGTCACTTGCAAAGGAGGAGTACAGAAATTCCACAAACAAGAGCTTGATCTGCAGATGAAGAAAGCCAAGAGGGAGAAAAGGGAGAACAGTGTAAAGCCCTCAGCTGGTACTCAGTCCTATAAAACTGGCAAGAGAAACACTTCTGCCGGGACTTTTCATCACCTTGCATGGTGTGGCTTTGCTACAGGAAGAGAGATCAAAACCATGAGGCTTGGAAATAGAATTAAGCAGTCTATGAAACTTCTTCAAACAAATCCAGCAACATAAAGAACTTATCAGAGAACAATATTTTCTTTTACACCAAAAGAATGAAGGCACACCATCACCCAAATCAAACAGCAATCTTGTGTATTTTATTCTTTCCAGCAGTAAGTTGACGATTTCTTAGAGAATTTTGTGTTTGGCACACGAAGTCAGTCATGGCTAAAGCTTGCCAACAGCTAGCAACTTAAGGTTCATTTTTAATCACAGATCAATAAGGGAATTGTATTAGTAAAGCAAGTTATTTAGCCGATATATAGCAAGTTATTATCTAAACAGCGTTATAGGAACAAACTGAAAAAAAAAAAGTAAAAATATTACCATACCAGGAGACCATAGGCTGCCATGGTTTTATTATGATTTTATGCATCCAGGTCATACTATATTACTTCTTTGGACATCATAATTACACCCCCCC
>VXAL01006007.1:467431-495454 GCA_013399475.1 Chauna torquata | reverse complement strand
CCCCTCAAATTAGGCTTTCCTTTGGCTGGCTACTAACTCCATTTAGAAAACAGTTTAGTCTACCTATGAAATACTTTCAGCTCTGCACAGTATTATATTTTTTTCCGTAAGCAACATCTTTTACACAAATGAGTCTCATAGCACACTTCAATCAAATTTCATTCATTGTACATTATATCTGATGGCCTAGATCCCCAGCTGCAATACATCAGTGTCAATCTTTTGATTTATGCAAGCTGAAGACTGTATACATGAACACTTTTGCTCCAGCTGCTGCACTGCCATTTCTGAAGTGGAAAATTGTAGAGCGTTCAGCCATCTCCTGAACTACTCAGGTCAAGTAACTGAAAAATGTTATATTGAAACAAGTCCACAGAGAGAATTCAAGGAACAAATAAGTCAAGCCACAGCATTATGTGCATGACCAATCTAGACATCAATCCACATGCTTAACTTTGCACAATACAAATTAGTTGCTGAAAAAGGAGACCAGGGTATACAGGTTACGAGGGTACAGACAATTCTGCCCAGGTTAGCCAGTAGAAAACAGAAATGATGACCTTATTGCTAAGAAATGTAGGGATCCAGTAATTACATCATTGCGTTCGCTCCCTGAGGTTAGAAAACACCAATTTATCTGCCCCCATTGCCATGCTTAGAGTAGTGTTTTATTTAAGAGCCAGTAATGGGATTATGAAAGCAAACCCCTCCATCATCCACACTTATGCATGTTGGTTTGGATCACCTAACAATTTTGGTGCATATATACCACATTACTTCAGGGGAAACTAAATTATAATCTCTTTTCCAGCCATACATAAAACATGTTTCAATCCCTAAAGGGAATGTAAGTGTTTGAACAAGTGACCTGTCCTTTGGATCACACTAAAACCATCGCTTTCGTTTGATAGTTGTCTTGAACTGCATGAAGATGGAAATAAAGCCAAAGATCCAGCACTGGACCAGTTTCTTTAACAAAGAGATTTAGTTGCAAGAAACCATTATTATCTGAGAAAATGTCTAGAAATACTAACTAGGCAGGAGGGCAAAGTCTTTAACAATGACATCCAACATTAAACCTGAAACTAAGAGTTGTTAAATAGTGCAGCATCTGCAAGACCATTTCTTGCATGACCATCCTCTTAAATAGCTAGTATGAATTAGGCCTTCCTGCACTCATTTTATCTGCTATCTGTAGTACCTGATTAGATTCTTTGAAGTTTACTCAGCAAATATTTAACAATATTGATCATCATTAAATAGATCAAACAGTTACATTAACCTTTTATATCAGGTCAGCAACATGCTTGGAAATCTTGTCATCAGCTCTGATCATTAATGCTTCAAACCCCTAATAACTTCTCTATACATCACAAACCCAAGGTCAGGGGGTTAATAATGTGTATTATCAGCATTCTCAACCATGCAATTGAGAGAGAAAAAAAGCATAGCAATGGAGAGCAATGGAAGGATCTAACATTCTAATAAATTAAATAAAGGGTGAAGTAGATTAAGGGAGAATCTGAGAAATTATTTAGGTGCACCAGCACTAGTATTGCTGAGAAGCATAACAAACACAGCTCTACAGAGATATGGGGTAAGTGGATGGAGGAGTAATCTCTGGAGCAGACTGAAGAGGTTGTAATCGTATATTTGGAGACATCTCAATTCTTTCTTTACCAACCACTATTACTTAGAACACAGATTTCTAAATTCAGAAGAGTTGGTCATCCCTTTTCTGCTCCTGGGGCTCAGATGCTGCAACAGTATCTCTGTGGGCATACCTGTATTTTTCATATGGCACTGTGTTTGATCATCCAATCCCCCTGCCCCCAGTTATGGTATTAAATGACCCAGAGAAAGCAGTATGGCCTTCTACATTAAAGTGAGGCTTATTCATTAAAAAAGCTGAACATAAAAGTTAAGTACTTTTTTACTTTCTGTCCTATATCATGTCATTTGCTTTCAAATATTTCTCTTTTCAGAGTTTGCCATACATCAGTAGGTCCCAAAAAATGGCTTAGCTCAAAACAGAATGATGAAACTTGTGTGTTTTGTGAGCAAGAAGAGCTGGCTTGTCTGATAAGCAAAAGGAAATGCAGTTTGAGAACAACCATTGACAGAAATAACTGACACACATTTAGATATAAGAAGCATATTCATTCCTCATTTTTGAAAGAATGAAACAATACGGGCTTAAAAGTCTCTCTGCATTTGATATTAAATCCTGTTGGTCTGTACAAGTTGGTGGGTTGAGTTTGGCTTGGATCAAAACTGCTTTAAGTACTTCTACATGCTGTAGAAGGCAGCATTGATCAGTTAATACAAAAAGGATCCTAAATCATGAGTTCCACATAAAAAAGCAGGCAAACAAATTCTCAGACTGCCAGGAAATGTAGACTAAGACTTTGCCGTTTTTGGGTTTTGTTATTATTGTTGTGGGGTTTTTGTTCGTTTTCTGGTTTTGGGTTTTTTTTTCCCCTATCCTTCATTTGTATGTTTAAGATCTCTTGACAAGTCTGGAGAATGCAGTGATTAATGGCCATGACCTATCATCAGTGCAGTTTCTAATCTTTTCCAGCAGATTAATAGTTAAGAAAGTCCTTGCATTAAGTGGTTTGGCAACCTGCGTGAGGCACTGCAAGTCATTCACATAGGCAGCAATAATGCTTTTCTTGTTGTTATTGCTCTTCTTCGCTTTCCTCAGTAAAACATATTATAATTGATATCTTAAGATCTCAGTTCTCCCCAATTGAATAAAAACCTTTCACTTATCTATATTTAAATACTCTTTTTTTTTTTAAATCTAGTGTGATATACAAAAGCTCAGACAATCAAGAGTCCAGAATGAGACCATGAGAACACCAATTAAAAGTGAAAGAACCATCCAATTTCAAAAAATACAGACAAGGCTTTAAGGAGTTCCCATCATTACTTGTTAGTGCTGTTGGGAACAACGCTGCATCGATTTGCTTTAGTATTAATGCTGCCTGCACAACCCCCCTCCACCCCACCCCCAGCTAAACCATTCATGCCTGCTGTCACTGATGATGAGGCAGTCAGGTGGATTTAACATCACACCATCTGTCTGAACAAGTTGCAGTGGTAATGCTGCTAAAGCTTAAAGGAGCTATTTGCACAGAAATCACGGCTGCAAAGAGTAAGTAAAAGCTTCTGAAGCTAAACAGTAAATAAAGCTGGTTTTCAATTAAGTTGTATTCCTAATGAAGAATGTCAGATTTCACCTGTACGGACACTTTCCCTGTACCTAATTGTTCTTCATTTTCCAGCACCACAGATTCAAGATGACTTTGAAGTACATATCCATCTTCTGAAAACAGAAATTGCTCAATATTAAATGTAGAGCTCAGCAAAGGAAGAATGAAGTGTGCCTACAACAAGACCAATGTCTCTAGTTACAACTGAGACTTCTAGTTCCTTGCTCTAAAGCTGAGAGTTTGGATTTTTCACTTGCTTGTCTTGAGAACTATTTCTGAGTGGCAGGGGAAAATAGGAAAGGAAGGGAATGAAAGTAGACCATAGTAGGTCAAATGGTCTTTTGAGGAGATAGACCATTATTTATCTTCAATTTCTAGTAGTTTTGGTAAACTACTAAATGTTAAAATTGAAGTAAACAGCCCTAGCACACTACTTGTAAGGAGACAATGAACACAGGTGTTTATTTGCTTTTTCCCAGCAAGCCAGAAACTGTCCTGTTTTCTGTCTCCATTCTTGACTAAACATGACCTACATAATCTGTCTTTAGATGATTTGGAAAAAAAATTTTTTTTTTGGCACTGTAACCATTTCTGGAGGAAACAAGGCAGAGGA
This sequence comes from Chauna torquata, assembly GCA_013399475.1. Classification (NCBI taxonomy): domain Eukaryota; kingdom Metazoa; phylum Chordata; class Aves; order Anseriformes; family Anhimidae; genus Chauna; species Chauna torquata. The sequence goes on along the minus strand of VXAL01006007.1, from coordinate 491,623 downwards.
CAAGAAGGAAGAGGGTGACACTTACAAATTTCGAGACACTCGTACTTTGGTCAAAGAGAAGAAAATGATGTGCAATACAATTTGAGATGTACCAGTGAAGTTCAAGCAATGCTACAAGGCTACACATGTGCTCACAGCTACATTCTACATACTGGTTTTGGTGCCGTTTCAAAGGATTATCTACAATCACATAGATTAGTGGGGTTTTAAAAGGAATTAAGGGATTTTGTATGTTTTTGTACTCATCATTCTGTTCGATTTGCTTAATGTGAAACACTATCCCATTGATGACCTCCATTAACTGCCTACAGCTATAGGTCACTTTCAGTTTGCACTTTAGTCATTTGCAAAGGTGTATAACCTTTAGACATTCTTCCACTCATAATAAAAGGTGCAAATCTGAAAAGACTCTCCAAATGAAGCAAACAGGCAGAATCAATTATCTTATCATGCATGAATTTTGGCACTGTGAAGTTTGTGTAAAATGTAATATAGTAATTTATGCAACACAAATTATGCTAGTCTCAATCTAACAGCACCTTGAATGCTGCAAGATTTTTGTTACAAGCACTTTTTCCACATCAATGACATCACTTAATCTTGAGTTACAAGACACCAAGTACTTTTTTTCCCCTCTCACCACAAGCCTCTTCCTGAGAACATAAGAGGAAAATTAAAAAAGTCACTCAGCTGTAAACACTGGTTTTCAAATCGGCTTGTAGGATTCCAGGCTAAACTTCTTAATTAAAATACAAGTATACAGATCCTTCTAGAGGATGAAGGTTGTAAGGGCTTGTTAAGCAATAGTAAGCAGAAGCATTAGCCTCCCCCCTCTTCTGCTTGCATTCTGCCTGGGCTTATGCCTCTGAGGAAGGAGAGCTTGCCACCAAAGGCCATATGAATGGCCATCACCTGAGTCATCTTACAATGACTTAGAGACACTCCCTCCTACCTTCCTTTCCACTTCCCCCCAAATAGACATCTATCCCCTGTCAGGTCACCCTGATTTCTTTTTCCAGTCCTCTGAAGACTGTTGCCAAGGTTTTTCATTTTCATCTTCTCCCACTCCCATGTCTTCTTGAGCAGACACTTAGAATCTGCCTTGTTCTATTCTCCTACTTATCTCTCTGGCAGCCTTTAAATAAATTTCCATGAACTCTAGCTGTTTCTGTAAGAGACACTGCTGCCCAGACAGCCAGGGTGTGGAGGCTTCTCCCTCACACTCCTTTGGCGCATGTACAAAAGAGTTATTAGCCTGGTTTGAGGCCAGTTTGCTCAGCTGCATCACGCCACTGTGCCCCATGCTGCCTTGGAAACTATGGCCAGAAACAGGACTCCGGCATGTTTTATTCAGCAGGCTGTCTGTGTTTTGCACCCTTAGCTGGCTGTCCATGAAGCTGGTTACTAATGCAACCTTGGAAGGAAACATCTGCTATTCTGTTTCAACCTCTCCCCTAAAGATAACATTGAACTGCAGAGTTGCTTTCGTAGATGCACACACAGCATACTGAACAACTGCTATTCATGACTGCTAATATTGAAAAAGTGGTTGGATCAGATGTTAACAGGTAAACAAGAGACTTTTTTCTGGCATATCAGTAATGGCATGCCATTTCAGACCCAAGGACTGAATACACCCTCTTCAGAAGCAGAAACAAGTACACTGAAATCTAATGGAAGAGCTTATAAAACACTTAACGACAGGCTGCCACTGAGCCACGTGAGTAGCTCTTGTAAAGTTTCCATCATGGGCTTTCCTGTTTTCTTCATGATATTTTTAAGTTGAGATTTCATTACTAAACTGAATCTATGTTGTCCAGCCAAAAGAAGATTGACAGAATAAAAATGGAATGTTTACAACATTCAACAACTTTGACATGTTTTCTCAATTTCATTTCCCTAGTTGCTGATGGAAGGGCATTGTTTCATGATCGTTCAACATTTTGTATTAATATTGTTAAAACTAAGTTTTGAATGGAGTGCATGAGATACAGGATATACTTCACTTTCCATTTCTTCCTAACTAAACTGTGTACATGGTGGACAGCAGAGGAAAATCTGAAAAAGCTTTACTAATTTAACTATGTTTCTTGTTCAAGGTCCACTGAACAAGTGTTACTCAATTCAGGAAACAGCTCCCCAGGCAAACTCTTTCCCAAAATGGTTTAAAGAAGGAAAATAAATTCCTGGAAAAAAGTCTAACCTTCTTTTAATTATGTACATAACCTTAACATAGGTTTGTTCCCTTTTCTTTAAACCCCCTCCCATCCTCTATTGTCACCTCTTCCACTGCAACACACCAAAAATCAGATTCTAAGCTTTCCAACAGACTTGGCAAGCACCACCAGTACCTTATTGTGCACTGAAATAATAAAAATTTGGTGTTTACTAATGGCTTTTAAGTGGAGTACTTATGTGAGGACTGAGACACACACCTATTTAGAGTGTAACCAACTTTATCATTTGCAGCCGTTGACCATTTGACCCCATCAAAAGATGTTCAGCATTAGGAAGACAGTAGCAGCAAGCACTCTGTTCAGAAACTAGGGAAAAATCATAGGTTTGTTAGCCTGGATTTACTTGAGTGGGATACAAGCACAGCTGCACAACCATCACTAGAAGCAGGGCTTGTCTTTGATTCAAGAAGATTACTTTTTGTACTTGAATTTCTTTTTCATTACAGTCAGATGCTAAGTTGAAGGATTTAGCCTCAACTTTTAAGAGGACAAGGTTAATTAAAATGCTCTGTTGACGTAAAATTGGTACTGCAGATATGTGAAGCCAGGAGGCCACTAAAGGTGCATTGTTCCAATGTCAAACAGAAAGGCAAAAGACCAAAACAAAGAAAACAACTTTCTTAGGTTTACCACCATTTTCTTCTGCAATTTCTCTTTTTATCAGCAGGTCTCTTGCTAGCATCTTCAGCTAGTTTACACAGGTTTTTATGTCATTTGATAAATAATGCAGCCTATTATTACCCCAAAAGCCGAAATAATAAAATAGTATCTTTTGTCAAAATCTGAGACACTAGAAAAGTCTTTGGACTTCCAAGGAAAATAAGTTTTTTTTTTTTCCTTCTCCTTTCCTCCCTGTTACTGCTGTTGCACATTTCCTTTATCTATGGAGGGGAAGTTGTTTTCATAACTAGGTACTGTCCTCCAGCTCCCCGAGCTGCTAGTTCTCTCCCAAATACACGAGCATACTCGCAGTTCTACACTGTAAGGCACTTCAGACAAATCAATACTAGGCATTCTATTCACAGTGTACAATTCTCCCTACTCACAATATTGCTTTGGAAAACATAGATAGGTGCAAGGCCATGGAAATCCATAGCTCTTCAAACTGATGAACTTTTACTTTTTGAATGCTTTCATGAGTGGCTCGTTTTTCACTGCACAACAATGCACCTTCTATCATCTTCTGTTCTAGAAAAACAATTGCTATTCCCTGAAGCAGTATCAAAAAAGTGACTTTTAGAGACATTTCTAGTCAATTTTCCTTCCAATTACAATAGCTGCTAGATTTGTACTAAGATTAGTCTCTTCCCCACCAGACTCAGAAGTGAGATACAGCAGATGCCCTCCCATATTAAGTAGCTGTTCTTTGGGGAGGCTACAAGATCTCGATTTTCAGAGCTGAACAATGCATCCTGTTACAGCCTCCAGAGATATTCCCCTTGAGATTAAATGCAAGTATGCATTCATTTTCCTTTTTATTACAAAGATTAAGGAAAAGTTAGAATGTCTGTACCAGTTGTCTTGGCCATTTCAACCTACATAAGTGCATATTCATTTTCTAGACTTAGAGGTTTCTTACATTTGAGCAAGCAGTTAAGAAGGTTTGGTTTTGTTTTTGCTTTTTACTATTTTGTTTTGTTTGTTGTTGTTTTTTTAAATAAGGTTTTCTTCTATCCTTCAGGGGAAGGGGAAAAGTTTGATTATCAACAAGGCAGGACAGGAAGAGGAAAATAGAAGGGAATGAGACCCTAGCAACATCCTGTCCAAAAACAAACACACACCAATGATTTCCTTACTGCATCAGCCTTCCACAGAAATGGAGGAGTATTAACACCTTGCTAACACTTTGCAGCTAATATCTAAGAACTACACCAAATGAGTAGGCTCCTTATATGAGCTTTATTTTGAAAACCTAGATTCACTTCCCACTTCTGTGGCTTGAATGACTTGCAAAAACATTTATACAGTTTCCATGCAGAGAGCAGCCAATGAAATTCTAAACAATTTGAGGAAGAGTAACTTTCATACAGAAGGCCCTTTTTAAAAAAAAAAAGTGCCTCTACAAGCCAAGTGAGGTTTATTTCAAATGATGTCTAACAATGGATTGAGAAAAGGCAGAAAAGCGATCACTTAGAACAAAAAAATATATGCTTTTAAGATACCTTTAGGATTTTTAACGTGGCAGTTTTACAGAAGTGAGAAATGCAGTGCAACATAGTGGTGGGGCGGGGGGGTTTAAGCACAGAAAAATAACCACCAAGGCAACTCCAAATTCCAGAGAAAGATAAGTGAAAAGCCACAATAACATCCGTTCATTACTCCTATGTTATTAACTATGGCAGTCAGAGAAACAAACAAAGAAAAAAATCTCCTAGTCATATGGCTCCTACTATGGTTTAATTCTCCAAAAGGAGAGCTGAGGAATATCTGAATCCTAAAAGCTCCAAGAACAGGAAAAAAAGACTCCAATAGGAAGTTTAAAGGAAAAAGAAACCAAACCACAGTTCAAGCTAAAAACCATATACTGTATTTCTACGATAAAATTTCCAAACTTCAATTTGATTCCACTGTTGTAACATAGAAAAGCACTAGAAACTAATTTTAAGCCTCATTTGCCTATGACTGTTAGAGATCTGTTAAGATTTGCCTTTCCTTCAAGACTGCTACTTGCCTTTAAGTTTTAAGGATTGCATAACATCCTTAACCTCAATCTAACAATAAAAATAAAATAAAAGATGCACTTATAACCTTCTGTCCCCTAATCCTAATCTGCACCCCCAGCTGACAGACTTTTCAGAAATCTTGGTGAGCATGAGCTGATACCTACATGAAAGGGGCTTAACTACTTGATCTGGGAATGGTCTCTATTGCAAATCTCACTTAACTATCACCAGGAATTCAGATGAGAAAGAGCACATCCTGGATTATAGCTAATAAACTAACAGCTTTTGTGCTCCGTAGAAACGTTTCTCCTTTTACATCCACCCAACCCCAGTCATGCTCTTTCAGGGCTGTTCGTCTGACGCAGGTCTTCCTCACGAGCCTACTGCTTGCACACGGGCCAACAAAAAAAAAAAACAAAACATGACTTCAAGAGTATCACTGGAGATCTAACATGAACCTCACAGCCACATTTTATCATCCTTCACCTTGGAAGATATCTTTCAAAAACTAGTCCAGTTTTAGAAATAAAGCAGAGCTACATAGTACATTATTAGCAAATACTAAATCCTCAATTATATGCTAGGTTACAAGTGTACTATGAGTAATGATCTCTAGTGTTTTCAATGGAACATTATTCTGCTTGGTACAGGAAACCAGACATTAAATACAGACATGCCCATTGGGGAGCTTAAGATGAAAATATATCTCAGAGTGACATTTTTCAGGTTAAATTAGGCAGTGTTGAGCTGAGACAACTGCTACTATGAAGTAGGGAAGGTACCTCTATGCCTACATGGCTGCAGTGCAGATTTATTATTATTATTCTCAAGAAAACATGATATATATACACTTATATTTCCTCCAAGACTCATCCAGTCTGGTAGCCTGCATCAAACTTAAAACAGGTGAGAAAAACCCAAACAAAGGAAGAGACAGTTAGACCTGCATGGTATCTGGAAACGCAGAGAAAGATACCTTCTTTGCATGAGTCATATATATATATACAGTAGCACCAGAAGTCATTGAGAACAGATTTGTGCCAAGCTTGCAGTTTCTACTTTCTGAGTAGTTTCAAAGCAGAAAACTTGCATGTTTCTACCTTTTAAAAATAATTGCTGAAGGTCAGCAGTGGCCGCTGGAAGAAGATTCTGCATCAGTTTGGAAAACTACAAAAGATGGTATAAATCAGTGCTAATACTTACCAGACTCTGTACAGTAAGAAAATATGGCTGCACATGAATTGCAAGACCATAAAGATCATATAGGATATACCTACTGCACAGACACTTGATGCCCATATTCAAGCGAATGCAATTAAAGAAACAGAAGACCATACGAATTCAAGCAGAAAGACAAAGACATCACACTGGCAAATCAGGGAGAAAAGATTAACTTGGCCTGAACAGCATTCAGAATACTGGAGCAGCTACCTACAGGAAGGATGACTTGTGCCTGCAGCAGAAGGTGTACAGCATGTGCACTTAGCTGTTAGCTACAGTGCTGAATCCAGACAAAAGTAGCGGGAAATCACTTGAAAACAAGCTAGCAATGCAGGGATCATGCTAGAGGACAGGAGACAACCTGAGGATTTAGCACAGAAAGAGGATAAAGTCATTTAGGTGAAGAAAAAGGAAGCCCATTTGCAAACTGCATCCTTTGGATGTAGTGTAAGAAGGTGGTGCAATGGACTTGACAGAAAAATCACTATGCTCAGCCAGTAATGGTTTCTTGGTGGGAAATGTGAAAAAACAGGTGTAAGTGGCTTGCCCATATGCATCCCCATTGTTCCTGAGATTTGAAAGGATTGCCATATCACAAGTGGCAAATAAAATTGGGTGCCTTAGATTCAGCAGGGGGGCACAGAGCACGGCCATGAGTCGGCTGACCCAGACACTTCTTTCCAAAAGGAAGACATTTGTTATCTGAAGGGCTTGTAATACTTCAGCATTTGCCCCAGCACACAGAGTACAGGGATGTATGTCAAGTCCTGAGATATTTTTCGAGTGCCAGCAGCAAGCATCAAGACTTGCCTCTAGCAAAAACAGAGAGATGCTTAGGCTGAGTCCTTTCATGAGCTGACAGGGAATGAGTTGTGCGATCTGTCTAGACACCCTGCAGTGTCAAGCGACGTGTTAATAAAGAAGTGAGGAGAGAAAGCTGTGGTCTACCATAGCCCGCTCATGTTTTAATCTTTCCCCAGGCATTCGAAGCTCCAGCTGCGTGGTGACCCGCGTGGCTCCACAGGCCCTCCCGTAGCAGCAAGGCCGCGCGCATCCTGCCTGGCACCGCTGCGGCCTTCAGCCACCTCGTGCCCTGCTGTGCGCTGGGGAGGGTCACCCCCACGGAGGGAAAGTGGGGGGAGAACTGCTCCTGCCGTTGTAACACACCTGCACGAGGCAAAGGCTAGTGTATATACTCGTGTGACCGCACGCGTACACAACTACTTTCTGTTGGTTCTCTTTTGTCTCATCTCACAGCAGTGTCTCATGTCTTCCTCTTTACCTACTAATCCTTTGAACAAGGTAATAAATGGCAAGACAGTTAATAGATTAACTAGGCTAATTCCATCCAAACCTCTCATTAGGAGCACTGTGACAGTTTAAAAGCAACCTGTTTTTCCTCCCTCCAAGTACAGGTGTAAGTGCCTTGCCCCTGTGCACCCCCACTGTTCCTAAACTTCGAAATGATTGCCATATTGTGTGTGGCAAATAAAACGCTGAGAACTCCACCCAGGCTGCATTGACTCACATTCACCACATACAATAAATACTTGATTGGGCTTAATCTTCGTTTGCATGACACCTGCAATCCAATGAGACAACTTGCAGATAACTGTAGCTGCCCCACCAACTGCAGTGGAAGCACTGACACAGTCGAGGAGTCGGGGGGGTGGGACAGATATTTTTTAATTGTGCTCACAGAATTGGGTACAGCATTGCTCAAGACACACTCCAGTTTGGGGCGGGCGGGGAAGAACATAGCTCCCCAACAGCTGAATTATATTCTCCTTCAACATGGTGGCTCCCACACCACCTCCATGAGCATCTCCTTCTGTGGAATTTGCCGACACATCCCCACCACAGAATTACGCTTTGGTTGCTGCTATTTGTGACAAATCAAGTCTGTTTAGACTGAAGTCTTCCATGTCAGAAGTCTGCCCTAGGCTCAATTCTTTTGCAAGTTTTCAAGCATAACTAGTTCAGCGGTTTCTGAGAGCAAGGTGAGAAGAAATACACTGCTTAGTTCAAAAACAAACCCTTCCCCGCTTCCCTCGACTAAAACACTCCTGTGCAACCCTGACACCAACAGAGACAGCAGGAATTTGTACAAGTTTTCTTGCATGGAGGTAGAACAGAATACAATCCTGGAAGATTAGCTCCCATTATTCCTTCTGGAAAATAATTAAGAGATTTAAGTGCAAAAGTACTTTATAATATTCAACCTAATATTGCTTTTATAAGGGGATACACAATTTTTGCACATTATAACCAAAAATTGTAGTTTTTACAGAACTGAAGGTATTAACATACATAGCCCAATTATAACCATAGTTAAAGTCAATTTTATTGCTCTGCTTTTAAGAGCTTTTGCCTTGACCTGAAGGAAAATTCCCTCTTTTGTGAACAGCCTACTTCATTCCATGTAGATGCTTGCAGAGAACTAAACACACCGTACTTAGGCTACAGAAAAAACATCTTCAAAAGCATATTTGTCATCTTCATATCTCATGAAATTTAGGAGGCTTGCACACATTAGAATGTTTCCCCTACAATCTTTCAAAATAGACTACTAACAAAACACACAGCTGCATCCTCTGTCAGTCGTAACATGGGAGCCAAAACCTCACAGAGTTAATTCTTGTCTGTCTAGCAGACATTCCCAGTGTCGCACATGCAATTGCGGAATACACGTCTTTTTCTAATGTGCATCTAGGAATACAAGAGTGAGAGGTCTGGGCTGCTCCTGCATGCAACTTTTCCTTTTAAGCACAGCCAGAAACATGTCCAGTGGCTTCTGCTTTTCTTTCCTCAGCAAACAGCTGCCTCAAGGGTTAGTCTGACAATGACTTCTCTGTATGCAATCACTTGCTCAAATGGGCACACACAGCCATTACTAGTTCTGGACTTTGGAAGATCTAAATTATTATAATTACACACATCAAGTACAATTTTCAGCAAGGTTCCTTGCAAAGGCATCTATGGACTTGCAGTCAAATACTGCATGTTCAAAAGTTTACAGTCATTCCCTAAAACCAATTTACAACTGCAAGATGATACAGCATTGGAGTCAAGTCTAGGCATAGACAAAGCCGGTGGCTGCCTAGAGAAGCAGACTGCTGTACGTAGCAAATAAGTCATTTTTTTCTTATCTTGCCTATACCTGAGCCCTGCAAAGAGCCAGACGGATGCTGTTGCAAAACACAGGGTAGGGAGCGCATGGGAGCAGCTGATCCCACACATGCAGAAGCAATGAGCAGAGCCCACCGCACTATGCCCCATCCCTAGAGTCCCCTGGCAGCTGCAGCACTAACACAAGCCCAGCTTTCCAGAGCTCTGCCCCTGAGCTGGTGTCCCAGCTCCAACCTATTCTCCATTCCCTGCCACTCAGGCAGGAAGCCTGGCTTGACCAGCCCCAGGTCTTCATACTTGGAGTCATCTGTCATCCCCCACTTGATCAGCAGCTTTGCTGGCTCCAGACCACAACAGCTGTGGACAGCTTAACTGTCTGAGACAGCCTAGCCTGAGAATAACAGAAAGCCTCCTTTTTCCATACCTGGCTTTGATATCATCCCTACAACGGCCAAGCTGAAGTTATTCTGCATTTTTGCCTTAGTCTTCACAACAGTAAAATGAAGATTCATTAGTATTTACTGCTGAGATGAAGCAAAGTCAACAACAGCCACGATGGGTCAACATCATACGCAAAATCAGAGGCATCATGAACCAAACCTGTGGGTCTTTGCAGACTGAGCTGAGAAGGCTGGCCCCAGCTAACAATTCTGAGCATCAGATATAGGGAAAGCTCTCCATCCATACATACACACAACCCTCTGTTAGTGGGTCGTTTAGAGGCCAGAACAAGAGAAACCAAGTCATTCATTCAAAACAGGCCCACAGGTGATTTCTCTTGCCCTCCACACACTCCTGCGTATTTAGAGAAGCCTATCCCCTTCTTTAAGTCACATTCCAGTCATGACAGAAGCAGACTATTTGCTGGATCCGGCACCTTTCGATACATTAACACAACAGCCCTGCAATAGTCACATAGTAGCATTTGAGTCAGCCAAAGAGCACTAAAATTCCCCACATTCCTAAGGGCTGACCCTGTACTGACTACTGCCACCACAGAGGACAGGAACTGTGACACTGAATATTACAGAGGGGTGGGGGGGAGATGACTTGAAAATGCTGGTGCTGTCTCAGTTTCCCCATTCTGAAGGATTCCAACCCAAGCCACACAGGCAGCATCACCAAAGTATAGCAGTCCCTAGGCTCAACAAGCTGCCCAGATCCCCCAGAACACAGAGTGCCTTACAAGACACAGCAAGCATGCATGTAACAAAGAAAACTAATGAAGTAATATATTTCATGCACATCTATACATAAAAAAAATAAAGAACACCAAAGATTACAAAAATATCTTGCCCATGCATATGACTTGCCTATTTGTGAACATACAGAAAGACATCTAAAAGATCTGTCCTCTCTCCAGATTCCTTTGGAGCTATGCATCCTTTCATTCTTCTCTCCTTTGTATCAGTGACTCAGTCATATGTTCCCTAAGGACAGAAACTTCTACTGGTGGTGATGGGGAAAAAGGCAGAGACATTTGCCACAAGCTAAAACAGAACAATATTCTGCCAATACTGCAGTCATTACCAATTCATTTTTCACAACACTGAAAAAAATTAAAAGATCCTCCTTTTTAATGCTACAAACATGTGCATTTGCATAAATCATACAATTAGCATTTAAAGCACCAGATCCCTATAAAAGAGGGCACCAGTTGAAATCTTAATTTGTTTTGCTTAAGTGCTTTTTTCCTATTAGCAGAGATTGCGTCTTGCTCTTAAACAGTGAAACTCTAAATTACCCATTTTTAATAAAACCTATTTTTCTGCTAGAAAACCATTCAAATCATTTTCCACTAGCTTTTTATTCCTACTGACTCAATTACTGAATTATAGTTTACTACAAGCAATGATTTTCATATCTATTCCTTAAATCAAGCAGCTTACCCAATGTTGTATTTTCTGTGCATGCCAGTTTCATGAAGTGTCCTGATTCAATGGTCTGTGTTACACTAGAGCAGAAACACCTCTTTGCCACTGCGTGTTTGTTTTGGACAAAGCTCTCGGAAGAAACTCTGAATTGCACAGATAAATTTACTTAGAAGAACATTTACACTTCAAAAAAAAGAAACCATTAAGTAGCCGTCCTTTCCTTGAAAAGGATGACAGTCCTTTCAAAAGTGATTAGACAACAAGGCTGTTAAACACACTGGTACCAACAAGTTTTTGCTGGTAAACAAAGTTATTTTAAAAAAAGAGAAAACACATCTGATATTCAACAAAATCGCCTTCTGAATTCCTGTTGGTTATGCTCTCAGATGCTGGATTTGCACAGGTGGAAAGATTCTGGGTTAAGACTTTTATATGGTAGATAGAAAAAAAGGCAGAAAGATTTGTATTTCAGAGATAAACATGAGTTTGCAAATGTATAAAACAAAAGCCCTGACACCTTAAACTGAACACGTCTGATACACAACCACTGAATAATATTGTGAGCTTGAAACACACCATACCAATTTTCAGCCAAGGCATACTCTCCAGAGCAAACGCTTTTACACTGTTAAAGTTTTCACACATAGCCGTTAAAGGCTTAGTTCTGAAACCCCTCATGAAAAGAATCACTCACTTGTGTAAGGGCCACCGGTCCCGATATGATTATTAAGGTGACTCAGATCTGAACTGCTGCTTCAGTACACACAGTTGAAGACCAAGCTCTGAAGGAGTCTTTCATTGCTGTAATAATATTTGTTGTCATTGTTCAGTAGATACTTTTTCCACGAAAACACAGGCTTATTTACTTACCTATTTAAAGGAACTTGTCAATTTGTGGCATTCTTCTGCATGCAAAGTTACAAGCATGTTCTCTTAGCTACTTAACTGCACAGACATCTGAACAATTATCAGGTAGGCAAGCATTCAGGTAGATTGTTGTACCATTATATTCACAAACATAACAAGGAAGCTACAGGTCCTTTTCAAAACTTTCTTCAAAAAGATATTGCTGTGACAGTGGCCTCATAAGTAAAGGAAACAATCATCAGCTGAACTCCACATCTAACCAAAGGACCCACATTTAAAAACATGTTTAAGAAGTCACAGGTGAAAAAAATATCCATTAATTCTTTCCAGCCATCACTCAAAGGTATGTATAGTTCACCTAATTAGTCTTCCAATTATTTGGGATTACTCCCCATCCCCACCTCCTAAACAAGTATAAATGTCAAAGAGGGGAAACAAAACTCTCAACACTAAGTACAGTCTAATCATGTAATCTATCACCACCTGTTGATCCCCTGACTTAAACCAAAGCCCAAGATCAGAACTCTCAGATCAGTCTGAGTCAAGTTTCTATCTTAATAGGCTCATGCACTCACTTGCATCAAAGGTATGCACACGTAGCAGAAGGCAGGATGTAGCCACTTGTTTTGTGGTGCCTCCCTTCCCCAACATTTAGAAAAAGGCCCCTACAAACTGAATCAGCATACAACTTTTAGAAGGGTTGCAGATGTTTTCACCAATTTTGTTCCAGACATTATGACAAATCAAAATGTAGTTTGTTAAAAATTTCCCCATCCGCCTCCAGGAAAATAACATGAACCATCAACACAGGCAAGTACATGAATCCTATTCAACATTTCTGTTGTGTGGTACCGTACAGACATCTTTCTACAGTAGAGCAAGATGCCACGGGACTCCCAAGACTATCAACGACCTACTGCTATTTGCATGTTAAATTATGCTCATCTCGTCCTTGGTTACACCCACCTTCACTTTATCACTTCAAACCGCTGGCACAGCGATGAAATAGGATTTTCAGCAACTACACTAAATTTGAATTTAGCATAATTCATCATTCTCTTGCATTTTTACCCACATTAATCAATTCGGGACTTCCAGTCCTGTATGCAAGAATATAGTAACAGTTATGGTTATATCACAGTGGAATTATGACCATCTGATTGGGAATTGCCAGCAGTAAGAAGTATATACTCTACCTAGCAAAAGAGAAAATTATTTTCAGTTGGCGTAAGAAATCTCAAAAGGACAGTTCAATTGCCTGACTGTGATGTCAATGTTTAAATGCTGGAAATCAACTTCAAAATAAGTGGTACATCCAACCATCTGCACCCTTGAAAGTGCCAAAATCAGTGAACTATATGCCAGATCCTAACTTGCATTAGAATGTGACCATTGTATTCCCTTGTACCCCATTAAGATTGTTTTAGTTAGAAGTGTTCAGTTTGACTATATTCTGTTTAGAAGATACAGATACTACAGATGTCAGTATGAAATCCCATACATGTGAAATTATACTGTATAGTGAAAGTGTAGGACTCCAGTTCACTATATTTGAGAGCCCCATACTAAAATCAAGATAACCCTACTGAATAAACAGACTGTTAGAGGTTTATCAGGAATGCAAACTGTGCATACAAGTAGCCACTTCGAGAAGAGAGTGGCGGGGGTGGGGGATATGACACAACACAACACAGTATATGTCTTCTCATAACTAAGAAAGTGTTTATATGTAGCCACAAGAAGATCCATAGATGCAGACATTAAGCAACGCTATTTTAGATAGCCAGTCACCACAGCGCTCAATAAGTAGCTAGGTATAGTACTGAATAGCAAGGTATGATCTAGGAGTAGTTTTAAACTAAAGCCCAGGTAGTTTTGAACAAAGTTCTACCTTCGAGCATAACGTGCTTTCCATTAGTTCTCCCCATATTACCGAGTTGCATGGATATATATTGAAACCAGAATAAGAGCGTACAACAAGTGTTTAAAAAAAAGACATCTGCTTCTAATATCACCCCCCCTCAATAAGCACCAGTCAATGAGCAGCATTCCTCTCACACTGCAAACAAAACTTATAGAGAGCACTAAAAATATTCAGCCTGACAGATTCAGAATATATGGTGCCACCGAGTCAAGCAACAAGGTTAAAAGGCAGCACAACACAGGCGGGAGACAGAACCTGTAAGCAGCAACTGTAATCAAGCTAACCCATGTAGCAAGCGGACTAAATACAGTTCTGATGATTTCCATCGTGTCCCAAACCACAAGCCAAGAAAAACATTGCATCAAATGGACCATTTGAGGCATCTCAGGGTAAAGAAAATATAAGACTGACTGCACAAAAACAATGCAATTGTCAAACTTTGTCATCAACCTAATTAAAGCAGGCAAAGCAGCAAGCAAAAAAAAAAAAAGCATTTTACCTTTTTAAGGAAAAATTTCTGTAACTTCTTGTGAGGCAGCTTTATCATCTTTTCTTCAGCATTTGGGAGCACAGTGCAGGTCAGACACTGCAAATCCTTGAGCCATTCTGCAGGGGTTCGACACCTTTCCTCTTCTCTAGTAACTCACTGCAGCCAGCTCAGCTCAACGCGTCACCAGACGCCAGCCCAGCCCAGCGGCAGATTAAAAGGCAAGAGCTAGGCTGGATCTAATCTTTGACTCAAATCAGGAGCTGTATACAGACAGCCTAGCTCCAGCAGAAGCCTAGCTGTGCTGGCAGCACAAGGAGGCAGGGAACAGGTACGACGTTTGCAGATTTTCCAGGGAGAGAGGCAAAGTTACAAAAGATGCTCATCCAGGGGTAAAGATTTACAGGAAAATGAAAGTGGTATTATGGAGCTCGATATCTGGCTGATCCTTCCAAACCGTGTGCTGAAGAAGAAAGGAGCTCAACATTCAGGACCGTGAACCCTACCCAGCGCTGCCAGTGCTTTGCCTCCGCACACCTGTGAATTGTGCACGCTGCCTGTGACTCAGCCCACCACAGGAAAGAGCCTGTCATTTGTTTGCTTTACAGCACTCGGAGATTTATTTTCTTTGAATGTTTAGAAAACCTGTACAAAGAAAGACTACACACAAAGGTGTTATATACAGATACACATAGATGTATTCACAGAGTGCACAAACACCAAGTTTGATTCAATGCCATAGGAACCAGAGACCGTAGGCTTCGCTGCCTCCCCTTTCGGAACCTGCTAGCAAAGTTCAGCTCCAGATTTGGAGCATGTGGGCTCAGCAGCACACCAACAATGCTGCATCACCTGGGTCAGTGGTGTCCTAAACCAGCAGCAGATCAGGGACAGCCTGATCTGAAACATGCTGTCAGCTCCCAGTTATGCCAGCAGGATAATCCCTGTATTTAAGAATTGAGCACACGCACTGAAGCGACTAGTTGAATCAGAGTTTAAAATAACTTTTTTGCTATCTAGCCTGATCAAGCTACCTCCCCGACCCGCACTATCCCCTCTGGGGTACTTTGTGGTGGAGGGAAAGATCTTCATATTGCATAATGGTGTTAAAATAGATGACCCTCCAGCAAGAACCTATTGCTCTGAGTGTCATCATCAGGTAGTGCTGTAAGCCATTACAGCTAGGAGCAGAAGCGCATGCTGTGACACAAATATTGGTCATGAGAAAACATGCAGACTCAGAATAACCACTGAGATAAACCAACAGCTGAAGGTGAGCGCATGATCTGTTGAAAGCAGTGTTCAGAAGATAGTATGGCTATCAATGCTCAGCCTGACATTGCAGAACCACACAGAAGAGTTTTGAGAAGCACCCTGCACCAGGGACATACCCATCAAGAGAATGCCAAGGAGAAGAATCCAGGTCCCCCTTTAAAAATGGTGGCGAGCAGTAAAACAGTGGCTATTTCTCTAGTGTGATTTATGCTTAATACCTGGGATTAATTTTGATAAAGAGACAAAGAATTTTTTAGAAATGTTCACTATGCATTGCGCAATGCAGAGCAGAGTCCAAGATTCCTGTAGAAACAATGTGGTGGAAATACCATAAAAACCACCCATACACACAGCAGGAATATAAATTGAAACTCTACCATCTTTCTCCATAGTTTCTCCTATAAAAAGTCAGCTTCTTTTTGGAACTTGAAGCTGGAACTTCAACTTATAAAGTTTTTAAAAATTTGCAGTCTCTCAGTATGTATACCAAGTACATTACCTTTAGTTTCAGACATATACAATTCTCTAGGGTTTACATCAATTCTTAGTACCTTGATTTTCACCTAGAAGCTTACTAGAGTCAAACAGTATTGGCTTAAAATTCCAGTTCTCTATACTGCAACTATTTAACTGTATTTTTATTTCTGCACTCGTCCATGAAGGTTGCAAGGTTTTCACTCTCTCTCTCTCTCAACTAAAATACTTTGAAGAAACTGTTTAAAAAAATTTTAAAAAGACAGCTACTTCCTTCCTTTGAGATTAAGTGTCATCACCCCAGCCTCTAGGATCACCTAGTTCTTTAAAGAGCACATCTCATACTAAACAATTAGATTTAAGCTAGAAGTACCATAAAGGCAGTCTTTTCTACCTTCTAATGCATAACCAGTTTTTGCAAAATAGCTGTATTACAGAAGAAGTAGAGATAGAATCTCATCTATAATTCTGAATTTCTAGCTTTTTCTTAATAAAAAAAGCCACGCTGAGGAGTGCCGACACATAAATAACTAAAAAATAATGCTAAGTTATGTCTAAATACATTCTGAGTTCTCCCATGGTTACTATGGTAGATAATTGCTTTTTGTTGAATGTGACAGTCAGACCTAACACATACAGTCTCAGCTTATTCACAATCATTTCAGCTAATGTCTCACTTAATAAACAAAGTTCTCCAAAGCCCATGTGCATAGCATCTTTACATCCAGGCACAGCCACATGCCCTTTTGAGTCTGTGTGCTGTTTTATGCTACAGAGGTTTTGTGCTGGCAATCTAAATGAAAGATGCTCTTTTCAGAGGCAAAAAAAAAAAAAGTTGCTTCATTCAATGAAAGCTTACCTCATCTTTCTGACCTAACCAGGGTAAGATACCTTTTAATAAATTGCTTTTTCATCCTTGTTGATGAACTACACAGCTCTTAGCAGTTCTGCTCCCCTCTAATCCAAGTTCACATCAAAAAGATGGCATTTAGCACCCCAGCAGAAGCCAGCTACCTGTAAGCAAAATTCTCAAGACTAAGGAAGAAAAAGTATTCTGCTGTTGTATAGGTTGGAATGTGTAACATCCAGGATAGTTTTTAGTACAAAAAAAAAAAAGTAGCTCTGATTTTACTGCAAGTGTAGTGCTACTCTACACTGGAACCAAAGATGGAGAGGTAGGTGGTATTACAGGTATCTTCTGCTCCTACTTTAAAAGTTATCCTTTTACATTCCTTCATAACTCAAACCTGAACAGACAAAACATCTTTCTGCTTTAACTCAGTCGTACAAATGAAGCGTGATAAAAGCACAGATTAAGAAAAAACTACACAATTTATCAATAGTTCTAACTGTCAGCCCATGTAGATGACAGTCATCGATTTTAACCCTGTCCTATTTTGATTCACAAATTCACAAAGAGTCAGGAGAATTTGTTAATACAAGCCAGTTTCTTCCCTAGCTAGCTCACCCATTACAAATCAATCAATAAATTAATAAATACTGACTGAATTGAGTTCTGCAATATTTGTTTGTGCTTAGAAACAGGTAGCATGGCAGCTACGGATACATGCTGCTATTGGGATCAAAAGGTCTTTGCTCATGCTGCTATTGGTCTGTGTGCTCAAAACAAAAAACTGGAGCTCTTTCCTCTATGATGCAAAAAATTTCTTACACTCTTGGACAATTGGCTAGTGTAAATATGTTCAAGATAATGGGAGTTACACAGCAAAGGAACCAATGTTGTCTTACCAATGATTAATAGATTAGAGCAAGAAAGATACCAGCATGACTCTGTTTTCAGGCTATTTTTTTGAAACAGGCACTTAAAATGCAGACTGACTATATTTGATCTGGAAGATTGTATTGCAGGAACTTTTTGAGAAGTGAGTGGCAAAGAAAGTCTGGAGGTATGAGACTTCCTTCCATTTTTTTCTTCCTCCATCCTGACACACCAACTCCAGCTCCTCCAGAGCCACCTTGAGGGAGAAACGAGGAAGCAGAAGCAGCAGACACTGCCTGCGTTCTGGGTAGCTAGCACTACACACTTGGTAGCGAATCAAGTGTTAATCTTGAAAAGCCACCCCTCTCCCGTCCCAAAATAATTGATGCTAGATCCACAGTGATTTGGGCTTGGAAGTGCCTATTACAGGCAAAAGCATTGGCATGTGATTCCCCTTGCCCCGCCTTGTTCTAATCAGCGAGCATCACAGCCTGACAGATGCTGCTGAAGCCTCTGAAACAGCTTTCAAGTAAGCCCCCCTTCCCCTTGCACCTTCCCAAACAGCCTGCACAAAGGCAGTTTCCTGGGGGTTTGACACGAAGGACTGCAGTTTTATATGCAATAAAAGAAATGAGGAAAAATTGGGTCCCATGGAGGAGCTTGTATTTCCCTACTGCCCTAAGGATCCAGGGGTTACCCTTTGGGATGCTCTCAATCAAGAAGTGACATGCAGTCTTTACAGCTGAAAGACTATGAGACTCTGCAGTTACCAAAGGAGGGAGGAAAAAAAAGCATTGCTACATTACAGTTGGAGAACTTCTAGATGTAGAAGTACCGTACATGGAAATGAGAACAACTTCTTAGAAAGGAAAAGCCTATTTTATTTTTTGAAATTTGTTATACCCAAAAGCTTAAGGAATCATGGCCAAAGTTTTAAGAGATTCACTCAATGTTCTGCCTTAAGAACACACTAATTCCAAAGCCCAAAATGAGTTGGTTTGGGAACACCTGGGGTTGGGGGGGCCACAAACTCAGAAATACAAGCCACCACCTTCCCATAGGCATGCTGGTTCTGACCTCAGAGAATGCTTGGCATAAATGCTTCTCCTTCCAGGTTCAAGTTTTAGGCATAAGTTGTACCATGTCCTGAAGCGATGGCAGGGGGAAAAAAATGGAGAAGAAAGGGAAGCCTTCAAAAATGTTTTTCAGTAAGTCCTTCTGAACACAAATCTATGCAAAAAATAAATAAATAAAACATGCAAGACTTCAGCAGAAGGAATAACTGATCGTTCAGTTTCGGCTGCAAACTGAAATTGCACCGGGTTTCTATGCTTTGGATTTTTTTTTTTTTAATGTCTTTCTGGTATATATACAACACAGACAAATCTGGAATATGCCATATCAGTAAATTATTACTGGGCTACAAACTCTAACACGTCCAACAGCTGTAGAAAGTCAGATTTTGAACACATTCTTTAACTTCTGACTTTTATAATAGGTAGAATAGATCCAAATGAATAATCCAGGTGCTTAAATTGGCATGAGAATAGTTTACCTTTTGTACCATATACTGCTCTTACTACAACAATCACTGTAAGGATGAATTCACACTGTGGATAATTTCTTATCATGAACCAGGAAAGCCTATTGCCAAAAGTAAATGCCTTATATGTTCAGACTTGCATCTCAGCATATATTTAGAGTATGAGAGTGCTCTAAGCAGCATTTACTTCTTGTACATCTTTTTGGACAGTCTAGTTACTCTAAGAATACAGATGGCCTAAACGCAGATATTGTCAGAGCTACAGTAACAATTTATTCTATCCATAACCTTTATGCCTTGCTCATAGCTATAGAGCATATTGAAACAGAGAGTTAATGCATAGTCCCAGCCGTAGACTTCAGAGAAGAGCAAGAGAGCCCACAAATGGAAATAAGTCACATCTTTCCTTTGGGAAAAATTCATTCTTAGTTCTATTCTCTTTATTAGCATCCATCTTAATCTACCTGTAATTCCATGTAGTGTGTGATTCTTGAACACATTAAACTTCTGTATAGAAAATAAAGTTTTAAACTGCCTCTTAAATTGGTTGATCTTCATTGATCAGTACACATACACAAGAAAAACAAAAAAAACCAAATAACTCTTATTTGTCTCACCTTTAAAAAAAAAAGGGACCTAACATTCCTCCCATCTTCTCGTACAAATTCCTCGCCATACTTCTAATCACATTCACCAGTTATTTGGTCTCAATAATCATGTTGCACGATGTTTTTAAAAAGGATGGGAGAACTGAACACAAGATTTCAAATAAGGAGAAACCGGCACGGTGGCACAGCTCTGCTATTGCAGCCTATTCACTTCCTTCTGTCCCCAGTGCTTCCTATACACTGCACAAGCAGAAAAAGGGCTGCGAGGGGAATGCCCTTGCACTCCACAGTCTGCATTTTGCACCTCCAAAGGTGCTCACACCAGCACAAGAGCTGGCACAACAAGGCTGTACCTGCATACTGTTAAACATTTTAGAAGAGATTTCTAGAAAGTTATGCTACTGATATTTTAAATTTTTTTTTAATTCACCCTCAGCACTTTTTCCTCTCCTGATTAAAGGAAATATTCTTTTGTTGTGACATTGTCAATATACCAGAACTATGAATGCAACATGTAATGTAGCAATGATGATGTACAAGCTCTTTGCTCAGATTAAAAAAGATACCCCATAGCTTCTGTTATTAATCTTATTATAACCGAGTATAATTGCATTACTCTATGTGAGATAGTTCCAGTGATTTCAGCAGTAGATCATATCCTACAGTAAAAAAAACAAACCACCTTACCAGGTAAACAAAGTTGCCTGGAAAATAAATAAATAAATGTGCAAGCAGATTAATGTTTAGAAATTCACAGCTTAAGTGTTCCCTCTCCTCCCCAAAGAGGAACAAACCTCTAAAATTGTAAAGGCAAAAAGGCAGCCGAAACACTATCCATACTGGATGATTCTGAAGTTATATTTACAACATACAGGTAAGCTAAAAACCAGGAAGAGAGCAACACAACAAGCTGCAGTTTGATTTGGGCAACTTCAAAATCTGCTTGACCTCAGATTAGCTGATGCAGGACTACATTCACACTGAACAGCAAAAAAGTCACCTTTAGCTAAAGGTGATTATTTTCAGATATCCAGTTCATTTAAACATAATTTTGCACCGTGTTTACCTTTCAAAATTTCTGGACAAATACTCAAAGAACTACCGTTACAGAGTGAATAGGAGAGACTAGTCCATTTGCAGCCTATGACCTTACGTAAGAAATCCTGCCCCTCCACAAACATATTTGCAAAATTAAGAATGGATTTGAAAACAAGATTTTGAAATCAACATTGATCAAGAACAAACACATGTTAAGTTTGGATAAAGAGAACAGGAGAACCATCTGGACACTGTATAGCTAGCCAAGCTGTAGGATGCTTTACTTGCAAGACAATTAGCAGGAGCTATCATAGCTTTGACTCACGGCAGGTTCTGTGTTTGGGCTGAGGTCACTCTGCTTCAATAAAACCAAAAATAAACCTCTAATGACTCGGTGCAATACAGCATCACACCTTAAAGTGAAATAATCGTACCACAACAGTACAACTAAGAGGTTAAAGATGAAAAAATCGTCTATTTTAATAGATAACTACGCCAGAACTAGAGGAGGTATCAGCCATAAGCAACAAAAAACCCGCATTAGAGTACTGTGTTTTTAACGGTTTGTGGAAAAAAATTTCTAAACTGCCCAGAGCTCCTCCATTCAACAGATCTGCCGGATACAAAGTACACTTAGAGCTGATTCATGTTGAAAAATAAAAGTTATGGCAGAAGTTTAATATTTTTTTAAGGTAATGTTAGAAGAAACAGCTATGATCATCTAATGTAACAATTCCTGTCTAATGTGAGCCATTTACTTTCACCCACTCACACCTACCTGAAGTCCAACAACCGGGGTTTAGCTATTTTGTAGAAAGCATATTTCTTAGAAAGGCCTTCATTCCTGACTTAAACTTCAAGAGAAGGACAAACTATAACTTCCCATTTGTTGTTAGTCCCAATGGTTACACATCCACACCCCTTAAAATCTGCGTGTGGTTTCTAGCTTTCTTGCTTGTTGCTGGGGGGTGAGTACTGGCCCGAGCGGCCCACTCTGGCTCCTCGCAGCAGCTATTTGACTGGCAGCATTTCCCAGACTACTGGCTAAGGTGATTCACCAAACCACATGCAGCGCTTTCAGGTCAGCTCTTATCATTGTAGAAGTGTTTAAATTGGCATTCAAAAAAAGAAAAAAATAAACAGACTGAAGTGCTACTCAGGTTCTCCCAATGCTGATTAATTCCTACTGATAAAAATATTTGCATTTTTTCCAAACAAGACAGACCTCTACCGTTCGACAAAGTTACTGCAAGCTCAACAATTATACCCAATTACCCCAGAACGATTTCATTGCTCTAGTTATAAGCTATGGCTATGCACTGCAACCCAAGGCACTCACTGCAGAGTAGCAATGCAATACTTCAGAGGTAGCTGGATAGCAGAGGTGGTCCTGCACAAGATAAGGCATTTTGCACTCTACAACTTCCTGAAGGGAGGTTGTGACGAGGAGAGGGTCGGCCTCTTCTTCCAGATAACTAATGATAGGACTCAAGGAAATGGCCGCAAGCTGCTCCTAGGGAGATTTAGATTAGATATCAGGAAAAAACTTTTTCTCTCAGAGAGTGGTCAGGCACTGGAACGGCCTGACCAGGGAGGTGGTGGAGTCACCGACCCTTGCGGTTTTTAAGAAGCGCCTGGACAAGGTGCTACAAGACATGGTTTAGTAGCTTAGTGGGTAGTATTGGCGATAGGATGACAGTTGGACTAGATGATCTTGAAGGTCCTTTCCAACCTTGTGATTCTGTGATCCCTCCTCACTAATGCATTTCTTCCCAAGAGGCCATCGGATAGAAATAAGCATACTCCGAACCTCACAATGAGCTGCTCTTTGTGCTGCCGCTTAAAATACAGAGCCATAGATCTGAGCAATGGCCATAGAAGATGGAATAGCAGAAAGCCTTCTAAGAAATTTGGAAAGAGTAAGATGAATGCATGTACCGTGAATTCCAAAGCATCTCATTACAGCTCTGCTTTAAATCGGCCCAAACCGAGCTCTATGACACTGCCACTAATATATGCCAACTAGAAAGATACGGCAAGCCAAATAAATTTGGCAGGGTTTGACTGCTAAACTGATCACTGTACCCAAGCTACCTAGTGCCAGTGTCCCACTGCACCCCAGTTGCCGTGGCCTGCAGCACCGCTGTATCCCTGCAACTGCTTCCAGCACTGTCCAAGAGTTGACATGCTGTTTATTCGGTGAGAAAACAACTAGCACTTGTCTTGCACCTCCCATTCTATTGGCAGACTAGGATTGAAAAAGAAACACTGAATGGATCATCCCTTGTTTTTTACGCCAGAACAGGGCGGGGGGGTGGCAGTGGCTAAAATCCGGATCCTTCAAATAATTTAGGTTGGAAGCGACCTCTAGAGGTCACCTAGACCAACCTCCTGCTCCAAGCAGAAACCACTCTCAAGTTAGACTGGGCTCAGACTGCGTCCAGAAACGGGATGATTACGGGCTAGGGAGAAGGATTGGTAGATTTTAGAGTGGAGATTGCTTTTA
Source organism: Chauna torquata (assembly GCA_013399475.1). Classification (NCBI taxonomy): domain Eukaryota; kingdom Metazoa; phylum Chordata; class Aves; order Anseriformes; family Anhimidae; genus Chauna; species Chauna torquata. The sequence continues at coordinate 468,057 of VXAL01006007.1, read as the reverse complement.
TTCTTTTTAAACTTGGTAGGGATATGGTCGCGCAGAGAATTATGATAGTCTTGCTACAACAGAGTAAATAATTATAGCTATGATACTTTCTATCTAAGAAGCACTCATCTCCCACACTTAAACCACATGCAGTTTCTCACTGTACAAGGATACAAGATGCATATCACACCAAGTAGTTTAAAACACAAGTATACAAAACCTATTTGGAAGCTCTGCTACAATCCATGCAATAGCTTAACTTCAAGGTCAGAAACAGTTGCCATATTGAAATTTTACCCTGTCTTGGTGGTTTGTTTCAACTCCCCAGGACCTGCTCTCTTATGTCAGGGACATAAGGCAGCTCAGCAAGCATTAACCAAAAGGCACAGTACTGCATTACTCTTAGTAGTACAAGCACTGTATCAATACCCAAAGGGTGACAGTAAGGTGACTGAGGCAGTGCCATCTGTAGAAAACATTAGGAGGATGGATGCCTGTCTTATATGATGTGGAAATGTCCTTGATCACCTTACCTCAGCCTCCCAGGGAAGGAATTCACCACAGGCAGCAAGGGACCTGGTGTGGTTTAACCCAGCAGGCAGCTAAGCACCACACAGCCGTTCACTCACTATCCCCCCGACGCCCCC
>VXAL01006007.1:454708-467298 GCA_013399475.1 Chauna torquata | reverse complement strand
GTAAAAGCTTGTGGGTTGAGATAAAGACAGTTTAATAGGACAGAAAAGAACAGCAAAATAATAATCATAATAGTAATAATAAAAGAATATTCAAAGCAAGTGATGCACAATGCAACTGCTCACCTCCCACTGACCGATGCCCAGACCGTCCCGAGCAGCGGTACCCACACCCAGCCAACCCTCACAGTTTTATTGTCCTGTGTGATGCCACATGGTATGGGATGTCCTTTTGGCCAGTCTGGGTCACCTGCCCTGGCTGCGTCCCCTCCCAGCTCCATGTGCACCCCCAGCCCCCTCGCTGGGGGAGCAGCACGAGAAGCTGGAAAGTCCTTGGCTCTGTGCAAGCACTGCTCTGCAACAACTAAAACATCGGTGTGTTATCAGCATTGTTCTCATCCTAAATCCAAAACAGGGCGCATACCAGCCACTAGGAAGAAAGTTAACTCTATCCCAGCTGAAACCAGGACAGGACCACGCTTCCCAAAACACCAAGCTCCTCAGGTTGCACCACTCACCACAGCAACAGTTCTGACAGCTGCCAGAAGGATGAGCGAGGCACACACATGAGCTGCTTGATGTCTGAACTGATAAATTCTCAACTATCAAAAGCTTTGTGACATCTTAAGTTTAAAGGAAGTTTACCGAACTTCATAGGAGCTTCAGAAGCCCACTGTTAAGGCTGTGCAACTATACTGCAGCTTTACTTGAGCTGCACTAGATGTCAGTATTGCCTGCAGGATAGCGTGGCTGAAGCTAGCCGACCACATGCTGAGGACGTATTTAGGGAGTCCTGCATAGTGCTTCCCTCCCAGACAGGGCTCGTGTTTGCATAGCACTTAACAAGAATAAGATCTGCTTTTTGTTCTCACGGAGATGTGCTAAGAAATAACATGCTTTCTCTTTAAAATGCATTCTCCTTCAAAGCTGAGCTAGTCTTGTAACTAGATGAAAGCAAGGTTTAAAACCAAATCAACACGTACCTGCAAAAAGTGCGGTCCAGCTTCTGTAGAGAAACAAAGAAGCTGGCAGACTTCCACACTTTTTTTTTTTGTAAGGAACAAAATTCCCCAGAAAAAGGTAACTCTGAGGTGTTCTGCAAGAAGCAGAACTAGCAGAGCCTGTTTTCCAACAGACTGATGGCTACCGTCCCTCAGACTCCTGTCTTCCCCTTCCCTTTTTCGGACAGGGACAGAAGCAGGCCAGGAGACTTGCTTGCTGCCTCATCAAATAGCACATACTGGCTTGTTCTGCTGCTCCTTCCCTTTGGTAGGGCACTGTTCTGAGTCTCTCACCTCTACTCAACTGCCAACTTATCCAAAGCTTCTGAGAACATGGCTTTAAGGTGCTACCCCTCTTTCAGGTCTGACTGAAGCTGGGGCCATCGTACATCCCCAGTAGTGATTTCTGAATACCATTAGTGTCATCATGACTGTTGTCTCCCTAGGAACAGGCTGAAGATCTGTCAAGTGAAAGCATACCATCTAGCACAGACTAATTCAGGATCTATCAGCCGTGGCATCCTTCAACAACAAACTGCTGCGCAATTGCTTGCTTACAGGCCATGCCATCTCAGTGTATGGGAGCTTTCAGTACAAGTCTGTAAATGAGAATTATTTTTGTCCCCATGGCAACTGACTGTGGGTATGGCCACACTGCAGTTGGAAGATGTGCCTGCCCTTTATTTGATAGCTTCAGCCTAGCTAGCTCAATACAACATAACCATACAGCTAAAGCGCTGTGGGTTAGGCTCTTCAGACACTGACTACACGCTCGGTAGCTAAAAGCTCATGCTGCCATCCCTTAACTGCTCCTGGTACCGAACCTGCCATCCCACAACCGCAGAGGAACCGCAACCAGCTACAGAGCAGCATCTGGTAAGAGGCATACATTGTGCTCTCTGAAATGATTTCAGCACTCATTGTTCAGAAGTGTGACATATTAAAACAACTTTAAAATATAAAGGGCATAGGTCATATCCTGTCCCTGCCAACCAGAGTCACCTATTTAAATATTTAAAAGTAACACAGACACCAGACAGAAGAGGCAACACGTTCCATACCACAGATGGAGGTACTCAGCAGGCAAAGAGGCCAATTGAAACAATAAGCCTATGGATGCTTCCAGGTTTCACATTATGCTAAAACACTCATTGGCTTGAATAAGAGCATGTCTGAATCCCTCTCATCAGGCTTATATTCAAAAATCTGAATTAAATCTCTGCTTTGTTTTAAGCATAAGTCACATCTACCCATCATAACACTAAGTCGTAGCCCCATGAAATTTTATGTTGCACCACAGCAAGGCATGATGATAGTGGTTTTAAATCCACTATCTCCCACGAGCACGAAATCCTGAGTCCTAGACTACTTTTATGTTTAAGCTGCCTCAGACTTATTCTTCCAATTAGTCAGAAGACAACAGAAAGAAAAATCAAGTGGATGCTTTAAAATACCACTGTATACAGCTGGTACCATTTTCAGTCACTGACTACATATGCTGATTTACACATGCTAAACAGTGCCTCTTGCAGCAGAGAGGACTCAGCCTCACAAAAGACACTCACCTATGGAGTGAGTTATGCCCTTTCTTCACACAGAGAAGAAAGCTGATCTTGACCTCCCACATGCTTTTTCTTGTGAGAACTGGAGAAGTCACACAGGAAAGTTCTTTTGCTTCTACTTTAACAAATTCATTTCACTATTTATTTTGTCATATATGAAACCAAAATATCTCAGAAACAAGGAGAAACAATGAAGTTTTGTTTCAGTCTTGAAAAGTCTTTTTGTTACAATAACTTTGCACATGCAATCCACAGATTGATCTGGGTGCCCAGATCAGCAATTATTTGACTCTGTAACACTCCACCAAATGCTGACTTCTGACCTCATAAGGACGATCCTTTTCCCATCAGATCAAAAAAACTTCTCGTTTCTCAAATTTACTTGTAAAACCCCAGGCTCTCAGGGAGGCCTGTTCTCTTCATATAGAGGACAGCAGTATCTCTCCCTCTAAGCCACAGCACAGTGTTCAGCCACTTGCTTTGTTAGGAAGTCAGCTATTCAGGACCAGAGACACTTCCTAGTCCAGATGAGGAGGGGGTCGGCCTCTTCTTCCAGGTAACTAGTGATAGGACTCCAGGAAATGGCCACAAGTTGCGCCTGGGGAGATTTAGATTAGATATCAGGAAAAACTTTTTCTCTCAGAGAGTGGTCAGGCACTGGAACGGCCTGACCAGGGAGGTGGTGGAGTCACCGACCCTCACGGTGTTCAAGAAGCGCCTGGACAAGGTGCTACAAGATATCGCTTAGTAGCTTAGTGGGTAGCATTGGTGATAGGATGACGGTTGGACTAGATGATCTTGTAGGTCCTTTCCAACCTTGTGTTTCTATGATTCATAACTGTGTCATAAGCAAAACCTGTTAGAAAGGAGGCTCACGGGTGTTCACTGATATTCACAGTGAAGTCACCAGATCGTAACATTTTATTGTGCACTTGTTGTCCGTAAGTATGTTTGCAATGCACCTTTAAAAGGCACCAGGATACCAATCTAAATACCATGAGGTAGTTGTAATGCCTTGAAGGCAAAAGCAAAAAATGATTAAGCAGAAATATTTAGAGAAGAGATACTACATATAGGCCACTACAAACAAACAACAGCACAGAAGAAATATGGAAGGCATTTCTGTTTAAGTCTGCTTCAACTCATTCTGCAATAGCCAGAAGGATCTTTAACTCCAGTCAGAGGGATGGGAGTTAATGGTCTGATAGTTCCCAAGAAAGTACCTTGTGGCTGTCCTCTTACACCACCTTGCAAGAGCCACCACAGTCCCAGCATCAGACCTGGCAAACTGATCAAGCCATCATTTTAGACTTGTAGCAAGCGTTGCCCATGGCTTCAGGTATTCCTAAAAATGAACTCCGCAGCAAAGATGAAACAATTCACAGGCAAGAGAAGCCATGCAAACGCCACGCCAGCCTACTCTGTACTTGTAATCATAGCCCAGTGTACAATAACTGGCATCTAAGCTACCATAAAAGCTAAAGACTGAAAATACAGGTCCCTGTATTGGTATATTGCCAGTCCACAAAGTTTGGAATTAAATATAAGTTTCACGTTTTTCAGAGAGCCTTGGTCCACTTGTCTCATTTTCTCCCAAAGCTGATATGGCAGATCAGACTGCTTTAAGACAACTGTTAGAAGAAAACAAATAGTAGAACCTGGTAAAAACATGTGAGAACAAGAATAATTTCCTACTGCTCTACTCAGTCACAACAGTGAATCATCAGCCAGTTAAACAGCTATTCTATATGGAAGTTGAAATTACATTTTGTCTTTCCAAATTCAGATGTTCTAGCTAGTTCTCTGCTCTTCACCCCAGTTACAGCTTAAAATATTCAAGTTTAATGCTACATTTGCAAAAGCATTTACTGCAGAACTGAGGTATAAGGGAAGTCAAAGCCAGGATCCAGGAGTCACAATGTTTGAGTGATTCCTGGCTGATCTCCATGAGGACTCCTGCTTGCCTGTCTAAAAGGGAGATAGCTTTCAAGTTTCTGTTTCAAACCCAGAGAAGCTGCATTGTTCCAGGAAAGGAAGCTAGTTTCTGCCTGGTTTCCTCATCAATAGGATTACATCAGCTTCAGCTAGACATCAAAGCCTCTGGGATTTTCAAATTCTATTATGACCATGAAGGAAAGATAAAAGCACACATTTTTCATTTGCAAACTCAGTATATATCCATTAGTCTTGGGCATTTTTTATTATTAAATATTCTTTTAATGCAGCTACTTCAAGGTTGACTATTCATAAACAGTATGTGCACCAACCCCTCCCCCGGTGCCAATTATTTATTCAAAAGCTGGCTCTGAGGACCAAAGAAGTGTGCAAGTCTGCCAGCTTACACGCAGCATGACAAACCATATTTCAGGAAAATGACTCAGTAAGTTCAAAATGTTTTACACATTTAATTAAGCCTTACACTAACTCCACTTGGCAAGCACAAGCATGAATCATGGAAGCTAGATCACAGGAGCAGCTGAGAGCAACACAAGAACTTAAATGCCTACTCCTGGAGCTGAATAATTACTTACTACAGCAGGAATCCAAGAGGAAACATTCTGCTTCCTAGGCAAGTATACTGTGGATAGGAAGAAGGGTGGGGAAAAAAAAAGAAAAACACAACTAAGCACAGATGCTACACTGATCAATACTAGAGGAGGCATTGCCATCAAGCCCTCTTACAATCCTCAGTATGTCAACAACTGAGGCCGCAATACTCATCCACTGCTCTCATTTCAGTCTTCTACAAAACCGTGTCCAAGAAAGGACAGCACACCTATGCCAAAGAGTAATATGAAGAGACAGCAGTAACGCCATTAGCATGAAGTTTTGTGTCATCATTGTGCATGTCATTGCATTTACTCCATAGTTACCATACTTATTTGCAACTCTTTTGCATACTGTAAGACATTGCAGTATCCTGAGCTTCTTGACTTAAGTATGCACCCTAAGATGCAATATTGAGCAGAACTGCCAGCAGCAGAGATCAAGCTTACACAACACAAACATGGTACTAAGCAAAAAAAAAAAAAAAAAGCAAATACCTATATTTTCCTGTTGTTCACAGGTTACCACCCATCCCCAATGCTTGTGACAATTGGCAGAACTATGTAAGAACACTGAGAAGAGATTATCATCTGAAGACCCAGAAGACCACAAAAAAAATGTGCAACAGGAGTCTAGTTTAGAAGGATCCACAAAATATCCATAACAGAGCTATAAACCACTTCCCACCATGCCCTAGAAAATTTGAGACCAATAGCAAATTAAGAAGCTATATACGTATATCACTAGCTTGTTGCAGGGAAACAGAAGTATAGTCATTGTCCTTTGCTCTCTTCCACCATTTGAATTTCATAAGTAGATTACAACAAAGTAATAAGTTATCCTATGTTACAAGCACTACTTGTGTATCCCCTCTATCATTGCTGTGCTGATCTGCATGGTGCCCAGCTTTCCCACTCAATATGGGGCCCACAAGTTTAAGGGCACTATTAAACACCAAAAAGATGCAAACTGAAACGCCTCCACTTGCTTCTTGCATCCCCTCTCAAGTTACAAGGTTGACGCAGCAAAGGCAATATTAACACCTTGTTAGTCAAGCCTAGAGACGACAGCACTAAACATTTGCTGCATTATTCCCATTTCTTTTCCATCACGCTGCTAATAGGACTGCTATCACAAAGAAAGGATCAAAACAGTGAGGGAAGCAATGGGAAGGCTACAGCAGTGCTGCGTCCCTTCTCCCAGTATAACAAAAAAATGGTGATTAGGAAAGAGGCAAGCAGCTCTTCATACTTTGCCTAGCAAACAAGACTGACATCAGCAAAAATCGTCTAGGTCTTTTACTCACACCAGGGAATGTTAGTGTGCATTGCTGCCAGTACTGACCACAGCCACCCAGTTTAAGAGGCTAGTGTCTTGTTTTGGGGTCTTCCACAACAGTAGCTCAAAAAACTCAGCATGCTTGAGACCTGCCACTGACATCACCACCTTCTGCACTGTTTGCATGATGTCCAGCCATGGCTCTAGCATCTTTTCACTGTTTCCACCACCCAGCTGGAATCAAAGCTCTGTTACACAGCTGTCTTGAAGATGAAATCACAGCCCACTCAGTAGCTTAGTTTACTCCAGAGACCAGCTGTTTCTTACATATTTGATAAGATCTCCAGAGCAAAGGCTTTTCTCCTCCTCTCTCTCAAAAAACTCCATTCCCTAGGTAGGTATGTGCTCTGTGCCTCTAGTACAAGTCTACAGCAAACCTACCAAATTTAAAGAAAATGGGTACTCCTTTGGTTTTCACCTACCAGGTGAAACCTAGGCAGCTTCTCTTCAAACATACTCCCTCACCACACCTCTGCCACTGGCTCCTCTTCAGCAGCACAGGCTTTGGACAGAATCGCACCTCAGAGGCCCACGGTGTCCAGGGCAGCCAGCAGTGACACTGCTGGGAGGTGGAGGAGTGCTAAGCATCACCTTGCTCCAGCTTTGTTTTCAGGAACGGAAAATAGCCTTCCTTCTCCCATTGCCCTCCTAAAGAGCTTTCCAGAAGGATTTGAGAAGAGATTAAGAGACCAAGCATTTCAAGACATCCTTTTTAGCTAAAAGCATTTAAAATCACTCTTAGCATTACCTCCTCATTCAGCTAGACAGAGTGCTCAAGGTAGCTTTCAAGACCATGACTGCAGCACTTCAAGCAGGGCACTCAGCACCTTTAACTACCTGTGCCATAACACAGCCCTCAGACACACTGCAGGATAGGGAAATTAGCAGGTACACTGCCCCTATACAAGCCAGAAACAATTTTCACGTGACAGTCACTCAGAGAGGGCTCATTGGCCTAACCAAGGCACTACTTTACTTTCTAATTCCTTTGTAGCACCACCTGTTGTAGGATAGGTGATTCACAACCCTCAGACTCCTTAAAAAGAAATAAACCAAGTCATGTTAAAAAGCTGCTGTAACAAATACTTGTACAAGATGCCTCTCTCAAAACTCTTCATCATAATATAGTTGGTTTTTTTTTTTTGTAGAAGAAATGCATGAGAATGTAAATTAAACAAACATGTTAGTGCATAACAGGAAGCAATGCAGTCACATTAAATAAGGCACACTCTTGGAAACGAGAGTATCATCTTTTTTTAGCAGTAGTGTATTGCTCATTATTCTGTTAATTTTATTTTCTTCCATAAGAGATACTACTAAATATTTTAGGTTTACCTTCTCATTGAAGTTGAAAACTGAGAGTTAGACTAAAAAGATGAAAGTTTTAGCTTGGTAAGTGTTGAGAATTCCCCCAGCTCCACATCACAGGAAGTGAGAGCTGTGGTTGCTGCAGCATATGAAAGGACCGGACTCTCTCTTCGGGTTTTTAAATATGAATAAATATGCTTTAACATCACATTTAAAACTCGGGGCACCACAAATAACAGAGGACATTAACATAAGGGGTAGAGAGTACTTTAATCATCCATCTTACATGCAATTGCTCATTAGTACATAGAATGCTCCCCCCACCCCCACCCCTTTTATTTTCAGATTGGTGACAGAAAGAATCCTACACAGGACTGACAGAACCAATAATCAGTCTGCTAATTACTGACTTCACACAAACAGCAATTAAAAAGGGAAGAAAGCAGCTACAAAACAAAGACAAAAATAGTGAAATAGTGGTCACAGAATCCAAGCCCACTCTGGATGACACAGGTCCAAACAGGGTCAGAATTTGTAATTTACTAAGCTCTTTCCGCACATTCAGAATGAAAGTACTTATAAAACTTTGTTTTAACTTCATATAACTACCAAGAGGTCATGATACCTACTTTAAGCAACTTAGATGTAAAAAATTCTGTACAGATGCTGAATCAGTTTTGAGTATCTGGGAATTTGCAGTTAACTTCACATAGTCAATGCTGTATGAATACCCACCTGCAACCCTAGATGTCAAATCTTTATATTCAGCCCAACACTTTTCTGGGTGGGGCTGAATCCTCCATAGAGGTGTTTATACTACATGAATTTCCTGGCACCTGTAACAAATAACCGGCCAAATGAGGGGAAAAAAAAAAAACTGTTTCAAACATCTAGGTGTTTAAAAAGAGGTAATTGACCTTTCCCTCTTAACTTCCAAAAGATGTTTCAATCAAACACACAGATTTCACATGCCACTAACTCCAATGTAATGTAATTCTTGTGAAATCTCAGTAGTAACATGCATGTACTGACGACAAGCCCTCTAAACTCGCACAAGTTCTGGGTTTGACTCATTTGATCAAATACAGACACACAAATTAATTACCCATGGTTCCCCTTCTAGTCAACAGGGAAAACTAGGCAGGTTCTTGGATAAAATAAATTGTACCCTAAAGCAGGTAAGTACCTAGAAACAAAAGCTTAAATCTTGACACCTACAGTGACAAAAGGATAATTCTTCTGTGTCTAAAAATGTCCATTTGAGAATATATATTTTAGTCACAGTTGGTGGAGCTACCTTCTGACTTTCCCTATCATCTCTCCGAAATAAAGTAGTCAGAGGAAAGCTTTTTCTTCCAGAGCAGCAGCACTGTTTGTCTTGCTTCAGTTATTCTTTGGCCATATCACTTTTTCTTTGAGGAAAGTTATTCATAAAACCTTGGACATAGCTAAAAATAATATACAGGTTGGGAGTGGAGGTAAAGAAGAGAAGAGGATTCGGGGGAAGAATTGTTATTTCAACATGAAACACCATATGTTCTCATGAGAGAACAAACAGCAAGAAAATTAGAGAAAAAAATTGACTTTCCCAGCTCACTGTAATGAAGAAGAATAATGGGCTTCCTCATCCTAGAGCTGCAGCCATCTATGTGTAAAATTGTAGTTTGTTTCCACTATAAATAAATTTAGAAAAAAGCCACAGCTCTCTAGGAGGCACCATACTCATCACAGAAACAATTTATCCTCAACTCTAGGGACTGCCAAGTGATTCATAATTCCCGATGACATAATTAGCTCACAGCTAGCACACTCTTGGGCACCAACTGCCATAATGGAACAAGTTCGTTTTCATGAGGGAACAGTTTTCCCACAGATGAACTTTCTTAAGTAATAACCCTTGTTCAAAATCAAGCATCCTAATTCTGTTAAGTGTTTTGTAGCTTGCATATAGCTTACGAGAAATTCTTTTCCCCATTCAGCATGACATTTGCTCAGTAGTGACTGCTACGGTCCAGCCTGTAAAAATTATTTTAAAAGCTTTGGAATGCATACATTGCTATATACTGACTGACTGCCTGATTAAGTGAATCAGAGTGGGCTGTTTTAGTGTCCACTTAGGAGGAAAAAAAATGGGGGAAAGGGAGAGGACCACAATTACAATTTCCCTGAACTATGTGAGTTGCACCATCCTGCTATATCAGTAGTTCTTGAACTATCAAGAACAGAGGTGAGATCACTGCCACAGTAGAGTCCTGACTCAACAAATGCTCAAGAAAACCATGGCCAACACACACGAGTCACACTTCAGTAGGAGTAAGCATCAACTGTAATCTAAGGTAAGGAAAGTTCTGCTACCAGTTGTAGTTACCAGCTATGTTCTCTCCTAGCTAGAAACCCATCACACCTCCTCATTATGGTCTCAATGGATATTGAACCTGAACTGGATGTTTAACCAAGGTTTCTGAGAAACAGGATATATCAACCTTCAGCCACAGAGAGAATAGTTTTAACACAGGCTGTCACTCACCATAGATCATCAACATCTTCACAATGGCTGCAGAAAGCCAGAGTGTTTAAGAAACCCTGAACAAAGTTCATGGACTTTTTCAGAAGAATTTTTTATAATGCTGTTAACTCCATCTCTGGTGTCTCTGAGCCACAACAGCACAGTGCCCAAAAGCAATAGAAGTGACTCAAAGTGGCAGAGACTGTGCAATAACTAGAAACCAAAAGTTTAATATAGATATTTTAAGTTCAACAATATCACATTCAAACGTAAAATTTTCCTTCAGTTTCTGTAATAAATGTTTCTACTTTTGAGTGGTTTTTTTTGTTTGCTTTTTTGTCCAAGACACTTGAAGTTTTCCAAATCTATTTGGTGCAGTTATGTGAATTGCATGAGGGAGAGGAAGAAGGAAAAAAGATCAGAGTAAAAAGCAGTTTTTCTTCTTTTTACAATGATCTCTCTCCTACTTATGTCCCAATTTAATTGGTGAAGACAACAACAAATCTATATATAAAGAATCAGAAGTAACAAAATTCTCTTTCAAAGAGAGGAGTATGGCTATTGTCTCATCAGCTTTTCTTCCAGTGCTGGGATCCTGAACACAGGCTCTGGGGTACAATAAGAAGAGACACTTCGTTCGTTGTATGTCCTCATCTGTCCCATCTCACCTTTTATCCACACAAAGTCAAGAGTGGAAAAACCCTTCACCTCCACCAAGAACATGCTTTTACATAACTCCATGCAGAATAGAGTGTAAACAGAGATCAATAATCATCCTAGAACAAGTTGCAGTTAATTAGTCTAAAAAAAAGCGTTAGAAAAATAGGCACTGTGGATGCATTCCTCAAAATATCAAAAAAATTGATTTCTAAAATCAAGGTTATTACATATCAAATCCTTCATAAAAACAAGTACTTGAGACCCAAAAGACATTCAACACAAGGATAAAACAACTCACATAGCCTTCATAATGTATTCTCAAGGGAAAATTATGGGAAGAAGAAAAGTGCCCATAATTTGTCTCTTAAATATGTCACCAGTGTAATTTTGTAAGGACCTCTGCAAGGTCATCATTTTTCAGTAATCAGATAAGGACCTCTATTTGAGCTCATTCAGTACCTACATTTAGATCATTTAGATAAAGAAATACATGATCCGTGAGAGACTTGTATGGATCCCTGTTTCAGGTAGGTGTGTAGCATAACATCTGGACCCACAGTTAGCCACTCATTGTGATAACATTGCATTGCCTTGATAAGATTGAAACACAGGAAGTTCTACTAAAACATGAGGGGAGATTTTTTTTTTTTAAAAAAACACCACACTCTAAGGGTGATCAGACAGTAGAACAGGTTGCGGAGTCTCCATCCTCAGAGCTTGTCAAGGCCCAGCTGGAGAGAGTCCTCAGCAAATTCCTGCTCTAAGCAAGGGGGGAGTGGGAGGGGAAGGTGTCAGACTAGATGATCTCCAGAGGTACCTTCCGACATCAGCTATTCTACCATGCTATGGACATTTATCATCACCATGATGACAGCAGCACTAGAGCAACAAACCTCAAATTTTTACTGCTATGCGAGGTTTTATGCTTTACTCAGTACAATCACAACATAGTCTTTCTTCAGCTACTAAATACTGCTATCACTTCTACATGTAACTTTAAAAACCAATCAGAAACATAAGCTGTTACAGTCATTAGTTACAAAGGTTTGGTCTTTCACTGAAGATTCAGTAAATTAATCTCCCCTGTGAACATAGGCAGAGAGCCTGCAGTGCATGCTCACCATGAGACTGCACACTGGGAACCCATCTTTGCTCCCTCTGATTTTATTGTTCACACTGGCACACGGTACAAGTACAGTACATGGTATCAGCAGAAAGTTACACATCTTTGGAAATTCAGTCCAGGAGTTGATGATAAGCACAGGTCCTGCCATTTTCAGTTTTGCCATGTGGTTTTCACAGAGCAAAATCTAGAGGATTTACCTGGTTCTGTTTCTGGTTGTCTATCAGCACTTCTACTGCAACCCACCGCTACTTTCCTGAAAGCCCCCTACAAGCCTTCAATTAGAAGCATGCAACCCCCCTTTGGAAAGGTAAAACAACCCAAAGCAGAGGAATGCTACAATCTTGCTTCTGAATGCAGCGATTTCAAAGTCCTACCAGCTATATTGCACATATGCTTACACTCATAGAAGGATGTGACAAAATATTGCTGCCAACTGCAACTTCAGGGAAGAGTTTAGATAGAATGTAAATGCTTAACTTGGACCTAGACCAAACCACAAAGCACAGTACCCTTGTTTAAGTACATGTTTGTGCCTCCAATAATAT
>VXAL01006007.1:389555-448950 GCA_013399475.1 Chauna torquata | reverse complement strand
AAAAAGCCGAGCGCGGGGGGAAAAAAAAAAAAAAAGAAAAAAGGAAAAAAAAGCTGGAGGAGAGCGCGGCCGCCGCCGACCGCAGCGGGAGGAGAGGAGGGGGACGGTGCGAGGCGACGCCGGGACCCAGCCCGGGACCCTCCGCCCGCTCGGTAAGATGGCTCCCCGCCCGCCCGCCCGCCCAGCCCCGCTCAGCACCGCCCCGGCCGCCGCCTTCGAAGCCCGGGGCTGCGCGGCGACGGAGCGCCCCGTCCCGCCGGGACCCCCGGTGCGTGCCCGAGCGGGCGGAGGGAAAGATCAATATTGGATTGGGAATGTTCCCTCCCCCTAACTCGAAGCGCGAATGTATAGCGATAGGGAGCACAGCTAACAGCAGGGTATGTAAAGTTTACCGAGCCTGGCATAATTCTAGTCCTACAATGAAAAAGCAAGTGATAACGAGGATGGATGCTTGTATTCCTTTACTACGCTGCCAGTAGTAGAGCCTATTCATCCCCCCTCTAGCTCTTGCAGCTTATTACAACCTTTCTACAACTGCCATGACACATTGCACCAGGCACCCAGCTGCAGAGACCACAATTCATGCAGGTGCTTAGTCAAACTGAGGATAAAACAAGCAGGTTACCTTTTCCTGGCAACTTTATTATCATGTTCTGAAAGGTGTTACTGCTAAATAAGGCACTGCTCCAAGAACCATTTCACAACAAATAGGCAATGTGCAAAGTGCATTTTCCTTCTCTTCTATGCTCGAAAAGCCGCAGTTTATTTCCATAGCAGCAGTGCTGTATAAATTCAGAGCAAATTTTAGTGAACAATAAAAACTCTATAGAGGAATGGTCAAGCAGTGTTCTTCCCTGAATTCTGTTTCAGCTGATTCTGCTCGATAAGCTGCCCTGCAAGCTTAAATACCACAGAGGGTCGTGGGAGAGAGTCAACAACAGACTGACCATAATAATAAGAGATGCAACACACAGGCCACAAACAGTGCTGTGTGTTCAGAAACTCAAGAACTCAGCCTTTTAATTCTCTAGTAGAATATGAATGCTTTTCTTGACATCTGTGCCAACACTGAACTAACAACTTGCAACACCAATTATGCAGCTTCATCTGCCTTACAGATTGAGCAATTAGATAACTACATTACTAGCTTTACTCACCACTTGCAAAAAAAAATGTAGTGGGAGTGCTGTCACTCACATCACAGACGCGTACCTGAAGTCAGAAGCTACAGTACCTGGCTGCTGCACAGCACCCAGCTCTTATGCTCTGCCTGTGCTTCTCCCCCTGGAACACATGGCAGAGGTGGGCACATTTACTACCTGGAACATGAGGCACAGGTGCCCCCAGGCAGCCTCGCAGTGCCAGAGCTGTGAGATCAGAGCCAAGATCACAAGTGCAACACACATTCAGAGCACAAACCATGCTTGCTTTCCAAAACCCAGAGGCCTTCATTGATCAAATGGACGCATTCCTAAAGACATGCAAAGGCTGTACACATCATCACATCGTGTCATCCTGATTTTTACAGGATCATAGAATGGTTTGGGTTAGAAGGGACCTCAAAGATCACCTAGTTCCAAACCCCCTGCCACAGGCAGGGACACCTCCCATCAGACCAGGTTGCCCAAAGCCCCATCCAACCTGGCCTTGAGCACTTCCAGGGATGGGGCAACCACAGCTTCTCCGGGCAGCCTGTTCCAGTGCCTCACTACCCAAATAGTAAAGAATTTCTGCCTAATATCTAACCTAAATCTACCCTCTGTTAGCTTAACACCATTGCCCCTTGTCCTTTCACTACAGTCCCTGATAAAGAGTCCATCTCCAACTTTCTTGTAGGCCCCCTTTAGGTACTGGAAGGCGACCATAACGTCTCTTCTCTGGGCTGAACTCTCAGCCCGTGTTCATAGGAGAGGTGCTCCAGCCCTCTGATCGCCTTTGTGGCCCTCCTCTGGAACAAAGCTTTGATTTTAAAAGCTTTATGTTTAGCTCTGACTTACGGGATTGCATTTTAGTCTTTGGGACACAAAGCTTGGACACCACAGGCTGAAAGCAATAGCAAAGTGTCCACAGCAGCAAGGAACGGGTGAAATGGGTCATGCCCAGATAGTCCTAGGGGAGGCAAATCAAGGTAACAAATAGGGGATTGTTGCATCTGCATTGAAGTTACACAAGCTTCAGATTCCTAAGTATCTGGCAAATGGTTCTCCTATATTTGCAATGGGTGCATTTGATGTAGTTAAGAATTTGAAACAAAGGTTAATCATGTAGTGCTAGAAATAATCGTGTCACTGCAAAGTGATCAGTCACATTTAATTACAGTAACATCTAATGGACATCCAGAACTGGTGTTCTTTTGTATGAATAGAGGAGCAGAAAAACCCCATGCTTCCCTCCCCAAATCCCTGTGATCCACTTACAAAGACATTGGGTCAGAAAAGGAACTGAATTTCACAGAATTGGGAACTGTCCTCTTCCAAAAATATCACATTAGGGATGGGATAAATAAATAGAAAGAGTGGATGGCATAGGTGGAATATCACAGAGGCAGAAGATGTGCCAGGGAACAGATGGAAGTTCAAAGCAATTTGTCTCCGGGGCACGTAATGAATCTGGTTAGAGCAAGAAGTCATGGCTAGAAATTGTTACAGAATTTTTATTTCTTTATTTTTATTTATTTTAAAGGCCGCCCCCCGCCCCCCCCCATGTTAGTTTAGCCACAGTCACAGTTTAGTAGAAGTAATAATTGCAGATATGCTAACTAGGTCAAGAATTGCATGAAGATTATTTTAACTTGTTTCAAGAGTATAGAAGCATTTTTATCTCCTGTGTAACAAAGCATTGGACTACTTACACAGTGGTTTTTAATCTATTTTCACCTGTCTCCTGAGTACTAGCTAAAGGCTGCTGCCAGATGCACAGTGGAGGATTAGATACATCAATATCCTGTGGTGTTATGGTAACTCCTGCACTAGCAGGAGATGCACAAGTGCGGAAGATTTCAGAAGAGTGTTATCTATAACTAGCGTCAAGTATCTTGACACTAATAATTTATACCTCCACTGCTTTGTGAAAATGGAAAGTACTATTTCCCATTTGATACATGGAAGGGAAGAGATGCAGAGAAATATTACTTTCTGTTGGTAGCCTAACGTACTTTTAGGCTTGTGAAACTACACATATGCACAACCCATCTTCACTCAAAGCTTTAGCTAGGCTATCTAGCTCAAGGGGCTATCTGAACACAGAGCATGGCTGAAACACGTACTAGTGACATATCAGAAGCCAGGGGAAATCCTCCCTTCTTCAAGGGCATTCCCAAGGTCCTCCTCTGTATTTGAATACCTATTCCTGCTTGCCAGTGTAAACATCGCCTATTATTAGGCAGGCCACATTGAAAAGTTGGGCAGATGCTGCTGGCATCAACCAGCTCTTTGACCAAGTGAAGCCTCCTTTGCTGCACACAGCTTTCTGGGTCAAGGTCAACACTTACCCAGCCTCAACTGTAGCACCGTGCCAGCAAAACTTTAGCTCAATACCTCCCAAGCATACAACAGCTATACGGAACGTTTTCTTAGAGGAAGGATTACCATGGGTGTTAGCACCAAGAAAAGGTCAGTTGTCTGAAGCATGAATATCATTATATCAGGATGTTAAAAAAAAAAAACAGCAACAAAAGCCCATATAAAATTGCTAGGGGCAAAGAAAAGAAACAACAGCCCTCTGCTCCTTTCCGACGCTTCACTAGAGAACATCCAGCCATTTAAGCGTGCCTCCAGTCTCATGCCATTTTTCGCTGCCCAAAGTCTCCTAGAAAGCTTTGAATGCTCAACTACAAGAAGCCCAACCATTGGTTGTTACTGTAATCTCTAAAGCAACCAGACTGCACACTGAAATGTGTGCTGAAGTTTCCCCAAAGGATGCCTAGGACTTAGAGAAGAATTACATGGGAGCAGAGTATTAGCAACATCTCCAGCAGACTACTTTAGGTTCCTGTGGCATGAAAAAAAAAAAAAAAAAAAGACTATTTGGTCCTTTCCAGCGATTCCTGCTGCATACTGCAGCCAAGAACGATGAACACTCTGAGGCAGGAAGAACTCTGCCCTGCAGCACAGATACATACACAGATTTCAAGCAAGAAGCCAACTTTTAGCTCACTTATTCCATAGAACATTTGTACCTATGGCTTATGCACATGTATTGTCCTCTCCAAAATACAGGCACAGATCTGAGACTAGCACAGGAAGACAAAGGTACTCTTGAACAACACTTCAAAACACGTCAGTTGACTGTAAACAGTTGACATGAACCGGAGGAATAGGACATAGAAACCCTTCTGATAGAGACCCATCAGTAAAGGATCAGTTGCACTGCAATCACTGCACAGTTGCAGAAGGCAATGCATACAAAGACCACGCACAAGCAAAACCACAACAGCAAATGAAGATGCCTGAGCACAGCCCAGTCATCACGGTAGACTAGCACAGCCCAGTGCTCATCACATGTGGAGCCATCAACAGCCTCTCCAGTTTACCATAAAAACCACAGCCCTCTGGCAGGGGTGTAGAACAGAAGACCATAGTCCTATGTTATCTGTTACCACGCTGTGGAAGTCAAATGAATGAAACCTGCTGTGCATGACCAGTTTCCTATAATCCATGCAATTCACCACTGCTCATATACAACTAAACCTGTATTAGGTGGATGAAATCCTGTAGTGAATGGGTAAACGTCAAATGCTAGAAGTAAGCTAGTGAAAGTATGGTAGTTTAAGAACTGCACAGAAGCCATGCATCACTATGACGGAGGAAAGTCTCAGTTGCCTATGCCTTTTTGTTTTTATACCAGAGTCATCAAAACCTACTCTTCCTGATTGAAAGCAGGCAAACAAGCAAGATCCCCACAGTATTTTTCTCTGAGAGCAGATGTTGAAATGCTTTGAGCTCATTACTAAAACAAGATGACTACAGTTCCTCAGCAGAAGCTGTCTTTGTTCAGTGCTTCAACATTAACTACTTCAGGTTCAGTACTCGAACGTTCACCATCACTTGTGCTGAGCATGTAGAAGAGCACAAAACAAGATTTACACATTGCTAAGTGAGCAACACACAGTGGAAACATTGCTTACTTCCACATAAGGGATGTCCCTAGTGCTGATAAAACAAATCAGCTATTTAATTGTGAATTACATGCCTGATCATCCCTGAGAAACCCAAAAGGAACTGATGGCAAATAAAATAAGGCATTCAGGATCAAAGCAGTACGCAACTGTTCCCTGCAAAGCTCATAGCAGAACATTGCAAATTAAAATTATGCCCACTATGTCCCCTGAAATATAAAGTGCTGAACACTGGAGAAAAGGTCTACTTAATTGTTGACCTTCGCAGTGCTCTGGCTTGACCACCTGTACTTTATGAGAAGGTCTAGACTGAACAGCAAAACCAATGCTTAGGGAGTAACCGTGGTAATCAGGCGCTTCAGTTTAAAGGGTGCAACAGACTGGTGTTACCAACCAACCTGGTGCCCATGCAGAACAGGGATGAAGGCTGCTAGGAGCTGTAGAGAGAAGAACACTTTTTCACATGAGTTCTTCTTGATTACCTGCATTAAGGTTACAGGTACTTAACACATACTGCACTCATCAGTTCTTCATATCACTGAACAGTTAAATACTGGAAGTAATACCTCAGCAAACAGAAGACCTAGGTATCTGGAGTAGGCCAACCTCCTTCAGTACAGGCATGGCTTAGCTGAGGTCCCAGTAGCCCAACAGGCTAGGAATGACCAGCTAAAGAAACAGGAGCCCCACTGAGTTGCTGCACTGCACCTCTGGCTTAGTTTAGGTACAGAGCAAGAACTGGTCTCAGTCTGCGTGCCTTTGGGCTTGAGAGCCAGCGCAGAAAACAGAGCAGCACAAAGTGGCATCACATGTGGTCAGCCAGGGTCAGTCTCAGCTGCACACTCCACTCAAGTGCCACCTAGACTAAACCAGGTGGACTGGTTTTGCCAAGATCAGTTGGGGTATCTGCATCATGCGTGCACTGGTGGGCCCACAGAGCAGGAAAACCTAAGCTGACTTGCTGCCAGTTTGCCCAACATCCAGAGCTTGTTAGCCTCCTTGCTGTGTGAGAAATAGATCACTTGCAGAGCTGAGCTGCCAAGCACAGGACAGTCTTGTCTGCTGCCTTCTGTGCCTAATATGAAATTAAGGGACTCCTGTGGCAAAGATGCTGACTTTTGGAAGCTTTCAGTCTCTTACACAGCAGGCCCCTACAGAAGCTTCTGGAATGTTCCCCATTGAAGTGATACTTCTTGTTAGGGTGAAAAACACCAGTTAAACAGATTCAATACAAACCAGCTGTAGACAAAGTTTTGCTTCTGTAAAAGCCTACAGTAAGTTTTGTGACTTCATGTTTTCAGGTCAGAAGCACAGAAGAGACCATTTTCTCCCAAATACAATGTGTAACTCCTCAAGGAGCAGCTCAAAGTACAGTAAGGCAGAGACTCAGGGGACACACTCCTGCCCCGTGCAGTCACTATTGCAGCAGTGGCACCTTGGCTGAGCAGGGGGGCTCCTGCTGGCTGCACTGAACTTGGGGTGAGAGCATCTGCCCAACTCCAGTGCATGCAGAGGGAATTGAGCCCAAGAAATAAATTTAGGTCTCAGTTAACCTTCACTGACAGACTGCTCTTGCACAGCTCACCAATAGTGTCAGTCATTCCCTCTAGAGGTACAAGCAAATCAAAATGCTTTTCTTCTGCCCAGTTACATGAAGTTATCCCCATTTCAGATACAGAGCTGTAGAGAGTAACATTATTCTGTAATGCTCAGGAACTAATATTTTCCATACAAACTTTCAGAATTCAAAAAAAAGCCACCTCTCCTCTGAAAACATCATCTGGAATTGACATCTAAAAAAAAAATCATACATTACAGAAAAAAAATTGAGTATGTAACCCAGGAGACACTGTGACAGCAGAGAAAGTAAGATTGCCTAGATATATATGTAGAGAAATATCTGGAGACAGCAAGCAATACTTCTAAAAAATAAAAGTCAACAGGGTAATGTTTGTGTAACAGAAGATTACACACCAAGTCATAGAAGTTCACACAGTAATTTACCCAGTAACTGTCATACAGACATTTCAGGTGAACAAGAACAAGAGTCCCAGCTCACTTCTGGGCACACTTGCATTTAGATTCTGCTAAAAGACTGCAAAAGAGATGCATTCCACTTAAACAGCATCAAGATAAAATAATAACTGTAGATTAAAGTGCTCCTAAAAGAAAATTCAATTTCAATTAACATTAGGAAAAGCAGCAAAGCATCAGGCAAAGGGCATTACACATGATGCTAAGTGACATTTAAACAGAGCATACTATATTCACCAGCTGCCCACTTCCCTTTCAGCATGTCTATCCAAGCAGACGAAAGAAACTCTTTCAATGTTTAACAGAAGTGTAAGCTTTTCAGCAGCTGCAACAACATTTGCAGGAGCCACAAACCAGCAGAAAACAGCCATTCGAAATACTCGTGCATGGGCCACCTGGCTTCGGTAGGGTTCAGGACGCCTCTCCCCTGCAGAGGTGAGGACCAGAATGTCGGAGGGTTTTGCTGTCAAGATACTTCAGGGACTTGTGTGCGCTGCTCTGCTCTCAGGCAGTAAGTCACGAGCTCGCCTACGCAGAGGAAGTGTAAATGCAGCACTGACAGGTTTCACTGTGGCTGGCTTGGGCTACGCGAATTCCTCTCTGAGGGATCTAACCTATGGTCAGGAAACTAATAAAGCCTGTTGAAAGTAAACAGCACCAACCCATTGTTATTATAGAAGCTTTGCTGCATCAAGTGTCCTCAGTTTTGAGGGGAACTGCCACCTCTCAATCAAACAGAAACTATGTTTGTATGCTTTCTGCATTCTTTAAAGTAAATAGGAAATCAAGAAATTCTAATCCAAAAAAACCATACAATGTGAATTCAGCCCCTTCAACCAGTTCACACTTTCACCTTTTTAAAGATGATCTTAGCTTAAAAATGAGAAAGTATCCAATAGTTATCCCATCCCTTGCAGTACTTAATGTAGCTTCTACCAGTTTTCATAAATATTGCAGGTGTTAAGCATCTGATTCTGGGAGGGGGAAAAAAACTACTCAGAACACCTATTTTTGAGTGAATTTCTTCAATGTTTTGAAGTTTAAACATGCAAAACAGAAGTAACAGTTTTTTTTGTTTTTTTTGTTTTTTTTTTTTTTAGTTTTCATGCTGTACATTTTTGATTGCTTTTCCTAGTGAATACCAAAGTTATTTTTCCAGACAAAAGCAAAAGATGACTGAGGTACAGCCTTGAATATCTAAGCTCAAGAATTGAAGTACATTATGGACAATGATTGAAGGCTTTTTAGACTATAGTCCAACCTGCATCTATCAACTGCACAATTCCAGGAAAAATTTCCCCTCATCACTGCAGTTGCCGTCTGGAAAGGTGACAGCATGAGGGGATTGCTAGGGACAGCAAGCTCCCCACCTCTCAGTGCTTTTCTTCTTCCACCTCAGAAACTGTAAGGAAATGGGGTTGCTCAAAGACAGTTTCTTACCTTCACAGATCACAGCTCAGCAGTGCAACACCTCCAGGAGCCCATACCAGTGGCAAGCCTCTATACATACCTTACAGGAAAGGTTGCTGCCATACAAATAAAGCACTACCTCCATGCACAGCAGCAGTACAAACTCCAAAAGAGACCACAGCCAGAGGAGCACCCAGCCTGCACTAATTTATGGCTCCTCATTAGTGCGGTGAGGGCCACCTGAGTGAGACCCACCCACCATCAGGCCTCCACCTGCTTCTGGGCTCCAGCAGGGAAGGTAAGCATTATGGCTTTAGTGCTAGGAGTGCTTTCCAGCTCTTTCTGGGCTAGAGTTTCCCAGGATTAGAGTTTCCTGTGATGGCTGGAGTGGTTGCTTCCTTTCTGCATCAGCAGTGCCAACCTATTGTGGAGTCACTTGCTACGGGCCAGCCACACATCCTCCCCCGGAGCAAGGGCTTTCCCTTTGTAGGGGAAGAAACATGGAGCGCAGGCATCTATAGGAGTCTCAAGTCAGTCAGATACATGCTAGCTCACTGATGTTTTGATCCAATGAGCATTAAATTTTAGTAATAGTAACTGATAGTGACGTTAGTTCTGTTGCTAACAGTAATTATTGAGAGAAGGAGGATGTAATAAAAAAAATCACATCTAGCAAACAATCTGATAATTTGAGTTATTGATTTCCTAGGTTTTCCTTTGTAACTTACTGTCTTGCTATCTGAAGATGCTGAAAAGCTCTGGTACAATTCATAAATTTGTTCCAATATTTGTCTGTTTTCTTGGTTCTAAATAAAATCAAGTCTACAGTAGAATTTTATATTTGACTTATTTTGATATCCCCTTTAAAATTATGATTTCTATGTTCTGCCTCAAGAAACATTATATGTCACTAGCTTGCTTTTGTATTTCTTAAAAAAAAAATTTAAAGCGTAATTTATGAAGCAAGGCGTGAAAAGCAAAAGCCTGCCAAAGTTGCTGTATGAATAAAATCGATAAAAGCTTACTTGTATTAGAAAAGAAACACACTTGTTCTGCAAGAATAGCAGAACTTATTATCATAAATAACTTTAAGGCAGCCTTCAAGAAAATGTCAAGGCCTTACGCACAGGAGATCAAATGAATCTGACCATCGTCTGGCCAAAGGCTTAACAAAACGAGACAAAAATTAGACCAGTGAGGATTTCAAACTGTAGCACTTCTTCTATAGCAGTACTCAACCAGGGAACGCAGGGTGACAGCAGTCAAAGCCAAAGCAAGGTCTTAGCTTTGACTGTGCAAATGAGGGACGATTTTCTTTGCAAAGTGCAGAATTCTGCAAGAGCAGTGATGCTTCTGGAATTCAAAACAAATCTCCCTTGTCCTCATTAGAGCTATTCAAACAGACACATGAGTATATTGCAGGCTCTGAGCTGCTGTTACCCACTAGACCTGCAATTTGCTTTTCAAAGCTTAGCAAGCTCATATAAAACCAAGGTAACCGAAGAAAGAATATGAACAAAAGGTTCAAGATTAGCTGGATTGCACAGGCTCTCAATCCATTCAAATCTTGAACAGTTAGTAAAAGTCCCTCACAGTGTTTCCATCTATCTTCCATAAACCGTAAAACAGTGCAAGACATAATTCCTCCCTCATTCTCCAACTTAATTGAACACACCCACACTCATGTTCCTTCTCTCACAGGTCTAGCATATCCCCACATGAGTTTCATTACACTCAGGTGTGTCTTCAGGGTTTAATCAACTCCTTAATTAAATTAACATTTAATTAACCAAGTGATTGCCTTCGGCTGATTTTTGATGCTACAGTTGGGAATTAACCCTACAGGTCCAGCCATTCAACTAACCGGGACCATCCATAAGAATGTCACTGGTAAGGACTTTAGGGCCTTTATAAAGCTGACAGGAGCCCTGTGCACCTCACCACAGGAATTCCACGTCCAGTCACCTCTACTCTGCAGGGACTGTTCCCTTGGCCTTCTCCAGCAGCAGGCTGCACTGACCCCATTGCACACAGCTTTTGACCTGAGGGAGCTCCTACTTTCCACCTCTCCAGGCTCTGAACATTAAAGTGGCATTTTTAAGAGACACCACATGAACCTGCTTTCACCTTCTGCTTCCCAGGTGGCTGCCAGGTGTGGGCTGTCTGATACCTCCTGTAACAAGTTTACATTCCCAAGGCCACAGAGCCTGTTGCTGTGGAGTTATTTCAATAAGAGATGTGTTCGGTCTCTTCCATCCTTCCAAAAAAAAAAAAAGCATTTTTAAAATTCCTGGGGGCAAGCGTCAAGTTCAATGAAGGGGAACTGGGTTCTAATTTATTTGGAATGCAGAATGACATCCCTTATAAGATTAAAAAAATAAAAGAAAAGCACAGGAAGACAGAAAAGATAACGTTAACCTATAATAAAATAATTATGAAATAATGAGTCTGCAGATTAGCTGACACATACCTATTACTGTAACTACTGTGCTTACTGCCAGCACTTTTTTACTCATACCTCATTCTTTTATATGAAAATGTCTTCTAGGAAGCAAACAAAAACAAGTGCATTGCAGGAATTACCTTTCCTTTTCAGAACTGCAGATCTGCTGTCAACTCTTTGCTCTGGAGATACTTTAAGCCACGCTTCCTACTCTCCACACTCAAGAGAGTATCCTGAATTGTTATTATCTGAGTGGAGGAACACCTCAATCTTTCTGAAAAAGCTGCTTAGCCTTTCATAAAACATCTAAAAATCACTGAGAAGTAGGAAGGAGGCAATTGGTGACTACATTTAGTGTCTTGGACATTCAGCAGATGAATGGGAGTCCCAAGACCCAGTCCTGTCAGAAAGGACTCGATGTTGTGCAAGGGGAAAGAGCAATACTAACAGCTGAAACAATCCAAACCAGACAGGGCTGCCAGGCCAGGATTCCCATGAGTAGCAGGAAATATAGATCTTCCGGAGCAAAAAAAGGAGCTAAAGGAAGGATCCCTGCACCCCAAGTGTTTTAGCCCCTGAACTAAAATAAAATGTTGTCCTGTAGGTGAATTCTTAGTATTTGTGCTGCTTTTTTACATATAATATCTTTGCACCCATCTTTACAAAGCTATTTTTATTAAGTCATTAGGATCTCGTGCTTTTATTTGGCATTAACTGAAGTATTTTTCCACCTTTATGCATCCCAGGTATTGCCCTATCCCACAGATCCTCAGACTGTGACAGACCAAAGTTGTCCTAATTTCTGTCTTTGTTTAATTTTTCTAAGTAGTCTTCAGGCAGCAATATATCTCTATGGTAAAAGTAGGATTAGATCCTGCCTACACTGGCCTTGCAAACAAGCTTTAAAGCCAGGTAAGATCATAGGATCAGAGCACATTGCAATGAAAAGGTTGTAAAACTAGGTTAGCTGCACAGACAAGCAAGAATTCCTGTCAAGTAATGAATGACTTTTAAATCCACTCCTCAACTGCAAACAAGTAAATTTGCTATGAGATCAGTGTCAATGTTCTTAGGTCTTGGACCAGTTTTATACATGCGCAAACTTCCTAGGACTTTCCTAGTAGCACTAAGGTACAATAAAGGAAAATGATGCTTAGAGATCCTCAAAAGATTACAAATTTAGTGACTTGTCTGAGGACTCTACAAACAGGACTTGAAACAGAGGGAGAGAAGTTCATTTATCATGTAATTTAGCATTTTCAGTGTCAGCCAGAAATACAGCAAGGAAAATGCAGTCAGTTTTAATGACTTGCTTGACTTCATATTTACATACTTTCATACATACATACAGGCCAGACTTGGACAGTGAACGACGAATTGTAGCTTTCCAGCTGAACAGAACTGGATAAATTAATAACCTGCAAATGTTTTAGCAGCTCACGTACTTCTATAAAAATGACCTGGGGGTACTGGTTGACAGCCAGCTGAACATGAGCCAGCAGCATGCCCAGGTAGCCAAGAAGGCCAACAGCATCCTGGCTTGTATCAGCAATAGCGTGGCCAGCAGGACTAGGGAAGTGAGTGTCCCCCTGTGCTCGGCTCTGGTGAGGCCGCGCCTTGAATACTGTGTTCAGGTTTGGGCCCCTCACTGCAAGGAGGACATTGAGTTGCTCAAGCAAACGAAGCTGGTGAAGGAACTAGAAAACAAGACATATGAGGAACGGCTGAGGGAACTGGGGCTGTTCAGTCTGGAGAAGATGAGGCTGAGGGGAGACCTCATCGCTCTCTACAACTACCTGAAGGGAGGTTGCAGTGAGGAGGGCGCCAGTCTCTTTTCTCAGGTGACAAAGGATAGGAAACAAGGCAACGGCCTCAAGTTGCACTGGGGCAGGTTTAGATTGGATATCAGGAAGAATTTCTTCATGGAAGGGGTGGTCAAGCATTGGATTGGGCTGCCCAGGGGAGTGGTAGAGTCCCCATCCCTGGAGGTATTTAAAAGGCATGTGGACATGGCACTAAGGGACATCGTTTAGCAATGGGACTTGGTAGGTCAGGTCTACGGTTGGACTTGATGTTCCTGAAGGTCTTTTCCAACCTAGATGATTCTATGATATCCTAACATCATTGCAATCACAAAAGCGTTTAACAAATTCTTTTCCTGTGTAAGAAAGTCTATGTCTTGCATTGGTTCCCTCACAGGCTGCAATATACTAGTATAAATATTTTGTATCATTACAGAGAAAGACAGATTTACTAAAAAGCCTTGCTCTCTACATTCTAGCTTTCAGAATAGGAACAGGGACTCTCGTATTTGCTAGAGAGATGTACGAATTATTACTTCTAGAAATCCTGATTCTGA
The DNA here is from genome assembly GCA_013399475.1 of Chauna torquata. Taxonomy (NCBI): domain Eukaryota; kingdom Metazoa; phylum Chordata; class Aves; order Anseriformes; family Anhimidae; genus Chauna; species Chauna torquata. Next base: position 435,588 of record VXAL01006007.1, on the reverse strand, counting down.
ATTTATTGAAGTCAAAGGACATCTTTCCAGGAAAAATATAACCTATCAATATACATGTGTTCCCTTCATGCTCAGAAAAATGACTGACTCAGACCCCTGGACAGAAAATTGTGTACACCCTAGTTAACCAATGAAGTGTTATACCCCGTATTTTCTTGTTTAGGAAGTATTTCCATGATAGTTTGAACACCCTACATGATTTACAGCTATATGTGTCATCCATATTGAACTAAAATGCCATAGTAGTTTGTCATTAAAATGAGAGAGATTGCGGGACCACCCAGCCACAGACATGCATGTAAGTGAATTGTTAGTCTGCCCAAGAGCAAATGTAGCATTTAGCTACAGATTCATATTATCTTGAAGATCTTCTCTAGTAATTAAGTTTTGGCTTGAAAAGAAGAAAGTGCTGTTAGTGCAACGAGAAACTCGTGCTTTATTTCCTTCCTGTTGTACCAACATCCTGTGCCAGCCATTGAAAAGGTAGGAAGCCCTGTGTATTTGCTGAGATGCTTCAAGACATATTTTTGCTGAGATAATCACTAGCCCTTACGGATAATCTCCTAAATATGATGGCCTCATGTTGCATACGAGTCATCTCTGGGGTCATCTGTACAGCCTGGACCATCTGAGTGAGTTTTACCTCTCACTTTTAAGAGTGGAGGAAGAGAAGTCAAAGCTTTCTAGCAAGATAGACTTGTGTAGCAAGCAAAGAATTGTAGCTTTGCAGCTGAACAGAACTGGTTAAATTAATAACCTTCAAATGTTTCAGCAGCTCATGTATTTCTATGAAACCAAATATGAAATTACATTGAGAAGTAGTTCATGCTTGCAAGTAGCATCTGCTACATATATTATCTCTAGTCCATAAATGTATAGGAGCAGACAACCTCAGAGGGATGAGAATTACTTTGCAGATGGCATAGACCCCATTATACTGGACACATTCTGTTCTGCTATAGTTGCATAGATGTAACAAAGACTAAGATCCAGTCCTTTTCCAGACAAGGGCACAAGCAATTTTTCAGAAACTAATTCTGTCTCATTTCCCCAGAGCTCCTTAAAAAATATTCCACTTGAGTTTTTATATTTCTAATTTTGATGGCTGGGGTTGGTTGTTTGGGATACGGGTGGATGGAAATTAGGCAAAGAATGAGAAATAAAAGGAATTCATTATTACCTACAGTCACTAGAAGTCTGGAAGCTACTTTGTTCTGGATATCTTTCTGTCTCTTCTCCTCCCACTCCCTCATTTATGATTGTTATTTTGACAATTGACCAACAGTTGATTATATGTGAATGTTAGTTTGCAATGGTTTCCACAACAACTCTGCAATGCTTAACATTGAGATATGTGTTCTTTGGCACCTTGTTCAATAAAGTTGATACACATGTGGTTATCAAGCATCTCTAATTTATCCTCATCTGATTTGAGCACCATAATGACTGCTGACCTGTGTATTGTCTACTGTGGATAGACCTACATTTGCTTTAGCTACTTTAATTGTGAATGTGCATAATTTCAGCTTGTAAATTGTTCCTAAAACTTAGCTTTATCTTATAATTTGCTGTTTTTCAAATGCTTCTACTCAAAATGCTTCCACTGCTTAAACGCCTAAAGTAACTGCTGGCTTAAATGTTCTGGAAATAATTATATGCCTATCATTTCTATATGTCACCAGTAATAAGTCCTGTCTTTGAATCTTCATTCAGCTTAGTTAATTGGAGTTTGGAAAACATTAATTTCTCATGTCAGGATATTCTGACTTGAGTAATAACTGATGCAATTTCCACTACAGTATCACCAGCTTCATTGTAAGCAATAAAAAAGCCTCACAATAGCATGTTGAATAAAAAAATACATATGTATTATTCTTGTTGGGCAGCATGCAAGAAGGAGACGCATGAGACATGGTATTATTTTCTGTGTTTTAACCACTTGTCTGTTATCACTGGATAGGAGAAGGCTTACCTGAATAAATATGATATCTCAGCGTCACTAAAAACAGACAAATGTTGTTTGTGACATCGTAAATCACTTGCAAGCCATTTTTATAAATTTTGCTGTGATTTGCCTTGTGACATTACTGTGACATGATTGACCAGAGAGTTCTTACATAAACCAATTTAAACCATTTCTGTGACTGTATTATCTTGCAAGAACATGACTGAGTAGCTAAAAGTCATGCAGCAGGGGAAAAAAAAAAAACAAACAGGAAAACAGCTGCCCTGACTTAGATGTATATCTAATTACAAGATGTCTCAGACAGCACACTCCAAACAATTCTAACAGTGACAATTTTGCTCCTTTAGCCCCTGCTCTGCTTGGTGCCAGCTGGAGAAATCCTCTGGGATCAGAACATACAAGTTCCACCACAGATTGCCAGTGGAGTGGAGTGGCTACTTTAGGTTAGGCTGAACCTATTGGTTGGGCTAGTGTTTATTCCAGAAAATAAGCATATCATTATTACAAAGTTCTTCCATTCATTACTTCGTTCTTTCTGAATCTAATTGATTAGATTAATCCCTGTTAATCTGGTGCTCATTTTCAAACCTCTGACACTCAAAGACGTAAAAGTGAAATATCCAACAGGAAGACTGACCCTTACTGCATGCTGACCCTTTGCTCCCTGTTGCAAAACAGTCTCCTGCCTCACAGCAACTTTCAAGGTGCAGAATTTATCTCGAAGAAACCCTCAAACCTCTGGCAAAGCCCTAGAGCAAACGGCCATGTTGAAACTCCAGCTTGGTAATGATTGTGCAGCCCCTCCTGGCTCGTGGTAGAGGACAGCTGCCCACATCTAGCTTTGCAGCCTGTAGGTAGGGGCTCAGGTTTTGGGAGATCCTGATACAAGATCCTATTCTGCATGCGAAGAAGAACAGCTTCCCGCCCGTGGATATCCCAAATCCAGCAGAACAGAAGTTTGCAGTGGTGCCTACCACAGGGCAGCACCCTTCGTGAAGTTCAGGAAAGCTGTCTCAGGCCCCCGAGTTCTCAGCTGGCGGGTATGTCACCAAAACACACTCTTCAGGCTGACGGCACAGCACAGCTTTCCACCAGCTCCAGTTTACAAAAGTTTTCAACGAAAGCAAAAACGCGTCTCCATATGGGCCGCGCACATTGCCTGAGTGAAATGAAAGTTGTCTTAAAAGTGTTTTAAAATGGATGCTGACTTGCCTTAATGCTATAAATTAGCACATTTTGAACTCAGATGTATGGCATTTTGTTTTCAGACCATTTTGCTCCTGTAGTCGTTTTGTTTGTAAAGCAATACCTGTAGGCACAAAACATTATTATTTATAACTCAACTCTGTGTCACACGAACCAACCTTCTGCCAAATCCCTTACAGAACAGAGTAACTAATGCTGCAAACCTAGTTTTATCTAATATATGCAGCACCAAATGAGGGCCTGGTCATGGCTGTTTTCACTTCTATATGTGAGCTGCAACAGGTCACTTGGTCCTTCAGTTTCTTCCCCTCTTCCACACAAATCAGAATAAGAAGGCTAATGTAAACTCAGCAGAGGTTCACATCAGAAGTACTAGTCCCAGAATTTCAGAACTGAATTGTCTGACATATAGCTGATGCTTTGATCCAACTACAGAACACAGCACAGCCCCACATTGTAATGCTCTTGGAATGGCAAGCGTCTTTGCTGCATCAGTACTTTCTAATGGATGCTGAAGTCCTGCTTCTAGGAAAGCTCTCCGGGAAATAAAATTCTGACTTGCAGAAAATGCTTGGCTTGGGAAGTTGTTCTTCCAAGACAGAAATGAAAATGTGGCTAGTGACCACAACGTGAGCAACTGAGATTCAGAAATATTCTGGATGAGTTCAGGAACAAATTGGCTCTTTGTCCAACCTGGACAACGTTGGCAAGCTGGTTTGACCGTCCCTTGTTCTGACCGAATCCCACTTTTCACCCAACAAACTGGAAAAGATTTCCCAGAATTGAATTTTTTCCAAAACATCACAACTAGCAGAATCTAAAATGCTAAGAAAATGAACTGCTTATTGTCATATAAATTGCACCAAGCATACAATTTTTCTCTGTTTTAAGCTAGCCTGAAATGCTTCTGTGAGCAGTTCACATGGCACTTAATGTCAATAAATATATAAAGCCCAGAAGAAAATTTGGTAATAAACCTGTATAAACTTTGGTAATAAACAGTCAGGCTGCATCAAAGCTTGCTCCCTATCTCAGAGTCTAAGAAAATGAAGATGAAACTGCCCCCTTCTTCCTGTGAAAATGTAACTCTTTTCTAAGGCAAAATTATTTAATTGACGTGCATTTCTCCAAAAATATTTCTGCTCTCTTACTTAAACACAAATTCCAGTTGTCTTGGAAAAGCAATATCTCTTGGTGAAGCTGAAGTTGACTGTGAGATTCCAGGGGGTGACCATGTAAACTGTGTCTTCACAAAGACTGAGTACAAAGCACAGCCTCTCAGCGTAAATACAAATAATGCCAAATAACCTGGAAGAGAACCATGCTGTTACTGCAAAGAGGGAGTTAAAACAGGAGCTGTACTGTAAGTCATTTGTGGTGCAAAAGTTATTTATTAATTAGCAGAGCCTAACTGCGATTTGTTCAACCAATAATAAAACTTTACCTTAAATCAACAGGAGCCCCAAATGCTGTTATCTGGAGTCAATAGCATTGGTCTGCTGGGCTGCAGAGAATTTCAGGGAAAAAAATGCTAAGCAAGTTTCTGAAAAGCAGCCTCAGTCTATGGCTTTCTTTCTCTAGATCTAGTCATGATGCTACTTAATATTTCACTCTGAAATCCTTGGCTAAGTGGAAATAATTTTATTCCAATTCCTCGGCTATGATGTATTAGTATTACACCAATATTGGTAATTGGCTTTTCGCAGCCTTGTTACAGCTTAGGCAACTTCATAAAAAAAGGTAAGTATAGAGTAAGAAACATACAGAGATAGGTGGAATTGAAATCATAAAAAATTAGAATCATAAAAAAAATTGGATGTGTATTCAACTAAATAAATGTGCTTTGTATTCCTTACATCACTGAGCTCTAAATTACAGGAAAATTCCCAACATTTTCCACATTAAGCAAACATGACAGACTAAGCATATCAAATATTACTTTTTCTTGCTGCCTTTTTTTTTTTTTTTCCTGGCCAGTGTACTGGAAGTCACTGACTGCTGATTCAGTTCCTATTGCATTACCTGAAGTAAAGCTTTCTCTCATTCTTGTCATCACAAAGGCAAAAGCTTAAAATAGATAGCTAAGAAATTGCGAATAGGAGATACATTGTCACATTCAGTGTTTAATTTCACAATGATGTATGGTGGCATAGTACAGTTAGATTACCATAAAACTCTAGGACTGGAAAAAGATCTCATTAGAAGTTCTTTATGAAGAAGGCAGTACTTTCACAAAATAACAAAGCAGCAGCTTTTTCTTTCAAAATATCTAGTAAAATATTCTTTTTAGAAACTGTGATAAATACCTGCAATTTAGGTTCATGTAATTCTTCTCTGATTGAGACTGTAATGAGCCTCCATTTGTCTTGTAAACTGAATACTTAATCACTGTGTTCAAAACGACATCAGGTTATTACAGTGTTCAGTACATCTAAAACGAAAAGCTATTAAGTGGCTGATTTGCAAGCCTGCAGGGACTTCCGAATCTGTATCAAATAATACATTATTTATATTTCAGGATTATGGAATTGTCTCCATCTGGCTCTCTGTGGCTTATAAAACAAGCTGCCTGTCATTAAAATTTCCACCACTGACCACTGGTGGCTTCCAGCAGAATTCAGCTGGAGAGGCAAAATGCTCAGAAATGCCGCTTATCAAATTCTAGGAGATGTATGCAAAACCCACGTGCGCTTCTTGTGAGATTTGGGGGAGTTCAGGCATGCGAGTCATCAGATCTGATCTTGGGGAACTTTGGTTCTCCTGGTTTCTCCTAAAAGGCTTAGGAAAGGAGAGCCGCTGGCAATACCCCTGCCCCAAAGCAGGCGGACATGCCCCCTGGCCGCCCTGGGAAGGAGCTGGCTTTAAGGCTGGGTCCAGCTACTGCCTCAGCCACCCCTCCGCAGCGCCGCGTGGCTCCCGTGAATACCACGCAGGCGTGGGTGCTGCCTGGGGAGCCCAGCTGCTTACACCAGGGTTTTGATGCCACTGCAGGGACCAAATGCTCCAATCACCTCCAAAGCCAAGGTGTTTTTAAGCCTTTAGACTTTAATGACACATCCAGACCTAGGGAGGATGAAACTCCCCTCTGCAGACAGAGAGCGCATGGAAGTCTGTCTTAATTTGTGTGGGACTCAAAACTGTCATCAGATTTCAAGCTGAATTATACTTACAGGGGGACAGTGGCAGAGCTAAGTAAGAAAGCAGATACTCCGATTTCCCTGTTCTCCCATCTGCCTAGACAGACCACACCACCCATGCCGTATTTCTTTTCAGTAATTACGGAGGTCCCAGACTGTTAACTGTTGTACTGAACATCCATTTTTGCCATCTTTTTTAATTAATTTTTTTCTGAGGCATTGTTCTCAGTCAGGTGTGTGTGTGACAGCAAGCCTGTTCATCAGTCAGACGTGCCAGAAAACAGCTGCCAAAGGGATAATGAATAAAGGATTAAAAGCTATCCATCAATGTGCCTACCTGCCTCTGGACCCCCAGTGATCCTTGCAGCCAGCATCTCTCAGAACAAAAGGCTAATAGAAGGGCTGAAAGAAAGAAAGAAGGAAAGAGAAAGAAAGAAAGAAAGAAAGAAAGAAAGAAAAAAAGAAAGAAAGAAAGAAAGAAAGAAAGAGAAAAAGAAAGAAAGAAAGAAAGAAAGAAAGAAAGAAAGAAAGAAAGAAAGAAAGAAAGAAAGAAAGAAAGAAAGAAAAGAAAGAAAGAAAAAGAGAGAAAGAAAGAAAAAGAGAGAAAGGGAAGGAAGGAAGGAAGGAAGGAAGGAAGGAAGGAAGGAAGGAAGGAAGGAAGGAAGGAAGGAAGGAAGGTATTTATTTTGCAAGTATTGTGTCCATGAGAGTTAAGATATTCTCTGCTACAATATCTGTGCCTTCATGAAAGGTTTGGTTACTCTGTGAGATCAAAGAGCATGGGCTGTCCTTCCCTGAGGATAATGAAGAGAATCTAAGAGAAAGCAAAATGAGGCACTGGAGATGAGAGGGTCATCTGTGTCCCAGAGCTATTTCGTTATGGTGATTCTGCAGCAGACTGCAGAAGTGGCAAGCTGCTCACTGAATCCCCCAGAAACTGGGAGAATGAAATCTCTCAAGATATGCAGGGGCTGGAGGATAAATGAGGCAGGGCCAGCTGTGGCTGCTGAAATGAGTGCCTCCCCAGCAGGATACCTGCACTGTCAGCCCCGAACACCTGAGTGCCCAGGAGACAAGAGAGTCGTTCCCCCTTCACCCGTCAGTCAGTCAGTCAGCCTCCTGGCTAGTGAGTCCTTCTAAAAGCCATGCCTTAGGCATTTGGCAAATACGTGAGAAACAGGGTCTGCGAGTCCCTTCACAACATTGTTTTGAACATGAATGGGCAAGAGCTGGCACTGGGAACTGATAGCACAAGACATCTGGACAGACGTCGTCTTTGTGATCATAGCTTAACCTAAGCAATAAGGGAGATGGATGAGTGGAAGGCTGATGGGCTAAAAGGAGAGCACTCGAGCGATGTGACAGCTCTTCCTGCCCCCAGGAAGCACCGTGCCTCTGCTGGGAGCATGCGCGGCTCCTCCACCCACAGCTGAGGACCTGGAGAGAGGGAAGCCTCTCCCCAAGCTGACAACAGCAAGTTTTACTCAGCAATACTGAGCAGAAGTAATATAATGGTAGGTACCTACCGGGATGCATCAGGCTTGTTTATGGAGATGGTAATTATTACAGGGTAACTGCTGTGCCTTTAGTTCTTGCTAATTTTGTTTTGGCTTCTCTTCCCTGATTTACATGCACAGCACAGGTTCCTAATGAAAACAACAATTGTGTGAGTTACAGAAAAATCTTAGGTGAACAGCTTGCTTTCTGGTAAGTGAGGTTGTACTCAGAGAAGTATTTCTTACAAACAGCACCATGGTATTCTTCAGCCTGCTCAAGAATTTTCTTATCAAATATGATCATTCTAGCTTTTTTATAAATGATAACTGAAACATCAGTCCTTCAAATTGAGCATTGTATCTGAACGTCAGTGCTGTGATTTTCACGCTGAAGGTGTGGACAGGATTCGTACCACCCACCTGGAGGCACGGCTGGGCACGGCTGCTTTTGGGGTATATCTAATCCTTGCCCAATCCATGACCATTCAGTGTACTTTGGGGAAAGGAATAACAAAGACTGTAGCACACAAACGTAAAATAATACGCTCAGCTCCCACATCAGGACTCAATTAGCCAAAATTCTTTATCTCCAAAGCACAAGAAATTGAAATCACTTCAAAAATGCGTTATTTATATCAGGTCTGGGTGACCTAAGGCAATTTTGTGTGGCAGGAAATCCTTACCTACAGGAAGGGAAGGCATAAGATGAGCCTTGTGAAAGAAGCTGCCTGAGCAGCAAAACAGTCTGAATTTAGGACGAATATACCGCTCCTCATCACTAACTGCTCCATTACAGCAAAAGCGACTTGCAAAGTCCTGGCATCTTCCCTTTGCATCATCAGCACCATCACCAGGCAGCAACAACATCGTTAGCGGCGCTGCTAACTTGCTACGGCCTTGGCTTAACGGTGCTCGGAGCCAGACCCAAACAGAGCACCACTGCCCGAAGTGCGGCCACATCAGAGCATTGGTGCCCGCATACAAAGAGGCATCCCTCTGAAAATCCCGTCCCCACTGTCAAAGCCAGCACCTGCTGCTCTGCTGCTGTGGATGTTTAGGCTGCCCGCACTTGTGGGACTTGACCCGCAGACCCCCTGCGTGGGCACCGCAGTCCTGCCGCCGTGGTGAGATGGGGGCTTCTTCCTCTCCTGCCTCTGACGGGCAGCAGCAAGGGCCAGCAGCACAGCCCAGTGCCTGCCAGCCGCTGCAGCAGCCTGTGCTGGAGCTACAGGGTGGGGACACCACACTGGGCCACCCCCATTTCAGCCTGGAGCGAGAGGCACTGCGTGTATCCGCTGGTCAACCGTGAGCGGTCACTGCTGCCACTAAGGTCGGGAGCGCGGGGAGAACTCCTCTCTGCTCCGCGTCTTCTGCTCCTGCGTGCAGCCGCAGGCCAGCTGTCTGCTGGCGGGGGGAGCCGGCTCCCATTCGCTTTGTACGCAGTCCCACGTCGTAACTTAAGTAAGCCTGAAGGCCTGGGGGGCTGAGTTATGAACACGTTTGCCAGATCAGGGCTTGGACGTGGCCTTAAGCACAATATACGTGCACATGGAGAGCTAACTGAAGAGCACGACTCTGTGTGCCTGCGGGCGTTACAGTTTGGATGGGTTGAACGCCTCCGTGCCCATTTCCTGCTTGTGTTTTCGGATTTACAGCCGACAGCCATACCCAGTTACCCCAAGGTCCTAACCAGAGGAATGGAGCTGGAGCTCACCCAGTGCTCCCATAGCACTCAAAGTGTAGCAGAAAGCACTGCAGTTCTTGCACTTTGACTCAAAGTCTCTGTGAAGGGAGAGATGATGCCCACCACGGCCAAGCGACCAGCTCAGTTGTTCATGGAGCAGGGCATCTCCATTCTGAGCTACTGAGGCTAAGGACCATGTCCTCTACTTCCCCCGGTGGGTACCACGCTCACCTGCTTAACAAAGGAAAAGAGTAGAAGCTGCTTTTTACAATCTCGTATTCACCCCAAATTTGGCTGAAATTGGACTACCATGCAGCCAGAAAAGACTCAGTACAGGCCAGAGCAAGAGAACGAGAGAGAGGAATGAAGAACCTGCCTGTGCTCTAGGAAGGGTCGGCTGTCCTTGGAAAAGGGACAGCCTGTGCTCTAACACACCAAGGGGTACTTAGTCATTTTGCAAGAGAGAGCAGATGGACAAAGGGTATAAACAAGCTAAATCCCTTTCTGGAGTTGACTAGGGTTTTAAAGCACTGAGACTGCACAAACAACCCTCCTGTTGGGATTTAGTTAATTTATTTAATGATGCAGAACAGAATAAAACTCCCATCTTCCCCAACTCCCATCTTCCCCAGGCTGTGTTGAATCTTCAAGGCTGATAGATTTTATTTTGCTTAAGGAAGTGAGTGACACTTTTCAGAACTGAAGCGATTTTTAAGGCTCCCAACATACTTTTGTTTACCTCTTGCATTTAAATGGTGTTAACCAAACTCTTAATATTATATACGTCCTAATGAAAAGCAATTGCCAAGGTTGGTAACTGGCTGTGAGCCATTGCATAAAGGGCTGAACATGATGTTTGGTCTGAACTGGTGCTGCCATTCATTCATCTGCTCCTTTGGTTGCCCACATCCAGACATAGCCCTTAACGTATCCCTTTTATGTATCACTAACATTTTATAGTGCCTTGGCACTTCTCTGCATAAAAGTCAGTCAGTTGTTTTTAAAAAGCTTTCACAGGTGGGATTGTCAAAAACCAAGCAATGGTAGTTGTATGTAGTGCTACTAATATATTAGTCACAGCAAATTGAAATACTAAATGTGTAATAGTGTTGCCAAAATAAAAAGAATTCAAGTGTGTTTTTCTTCAGGCAAATACAATACCTCAGGTTTGTCCCTTAAACAGTACTTAAGAGTACTGAGTACAGAGCCAGGCTCTTCAGTGGTGCCCAGTGCCAGGACAAGAGGCAATGGGCACACACTGAAACACAGCAGGTGCCATCTAAACATCAGGATGCACTTCTGCACTGCTTTACTCTGCAGGTGACAAGCACTGACACAGGTTGCCCAGAGGTTGCGGAGTCTCCACCCTTGGAGGTCTTCAAAAGCTGCCTGGACATGGTCCTGGGCAACCTGCTCTAGGCGGCCCTGCTTGAGCAGGGGCTGGACCAGATGACCTCTGGAGGTCCCTTCCAACTTCAACTATTCTGTGATTCTGCCTGTGAGGTTACTTTTAGCCTATCTTGAATGAGCCTTCATCAATCATTTTTTCACTGGGTTGTTGTTTAGCATGCTGCTGGCTTTGCTGTCTCCCTTCCTTCCTCTCCTTCTCCTATCTCAGATTATATAGTTTTTCCTCAAAGTCTTAAAACTTGGCAGCTCCCTCACATTTATTGCATTTGAAAATGAGGCTGAAAAGTGCATGGAAGCTACACTGTCTACTGTGCTGTGGAGGTCAGTAGTTTCTGACTCGTCTGTATCTGCTCACTTTCTTTGGCAAGAATCAGCTTTACCTTTGAGCATCACACCATGAAGGCTCTTAGTGTCTGTGTTACTTCCTTCTGAAGCAGGTATTTGCAGCTGTTGGCTTTGCTTGAACTAATGCATTATCCTTGAACTGCAGAGAACTCTTATACTGTAAATTGTCTCTTGTCTCCCTAAGCATTATTTGGCAATATAAAAGAAAATATAATTTACACTGCAATTAAAAAGAAAAAAAAAATCAGGCTTATTGATTCAAACTTCCATTAAGCGAAGGCCTGTACAAGCACCAGTAATGCTACCATTGCTTCTGAGTTTGAGCTTTCCTTGCAACTGTGGAGAGAAGGAACTAAAACCACTGGCAAATCCAGCAATCACTCATCTGACAGTACAGTATATCACTGTGGATTTTATGTTTTTTTCATGCTGCACCTGCTCCCAGGATGACAATATTTATAGTAAGATTTTGAGAAGTCTGTTGTTCTAATTGAGAACTGTGTTCATAACCTAACTGGTGACTGAAGTGTTGAGCAAGATGTTTGCAAGATGGTCTGATGATAGTTTCTTCCACTTCCCTTACTACTAATCAGATTAATAAGCAAGGACATGGCACTGTACTCTGTAAACTTTGAGCAGAAAATGAGAACGCAGGACTTCACCAAAGGACCAAAAAATAAAAAATAAAAATAAAGACAACTAAAAAAAAAAGCACGATTTTGAGGAAAAGGTGAGTCTTGTTTCTTTAAAAAGCTTATGATGGGAATTGTAACTTAATGTTCATTCTAATTGGTTTTCATTCTATATAGTCCACCCAAAACCTACACACCATTTAAGTACTATTTAAAAGAACTGAAGAAAGAGATTAAAAAAGCCTTGGGCTGGTCCTTTTCAGAGGAATGCATTTTCACAAGTCTTTGTTTTCTTTAGGCAAAGATAATTTTTGTAAATAGAAGGAAAAAATTAGTCATCTCAAAAAGATTCCATAGAAACCAAGTACATTCTAGTCTTTTCAAGCATTTTATTTGTCTCCTTGCCTTTTCTCACATAGAAGATGGCAGAAATGGAGGAATGAAGAACTGATTCTTCTGTTCATGCTTCTGTTCATGTTCATATTGCTAGTGGAAGAACACTACATGCCATCACCATTGCTTGTTTTTGACAGCTTACACCTGCATAACTTCTGGGAACATACAAAAGCTTTTTAAAAGCAACTGACTGACTTTTATGCAGAGAAGTGCCAAGAATCTAAATAATCTAAAATGTGCATCTGTGAGCATTCTGCATACAGCTTCTACTGTGAGAGTGGCAGAAGATGGTGTCTCTGAAGTGCCCTCCCCCAGCTCTTGCACTGGACATGGTCCTGGGCAAACCTGCTCTAGGTGGTCCTGCTTGAGGGCCGGGACAGTATGGTTTGCCTCCAGTTTCCCCTTTCCAATTGCAGTGTGGGGAGGTTTTGGAAGGATAACCACCATGGCTCCTGGGAGAGGACTGGTGTAAAGGAACAACACAACAGAGCTGGATAGCACAGATAGGGGAACAAGGCTGGCATCACAAGAGTCACTACAGTACTCACATTCGGTAATCCTGGTACCATTTGTTACTGTGGTTATTTAAAACTGTAGCATCAATATCACCTGTACTAACGTTATTCATTACTGACTGCAGTCAGTAGTACGCACAGACAGCTGACTATCAGACTCAGTCAGGAACTAATCACAGTAATCCCAGCCTTCTGGGGCTTACACCATCTCTAGTGTCCTGACACTGTCCTGTACCTTCATGCATTAGATCAGTACCCTGACACATGGCAGTATCAGTAACGTTAACAGTAAAGCTCTGCACAGAAGCATAAACACAGCAATGGGAGACTTGGTAATGCTGAAACAGAAATGGAAGAATTTCATTTACCTGAATTCATTGTGATTACGTATACAGCTTTTATTAGCTTTCGAGCATTAACAATTTTTAAACACAATTCCTGAATAAAGCAATCCTGTATTGGTGCTCTTAGTTGCAAACAGATGTGTTATCATATACAATTCAAACTCAAACATATACACATATGGAAATTTTAGAAAGTGCAGCCTGCACAGCTGTCTGCTGTTCTTATTATTAGAATATTACACATAGTTATTAAAATCAACCCTGGAGAAACTATTGGATCACCACAGTATTTCCAGAAGGGAATATACCTTTCCTGACTTTCAGGGAATGTCAGTGAAACATGTCCAAAAAATACGGATAAGCAATAGATTATTTCTGGTCTTTGAATCACCTTTTCCTGCTCAGAATGCATGCAAGAGTTCTCACTGAATTCAGCAGGAACCTGCAGACACAGTCAACAGCAGGATTCATCCTGTTACACTGTTGAAAAAAGATGTAAGGGTGAATCTCAGCCTTACCATCCAGAAATCACTGAAAAAACACTTCTATCTCAGATTTGGTACAATCAAACAGCCCTTGAAACCAGTTCACCCAAGAATACCAACGTATTTAAAACAGCAGTGAATTTATTCCTATATATAGCAAGTACTACATGCAACCTCAGCCTTTTCCCTTCAGAATGTTACATTTTTGATGACAAAGGTCAATTTCAAATACTTCCAATAATGGTGGAGGGGGAAAGAATAACTTAGTTGATTTTAAAAGCTGTATAGCATACTCCAAATCTGTTACATTAGTATATTCCCCCTCTCAGGAAGACATTTTTAAAAAGAAACCCTCACTCTACTGAAATGTAGATGCAATAGAGTGCAGATCATTTCTTAGGTATTAAAAAAATAAAAATCCATGTTTCTAAAGAGAGGACTTGGAAAAAAAAATGACAGCATTCTGGAATGGCAAGGTAACAGAACCTTAAATGAAAGGTACAGGGACAGGGACAGTCAAAATGAGAGCAAATGCAGACGGCTTCTAAACCTAAAAGACAGAAGTTTACTCTTAACACTGCATTTGATGTTTTTACAGTAATAATTTTCTAACAGATGCTTCTTTGAGCCATAATTGTCTTTCTTTGAAAGACAGTTTGAGACACTTGCATCAACACAGCACTGTGTAGACGATATTATCCAAATTTGCTCTCATTTGGAAACATCCAACTTTGTGGCTTGTTATTAACTGTTATGGGACAGAAAAACACTATTGGTAACATACATACTTTTCACTGAAATTCCTGCAGTATTTACCGCTTACCTATAAAAAGCTGTTTCTTGGAGCCAAATGATTATGTGACAATCTTATTTTTAAATAAAAGTTCAGGCACACACTTCTGTGGAAATGTTAAGCATTCAAATACGATGAAAAATTAAAAATAATGTGTTTCTAGGGCCTAACATCTTCCAATACTAGCAGGTAACTTAAGACCAGTCATTCATCATGACTGTATGTTCACTGTAGCAAAATGAATCTAAGAATAGGTGAGGCTGCAAATACAATCTTCTTCGGGTCCTTTTGGCAGAGATACCAAGACCCAGTGAATGCTGTTTCATTCAGTCAGAAGTTACGTAAAGGCTGTCATCTTTCATCCTCTGTGATCTCTGAGCGAGGAAAGGTTTAATGCTTCAAAGGATGTGGCCTTTGTTCAGCACTTCTGGAGAGCAAATTTACACAAGGCAGTGGGTATTCTGTCTGGGAAAGGACCTCCAGACAGGTCTCAAGTTCTTCCAGTCTACAGTATTTTCTTCTCAGTAAACTGTCATCTCATCTCAAGCTGATAAACAGCCTTTCAAAACAAAGAATGACTTAATTTCTCTGACTCACTGGCAAAAAACAGAACTGGCAGAAGTGGTAGACTTAACTGCAAACGAAACTAACAAGTCACAGCTCTTGTTTGAATATTGATTCAAATTAAAAATGAGCTAAAAAGTCTAGGCAGAACTATAAATCAGATTCTGATCCCATCAATACCAGAGCAACAATTCAAGACTTCAGCCTATGTAACTGATATTACAATGTAGACCATTTTCCTTTAATGGCAAAAGAAGCATTTTTTTCCAGCAGAAATCCTCACAGCATCCTGATATGGACAGGGTTTCGTAATATTGCTAAGTCAAGACTGCTTCCCCAGGTATAATGTTTAAGGTTTTGTTTTGTTGTTGTTGATATGTTTTGTTTAAAAAGTTTTTCAAACTCTTGTGGCTTCATTTGTGATCTTAGACCTGCGAAGGATAATAGACTGGGAGAGTGTCACTGCAGACAGACAACTCCTCAGTTCCAAGCTGCAAGTCAGTCTGCATTCTGTTTGATTCACCCTTCGGCTCCGTGCAGTTTCTCAGCTGCAATTCCTTGGTGAAGCAGAGTTCAATCTGACCAATTGTTTGTGCTTTTTCACCCTAGAAACATGAGGGATGAGATCAGCTTGTTGTGGAGAAGAAAACAAACCAATTCTTCAGATATACTGCCTTATCTATTGAATACAGTAGTGCTTATTTGTACAGTTGCCTCTTGAAAAATGTGAAGGAGACAGGTACTAGAGGGATCCACTCCGAACAGCTTATAGTACATGCTTGTTTTTAAGGACCAAACAGACAAGAAAACACATTCCAACACCATAATTCAGTAACAGTTTGGGGAATCTACCTAACTAGTAAGCGACATTATGAAATGCTGTTACAGATCATCTTAGCATTTACCAAATTTGTCCAGTACACAGAATTTGTTCATCATGGTGATGAGCTCTGATTGAACTTTAGAATAATAAAAGGTATGTCTGACCTGAAAGCCACCTTTGGTCAACTGTTTTGCAGAAGGATGAGAATTGAAGCAAAGAAAGTTATCCAAAAAAGAGAAAAAACAAACACGGAAAAAAAAAAAAAAAAAACCCTTGGTTTTATAATAGATTTTATAGAAAAGAACATAGAAGTAGGCTGCCAAAATTAGCAGAAATGTTATTTTCGGACTTCAGGACAGAGCAGAAAAAAAAATATTGGCCATAAAGAAGGAAGGCATGAAAATCTTTCATATAGGAAAGGAGATTATAAGAAAAATCCCAGAGAACACATACATGTAACAAAGTGCATGTGGAAAAAAAGTGGTTTTGAAACCATGAAGAACATACAAGATAAAAGTAACTTTTTTTTTTAATTTTTGTTTGTTTTGGCTTTTTGTTTTAAGAAGTCTAAGAACACAGCAATGGAGTAATACTTTTTAAGCATCAGAGTCTCCACATAAGGCCTTTCAGGCATCGATAAGGCTAGATCTCTGAAAAGGGCTATCTTTAAATAACTGGGGTGTCCTGTTTCCTTTCAACCACCTATTAGCTTTAGCTTTTAAGCACAGGAGATTCAAGCTGTAAATTAGTGTCACATAACATGACCAGTATCTCAATTGTACTAAAAGCAATGGCAGAACTACAGTAAACAGAGCTAGAAACTGTGGTTTGTGTTAGCTCTGTACTTTTTCAACATCAAGAGGTAGGTGAGGATTCAAGTCTCATTCAATTTATAGTCCTTTGTTGCTTAAAGTAACTTAAAAATACATTTTAAAAATAATTTTATTCTTGAATTCTTTTTCATGGGAAGGAACATCTGAGTTTAAAAACCTCAGAGCACTACTAAAGCAAATGAGCTGACAACACGAGCTATTAAACTCCAACAGCAACCATATCTTGGCAAGTTTTCATAAAATTGCCGTCTGTGCATGGGCAATAACTCTGCCAAGTGTTTTGTAGTAAACTACTTTTATCAAGCTGAGATAACTATGGAACCTCTCCAACAGGGAGAGCTATCTTGTAGGGTTTGTGTTGTTGCTGTTGTTTTGTTTTCAAAAAAAAAAAAAAGTCACCTTCCTCAAAAAGTAAAGAAAGGGAAAGTGACAACTATGCAGCCCACCCATGTATTGTTCAGCATACTATTTTGTTCCTTCAAAAGCATGTTTGATTCAGACAATGGGAACCGCTACTTTATGCTATAGCACACTGTCTCTGTACCACATTCTCTAGTGCATTGCAATTCACAGTACAATCATTAGCAAAGAAAAGTAGAAAGAAATGGAAATTTTAAACCACACTGGCTCAAAAGGAAAGACTACAGTCATCTTGAACCATGGTGACATGCCTTCTACCTCTTTAGGTAGGGGCTTTTGATAACAAGGTCAGAGACAAGCCTCTAAACTGCTTTATTTCTGAATGACTCTACAGTGAATAACTTCACACAAAACACGAGCCATTCCCAGTGAAGGAAAGACTGCTTTTGATGGACAGTACCCTTGTCAAGGCCAGTACACTCACTGGCTCCTTTCAGCTCATTCTTGTTGGTTTTAGTAATTTGCTACATGGCAACTAAGCTTTAGCAGGTGGAGTGGAAAGTACTCAGCTACAGTTTACTTCCAGCCTGATAGTTAAAACATTCATGCAAGAGATGCAGGTTCAAATCTTTTAAGGCAAATACGGCTTTAAAACCCATAGCTCCCACAATACAGGTACATATGCTAACAGCAAAGCTACATAAAGAATGGACACTTCCTCCATTAACAATAGCTCTGTGTTAAGAAAAGGCTATGGTAACAGTACCACAAGCTGAACTCAGTAGCGCCAGCAAGTAGGCAACGTTTTTGTGAACTTGATTCTAAGAATTGAGCAATATCTGATCTGCAAGGAGCTGCACACAGAAGGAACACCCCGGCCTACGTTTCATCATGCTGCATATTTTTCGTTATTTTTGCTTTTATTTTTTTGATAGAAAGCATCTGTTTGTTTTAAAGTGGTCATTTTGTGTGTTTTTTTTTTGTGTATTTGTTTTTGTTTGTTTTACCTCTTCTGGAGGAAGACATTGGATCTTTGGTGTTACACCATAAAAGTTTGTAAGAACTTCCTTTATGGCAGTCATCTGAAAAATTAAAAAATCTTGTAAGTCACTAGCACATTTCCAACAGGTCCCACGTTTCTAAGTTTACAAAAAGTTTTAGATAAAGTGCAACTGTAAAAAAAAAAAAAACCAACAACTAGGCAATTAAAAAAAGATCACTTACCCTCTAGAAATTACTTGACTTCTGCTGAAAGAAGTACGCACATGATTTTGTTTCATAAAAGACTGCTTCTTACCTGGTAATACGTACTGCTTGGCTTTATCCCAGCTTTTAGGAGACAACTGAAACAAAGATAAAACACATTTTTCATGGTTCTTGTATGCAAATATAACTTCATAACCATTAGGTAAATGAATAATCTTAGTGAGAACTCAGCAAGCATTACAATGAGGGGGATCAAGGGAAACTTGTTTTCCATCTTCTGCCAGGTCAAGGGAAGGTTTCCTTTTCTGAAAGGCCACTTCCCACCCAACTTGGCAGGGTCAGCAAGAACCATCTCCCCTACCTTAGTCTGAGAAGCTGGGAGAGTTGAATCTTCAAAGACAGCTGGTGGAAAGGACTATGCTATTGTCATTTGCTGGATGTTCATATTGCTCTGTTGAGTGCCAGGTAGGGCATACAGTTTAATTGTCTCCTTTCCCCTGCCTCCAGCCATACCCCTGTGCTCTGGCCACTGGCAGGCTGCTCTACACACCCTCATGTTCTAACGCAGAGAGGGCTTGCTGGGGTGGCAGGTGAACAGCACACAGGGGGAGGGACGTGGCACGTGGATCTGGATCAACATAGATGTCAGGGCAGAAACATTTCCAAAATCACTTCATAAGTATGTTTTTTAATAGAAACGTTGTTCACATAAAAGAAATAAAGTAACTCTCAAGAACCTGTAGCTTACAAACCCTTTCCTTTAGATTCAGTCCTGAGGGAAGTCCACACTTTAACTTGCTAACAAAGCTCAGGACCCAATAGGTGCTGAGTATCCAAGTGCCAGCTTCTTCAATAATAAGAGGGAATATTCGGCATCTCTCAGGATTTAATCCATGAGTGCTAATAATGCTCAGCCCTTCCAAAAATCAGGTTCCGCACTGGGGAGATTTAAACCAGTTGACTAAAGGTCTACCTGTTTATCACAGTCATCATTTGACACTGCATATAAACAGGCCAGTAAAGATGATGATGTCCTGTCATTCTTACAGGAGCCTGTTTGACATCCTCTTTTCGATAACTTCTCATCTGGAAACTTTTAATCACACTAACACTACCTTTTCTCAAAAGTATAAATGAAGTACAATGAGAACATAAGCAGTCTTTATTTTCAGTGAAGATAAATTTAATTGTTCATTTTTACAACGGAGAATATGCTATGAGCAATTAACTTCAAGATGTTTCGGTCTCTGTGTTTTGTCATTACACACGCTGATATAATTGGTCACTGTGCCATGTGTAAAATGTTTTAATCACACCATCACAGCTACTTAGACGATTGACATAGACGTTATTAATTTTAACATTACATATGACATGCTCTTAAGCACTGTGTCTAGAAAAATATGATTAAGTTCTACAAGACACTTGCAAAAACAGGAGGGGGATGGAAGACAGACATTTCCTTCGCACATATGCACAGTGAATGAGACTGTTAAAGAGATCGCTTGGACAAGACACGAACTGGATTTTATTTATTTTTTTAATATACGTTTCTATATACAAAAGGAGAACTTTTCTCCTCTCTCAAATACTGTCTTTTTACATGAAGAAACAATTCCTGGTCAACAAATCTAAGTCAAATGTTTTCCCAACCATACCAAGCATTGATCAGGAAAGGACTCTGGACTTTTGACATTCATTGGCAGCCATGACGTGTACGTACAGTGCTTAGACAAGTGTCATGGCTTTGGCTGGGACAGAGTTAATTTTCTTCACAGAGATTTACACAATGCTGTGTTTTGGATTTTTGATGAAAATAGTGGTGACTTTTACCTTTCTGATTCTCCCTCCGTTCCCACCTGGGGAGAGTGAGGGACTGGCTGTGTGGTACTTAGCTGACTGCTGGGGTTAAACCACAACATGAAGTCACAACAGTCCTATCAAGACATTATATCTGCAATTGCCAGTGCTTTGGAACCATGAGGAGGAATCAGCCCCTAGGACAAAGCAAGAATGTCACATTGTGGTTGGTTTTGACAGGACAGCAGAGGGCTGCATGCACCAACTACCCTTCAGGACATCCTCTCTTGCTGTTAGCTCTCAGCCTCTTCCCAGGATGTTCTGCACAATTTTGCCTGCAGCTTGTCCTTTCCTCTGAACGGAACACTGTGTTTTCTAAACACAATTGAGTGTTTAGGCATCAATATGACTCAGAGGTTTGAGGGTTTCAATGCTTGATTTAGAAGTCTACAGGTACAGCTTTTTGTAGTGAGATATAGCAGATACAGATTCTCAAAATGTACTGGTTTACTTTATCTAAAAGGTTGCTCTGAAGCATGCTGCTGCCTTACCAGCCTCTGAAGTGACCAGGGACATGCTTCTCAAAGTAGGCAGCCCCTCCTCTGAATTCCAGTACTAAAAATAACTTATGCTGATACCGATTTCCCCTCTGCCATGAGATTTTTAGACTCATTTCTTAAGTTAAATTTGAAACTTTAAAAAACCTTTTGAAGTAAGAGCAGACCACAGAGTTCATTAACATACCCGTTAAGATCAACATGCTGGTAGAGCTCCAGGGTTTTACCAAAGTATTTCTTCTGAGAATTAAGGACCTGAAGCGTGGCTGCACAAGTACCGTGTTTCTCCCATTCATGTTTCCTATAGGAAGAAAGCAAAATTCAAGTTTTAGAAAATATTATTTGCATGTTCTGTGCAAGCTAGTCATTAGACTTAAAATCAACTATCTGAAAGGCTTTATGTAAGAAGTAAGACATTGCACACAAAAACCCACGCATACAAAAAAGCAAGAACAAGAAAGATTACTGTTCCATGCTGTAATTGAAATGGTAGGTGAGTGCAAAAGAAAACAATTCTTGTAATTTTACGGCGGACAAACTCAAACAGGACAAAAAAATATTGTGAAGTTCAAAATAAATTTTTATCAATTCTTAAGTCTATTGAAAAACTAAGCAGTATAATTTTTAGTAAGACCACCATTGTTTTTTTATTTTGTTTTGTTTTTCAAGTTTACAGAAGCCACTTGTATTAAATAGGCATCAGTTCAGCTGACATGCACAAAAACTTACAATCTAATCACAAATTCCTAGCACTACCAGAGCATTCCCTGACCTTATTATGCCTTAGGACCTCATGGAATGGCATAGAAGCACAAGGACAACTATTTTTCACTTGAAAGCCTGCCTTTGAATTGTCCATTTAGAATAATTAGATTCTTCTCAAGGAATGAAAACACTTTGAACAAGTTATGCTCGGATCTAGAGAAATTCATACACTACTTCTAAACAGGGAATGAATAAATAAACTGTAGTGTCAAGAAATTTGAGGCAAGGGAGAAGATTTTCACTATATGTTCCCAAATTCAGCCTGGTAGAGTGTTCTCATCTTGGTTGTAACACTCAACTCGACTGCATGTTAAGCGAATTGTTTACTGCCCGCCAAAGTCCACTTCACATGGGTCAAAGAGCAGATGACCCAACAAGGGATGTGAAATTACTGATGACAACAGACCACAGGTTTTTGTTTTGTTTGTTTTTAAATTGAAGCTATATTAGTGGTAAATTTGGCAAGAGATTCTGAGCGAGCAGTTAATTTGGACCAGAAGCAGACAACAGTCAAATCCAAATACCTACTGGAGCACCAATAAGCTAGAGGCAAGGATTTGCGTGTAGGATGCCAATTTTTCTTCAGAGAATATACGTATGCATGTATGTAAACTTGTCAGTTAAGTGTTGTGACTGTCTTTTACAGTCTTCCAGTGGTACATGGATTTAAATGTCCTGCTGTTTCCAGACAGAAAGCAGAAATAGAGGGCAAAAGGTCTGATGGCGCTCAAGAAGCATATAATTGCTAACATGGAGATGCTGTTGGAGTGGCTTAGTCCAGTTTGCTCTGGTCACAGGGCCTAGGCAATGGAGCTGTGGGGATGTTAAACTGAAAGGCACACAACTACCCACAGGCAGTTGGCATGCTCCATCAGCTGCAGCAAGCCAAGGACATGCTGGGCCCAAGTTTTTCAATCAGTCTTGTGAGCATTCCAGAGTGGACAGCTAGTTTAGAGTCACTACAAAACAATTACAGCAACTTTAGGATGACATTTCTTTTCACAGCGTTACTTGATTTTTGAAGCGCAGCCATGTAAAAAAACAAAGTGATGCAGATACAGCTAGTTCTGACCATTCAGCACAGACGGATGAAGTTTCACCTTCACCTCTTCCTCTTCAATACAAACTGAAGCAGTTAGGAAATGAAGGAGTTACAGGTAATGGAATAATAAACAGAATTTTTTTTTAGAAATTGAAAGAATTAACATCTCAATGCTATTCACTAAGACATTATCCTTCACATAGGCCACAATTAGACAAGGTCGTTTTACTTGAGCCTCAGCTCATAGCTGGGTGGTGTGTGGATGCAGAACATAGCCTCTTGTACTCTTGAAGGCCAGCCTCTCTTCTGTAACTTCATAATCATAAGCTAGGCAGTAGCACAGAATATGCGTTAGCTGTCAAGAACTTTATGACATTTTTTCCTCCTTGTAGGACACAAGTACTTTGGCAACCACACGGGAGTAGGGGTTACAACATTAGATTGGGTGCCACTATATAATTTGTCCTTCTCCATCATTTTCTTGATGATGCTCTTAAGAATAAATTACTACACTTACATACCTCAAAGCTAAGTCCAACAAATGAAGACATAAGGGGCTGCAGAAATGCAAAGGAAATAAATTGGTACAATTCAGTTGTGTGGAAAAAATGCTAAAACTAAAAGAGATTTTGCTTCTTGTTATGTATAACAAGGACAGAGTTCCCCCAAGCTCAAAGTCAGAGATATGGCAGAAACTTGGAAGCACGTTAGGTGGGTCCAAGGGCTATGGAAACCACCCAGCTTGAAAACTGGTTCACAGGAGTAGGAACAAAGGTCTGTAACCCACATCTGGAAGCGCTGCCTACAAAATGTTTAACATGAATGTTTAACAGTTTAAAACTTCTTTCAGTTAGTAAATTTTGAGATCCAAAGCACCCATATCCCTTTATTCTGCTATAAGGCAGTCTATCCTGTCTAGTTCAAACTCCGTGGTGGCAACTGCCACAGTTCACAAGTTAACAAGGTGAACAGAGATGTGCAATTATCTTTAAAGAGGCACGCACAGCCATTCTTCAATTCCCATGAAGAATCCTTATCTCCTCCTTTAAGCCAGAACTACAGTTAGAAGTAAACACTGGAAGAAACATACTGTGTAATTATAGCAGTTTTGGGAAATCCCTGATGTGATATGCTAAGATATCCGATATCCATTTTGCTCGTCACTGCTTATGTTCTTTGTGTAACTAAGGTGCCTTCAATCAACAATGAAAATCAGGGTGGTTTTTTTTTTTTTAAACACTAAAAATAAATGTATTACTTAAAAAAAATTGAAGTAAATGCAGTATTTTAACTGAATTAAGACATACAACAGGATCTTATTGGTTTTCAACTAGCTTAAAAACTTAAAAGCTTGCACTTACAAAATCTGCAATTAGAGCTGCCAGTTATTGTGCACTTGTCACCTTACTGAAAGGGAGTGAGTTACTGTCAATCAAAATATTGGTCACAGTGTTCTAACCTAACTTTTATACTAGTGATGTTTCCAGGTATTGAAATAAGTGCTGTTTGCTAGCCTTGAACTGAAACGAGAAAGACTTTCATTGTATTTGTTCATACCTGCTGCCTACCAAAGCATCTCTGTTAGTAAAACAAGGACTGGTATGTACTTGTTTTCATGAACAGGTAGGTGTGTTCAGGGCATGGGAGGTGCTAGATCTAGGACACATTTTTCTTATGCTTATTCCAGGAACAGTTTAAGTTGGCATAAATTTGTGATACCACTGAAAGAGGCTGTCATACTCTCTCTGGCATAGTGCAAGGAGAAGAGGGAGGAGAAAGTGAGATCATCACTTTTGACAGTTACAAGTTCAGACTGCCATAAGATGCTTCTACGACCAGTTTAGGACTTTGGGGACAAGGATCTTCCGTAAAGCAAGAACAAGATTGAAAGAGATACTAGGGAAGAATTTTGGAGGGAATGGGTGATACAGGGAAGAAATAGTCCTCCAATCCAAAGGAAAGCCCCAGAGGAACTTATAGTTGAGACAGCTAGAGGCGGCAGCATTTAAAGCTGCACGCTCTACATCTTATCTGATGTTACTGCTTTCACAGTAGATCTGGAAGAAATTGCATTGAATTGCCAGTGATTTTAGTTTAAAATAATGCACTCAAACTGAAGCCTGTGCAAACTCAAATAATACCCATACTGCTCTTCAGTCCAAGTGTCTGATGATTCAGAAGTAAAGAGAAACAGAGAAGAAGAAAAACAGTATGGTTGTCAGGAGATATCCTAGTCTCCTTCTCACTACCTAGAAGCCAAGCAGGTTGATCTCTAAACAAATTCTGAGTTGATCTGATTTTAGGCTGCTAGGAAAGTAAAGAGATAAGTCAGTAGAGAAATGGCTAGGACCATCCAATGCATCCTATTTTTCCATTCCCTCCTCCGTGAGAAAGTAGAAAAGGAAAAGTTTCTCAAAGCCAGCCACACAGTGAAGCTAGCTAGGAAGAGGCCTGAAAGCTGTTCTTGCATCTAGTTTTGACATCCCTAGAGCACAACTGCTATGCAGATTTATTATGCATCAGCAACAGCTGCTTCTCCTCCCTGGGGGCAAAGGGAACAAACATTCTCTCTCTCTCTCACTTTCACTAAGTTCCACTTCTCTAAAATCTCTGCCATAGCCTCCTCTTCAACAGCTGCATTTTGCATGTGCTCTAGGAAGAAAACTTTATGGGAAAGAATAAAAACATGTCAAGATGTACCACTTCCAGTGGCTTCCCAGATGCTGCTTCTCATGCATAACACCTTACCTGAAGAATTACTAACTCAGACTGACTTTTTTGTAAATTTCCAAAATACTTTTTAATTTTTTAATTTTGTTTGTACCCACCAGAAATGGGTGCGATTCAGAGATGAATGAAGCACATCTGGCCAATAGCGTCTCATGTCTGGCATAAGATCCTAAAAATAAAACAGTTAATTTATTAATTAAGTTACCGCAGAGTTGAAAAGCTATTTCACACACAATCTACATACATTGATACATTTTCTCAAACTGAAGCCTCATCTTTCAACATGCCCAACAGAAACATTTACTTGCAGAGAAAGATAAGTCCTTTTCCCTATTATTTTGAAAATGCTGTTGTTGGTGGTGACAGGTAGATGCAACTATCTAAATATATGAATATATTAATACTGACAACTGCCTCAAAGTAAGATTTTTCCTTCTATTGTCCCTGTAGAAATTGTTCAATCGTGTAGCTTTTCACAGCTGTAGGCTCAACTCTCCCATCCCTGCTCACAAAACATTTGGAAGAGGCTGCCCGGAGAGGCTGTGGCGTCTCCCTCCTCGGGGGAATTCCAAAGCTGCCTGGACATGGTCCTGGGCAACCTGCTCTAGGTGGCCTTGCTTGAGCAGGGTGGGGGGACGTTGGACCTCACAGCCTCCAGAGGCCCCCTCCAACCTCAACAATTCTGTGTGATTCTGCAAATTAAACATGGGTATTTTTTAATAAATATATAATAAACATTAAAAAAAAAAAAAGAAGAGAGGACTACAGCCGTTGGAGAAGACACAGAAAAGCGTACTCTGAACTCTACCTTATTTTCTGCGTTCTGGCTTTCTAGTAAAAAAAATGGAACAGAGAACACAAAATAACTATCTTCTTTTTCACAGGTACTTGTTACCACTGGAGATCCATGCCTATGTTCTCTAGATTTTTTGTTAAGGAGGAAGTAGCTGAATAAGTCAAACTACATGTCTGGAAAACCAAGCATGAACAGCTTCTAATAATCACAGACACTGCAATTTCAATTCTTACCAGAAGCACCTCATGAATTTTTTTTGAGTACTTAAAAGAATGTACCTCTCAGCAAACTACATTCACAGTGATATATTATGAGCTACAGATTTTGCACATAGGAAGTACAAAAGTAATGACACTCAGCTCTTCATAGTATGATTGGTTTCTTGTTTTAAAATAAATACCTTAATCTCTGTGACATTGAAATGCCATGTCCTATTACATTCTTCACTTTTGTCAGGCCTAGAGAAGCAAAATAAAAGTGAAAAAAGATGTCTCCCAACTTGCTAATAGTAAGTAACAACATATCATTAGTCTGAAATTTAAATATGCAATATTATGGCTATAAATTTGATTTAAAAATGCAAGTAATCCAACAGCATCTACAGTGTTTCATAAGTAAAAATTCAACACATTAATTATGGTTAAAGTACTTCTCACATACAGACTCTTAGTTAGGCCCTCCAATCTGTCACCCTGCGTAAATGACGTACAGTAGGAGTAATGATATGGAAGGGTCTTGCACATCATGTCACTGATGACATTGACCTTCCCAACCCTTGCACCAAGTGACAATTCTGCAAGTATCATCAGACGCTCACTGGAAATCTGTATACAATGCTGTTCACCTTTCCAGGACATACAGCTTACCAACCCCCTGTACTGAATGTTTCCCTGTATTTGTCACGAAAACCTTCAAATTGCTGCCACGAACACCAACTCGAAGTAGTTGATTCCTTTGAAGTAAATTAGTTTTTCCTGCACTTTTACAATATTTGTGCTGAATTAAGATACTTAAAGCCACAGGCAGTCATGAGACATTAACAAATTCTGCATACTCAGGAAGAAAAAGAAAGAGGGGAATCCATACTTCCCTTTATGTTTGAGAACATCAGTGATGTTATAAAGAGATGTATAAATAAAATGCTCATGTGACAAGAAGATTTTAGTAGCTCAGTGAATCATGGGATATACAGGAGTGCACGGCAGTTTTATACCGAAACATCGATTTTGGATTTCCAACAAAACAAAGGCTTTTGTTTGAAGCAATCATAAGATAAAACAGATAGATTGAGCACTCCAAAAAGAGCACTAAACATCCTGGTATGAAACTTAAATTTCCTTTCCAGGTTGAAATAAAAACACTCTACAATCATACCACAGTCCATGAATTGTCCAGTACTCCGGAGGGTCTTGACAATCATTAGCACTCATCTGTGGAAAACAAGAACACAGAATTTGTTATGTGTGTCCAGGGATAATGGTTTAGAGGGAAAATAATAGCTCATTCACTGGTGACCCAAAGCACTAATGAGACATTAGAACTTTTGCTTGCCCATATCAGGAACTGGTGAACTCCGGTTACTTGAAGCTGTCATGGATTGAGTTGCTTAGCTGAGACCAACAAGTATTACAGTTTTGAAGCAGATCAAGAGAACATCAGGGAGGATCTTGAATGGGCAGTATGAAAAGAAGACAAAGGACAGGTTCTGAGCTAACAAGAAGTAGTCTGATCCACACTAAACAAATGGAGCTAAATCTACATTTATCTTATATTCTATGTGGCAGTTCTCAGTATTTTTCTTATGAGATCTTTCCAAGGAGTGGAAAGCCACCAAAAAAAAAAAAAAATCAAAATAAGCTATAATACTGGACAAGCACACAACCACCTTTAAGTGTCCAGGAGTAGCTTTGTTATTATATTAGAAAGGGAAAAATACAAAGAGTAGATTAAAAAAATGCTTTTAAACCAAGTAAAATGGTTAGAATGTATTTTTAAATATTTTGACTTGAGGGACAAGAGAAGAGAGAGAGAGAAGAGCAAGGATTATATGTATTCCTACCACCAATGCCCCCAGTCAAAACTTCTGATAATACAGGAGAAATAGCCTAGACATTAACTATTGTTTACAGCAGAATACATATTCCTCAACATACAAACAAAAAATTCTACGCTCACACATCACAGAATAACATTATTGCATTTTCCCTGATTATCCTGCTTAGTAATTAGGACTCTTCAGTAAACACTTTTCTCTATTAAGTAACAACCTCCTCAGACTTTCCTTCCCCCAAATAATAGCTTTCCTTTTTAGCTCTGCATCACACATCCTGCCTTAATTATGCCACAATGCCTTTTATGCGATGCTGGAGCAAGAGCAGAGTGCAGAGAAGCGCTGAGAGACCTGTAATCTCACTAATTGCCTTCTGCATGCCACAAGCCAGTGGCAGCAAAACTGCAGGCTCTGCAAGACTTTCTTGTTCTGTGCTCATTTCCTTCCTCTCCTCTCCTGCCACCAACCAATAAAACCAATTAAACCCAGCAACAGCTTTTTTTCCTGACAGGTTTTCAACAAATACACATTGGAAACATCTAAACGATACTGCTCTGTAACGACACAAGCTTTGTGGAGCTGAAAGACTTCAGCTACCCAGCCCGAAATACAGCAAATCAATAGCCAGCAGCTAATCATCCCCTGAAAAACAGCCTGCCACCTATCCAGCTTGCTCAGCTAGGGTGGGAACAAGATCAGTGCAGTTGTGCTCCTCACCCAATCTTTAGCCACAGTTCCCAGACAAGCTAAAGGAAACCCCACAGCATTTTAAACTCAAGGCAGCTGATTCAACCAGGGTTTAGACTGAGACCCAGCACCTGTTTTGGTTTCAATTGGAAACAACATAGTCTGTACTCAGAAGAAAAGCTAAATGGTCAAAATGTGGTTAGACTGCCAACATCTTAAAGTCTCCCCAAAGACCTGACAGGGCTCCCCACTGACTCAGAAAAGCTCAGTGGTGTGGCACTAAAAGTCACCAGCTTGTTTTCAGTGGGTAAAAGCCTCCTCAAGCCACCTGGCACCTAAGTATTCTAGACAGAAGTGAACAAAGAGCTGGTGTCCTTTTAGCTTTATGTCTGTGGCACACCAGGAATCAGCTTGCCCCTGTTGCGGCACTAACCCAATTAGCAGTTTCTTCTACATGTGTCATGATGTTGTTGGTGTTCCACTGCAGGCCAGCAGCACTGTACAGTGCCACCTGCAACACGCTAGGTCACACACTGCACATTTTGGCCAGCTTCATTCGCCCTCCTTTCTAGTTCTAGCCATGTTACTGTTCCAATGTTTCTTTTAAATCAGTATCGTTAAATGAGCAAACACCAGCCTGAGAAGCCGAGTACCCCTGCTATTTCTGCAAAAGCACTTCTTGCCAGCCTTCCTGTTTACCATATACTGACTGCTGAGGGATTGATTCAAACTCAGGCACAAGCCAACTTGAAACGGAGTTACAAAAGTGTATTTACAAGCAGGCACTGGACCTCAGAAAGTCTTCCAGATCTAGGTTAACTGGAAAAAGGAACATCGTCTTCTCCTGTTTTTAAAATAATCTGACAATCAAACCCACCCAAGCTAACTACATGACCTCTAACACTGAGAAAAGCAGCAGCGTGCCTTTGCAGCACCGCCATGCTGAGAGGAAGCACTGCAGCTGAGATGGCCAACCTGCGAGGGCCAGATGCTGGAGTAACAGCGGCTGCCAGAAGCACGGATGCTCCTCTCACCTCTGAAACGCCAAAAGCAAAACACC
The DNA here is from genome assembly GCA_013399475.1 of Chauna torquata. NCBI lineage: Eukaryota > Metazoa > Chordata > Aves > Anseriformes > Anhimidae > Chauna > Chauna torquata. The sequence goes on along the minus strand of VXAL01006007.1, from coordinate 405,906 downwards.
ATCAGACAGTCACAGCAGTGCTAAAGCTGCAAGAGTCACAAAGCCCTTGGTGTGGTTCTTAGGAAAAGGTAGTTGTACTGGATCGTGTACAGGTACCCCGTTTAAACAAAAATGTCAGCTTCTGGGAAGTGAAATATTTAGTCCTGCCCTCCCTTTCACCCACCCTGTGTAGCCAGGCCATCTGTTGTAATTGCAACTGCTAGGAAAAATCCTTGCTTTTGAAACTGTGAAAAGGAGAAAGCCCACTTTCTCGATTCCTCTCCCAAATAACCTGCAAATGTTCCCCTTCATCTCTCCCCCCATGCCCTGGGGTGAAACCAGTCAATGAATTAATTGAACGTAGAAGACTGCTTTAAAAAAGACTGGGAGGAGGGAAATAAAACAAATTTACTTATTGTAGGTCATTTTTCTCTAGCACGAGCTGATAAACAAAATCCTTTCATGTGTTTATCCTTATAGAAGATAACAGAGACGCATACAAATAACTATACGAGACCTTATTCACAGAGAAGGTGGAGGTATAGATTAAGAGTTATCTTAGGAGTGACACTGGCATTTAGGAAAAAGCTTTTTCTTCCAAAATAGCATCTGTCCAGAGCTGGACTCACTTCAACAGAGCTGGTTTTATATACAACCAAACAAAGAAATAAAGGAATCATTAAACCTGAGAAAGCTTTTGATCTAATGCTTGATCACAACACTGTACTGCCCTCCTCTTAATCCCTTTAATTCTTTCTATATTATGTAACTATTTCTATTTTTATCAAAAAAAAAGAAAAAAAATAGTGGTTTTATTCATCCCTTAAGCCTTTGCTACGCATTTCCAGAGACTGGAATTAGGAAAACCTTTTATCTCACAAAAAAAAAAAAAATTAATTTCATCTGCTGCTTAGCACTACATTCAAACTTGAATTCAGGCTGTTTTGTTCACCAGCTTATTCTGTTGTCTTTTCTTTGATTCTTTCATTTAATCAGCACATAATATGTAGTTAAAAGATCACAGCAGGGTTTAGTACCCATTTCTTCATCATCCTTCCCATTCTCACCACAGCAGGAACTGAATAGTATACACACTTGCATCAGATTTTCCCCATTTCACAAGGGAACACCCAGAAAAGATCTTTTTTTTTTTTTTTTACAATCTCCAAGATGCAAAAGCTGCAATCACAACATTTCTCTAAATTCTTGAATTAAAGATCTTCACAACTCCATAAAAAGGGAGGGAAAAAGTCCCTCTGGTTGCCCTTGAGTTGCTCCTACTTCCACCTAACAGGATTCACACTAATTTGTGACCAGAAAGTTTAAGTTTGACCTTACCACAGCATTTTTCTAAAACATGTACTTTCCCGTTTGATTGTGCAGATCACACTCAGTACACCAGCTGAACATGATTACATACAGCTTAAAGCACAGGAAGAGCCGAAAGACATATATTCTCAAATTTCTGGCATCATGAACTGTGTCCACTAAACTTTAAAAAAGGTCTTTCAGGATTTCGAAAACCTGAAACACTTTTTGATGCACACAGATAAACAAAATAGGTAGGAATTAAGATGCAGGTCATCCACACACCTAACAAGAACAGCATATGTAGGGAAGTCCCCAGTTTGTTGATATCAGGTTCCTTTACACAGGAAGCATAAACTACTAAGTACTTGCACAAAATAGTGTATCAAAGCTTTTTTTTTTTTTTTTTTAACGTAAATGTTACAATGTGTTTTGCAGTTTCCTCCACCCAGATATTGTTTTTCCTTTCGACACCATGTCAACAGTTTTAAACTGAAGAATGATATTAAAAATATTTCCTCACTGCAATAACATAGCAATCATACTTAAACACACTGATGACACAGAAGAACCTATGTACTTTAAAAAAACAAAACAAAAACACAGCTGAATTAGGGAACTGCTCTTAATTTAGTTTTCGTTGTTAAAGTTGTATATTGTTATAGTAGTAGAGTTGGAACTCCATTTTCTTCATGGTACTCACGGAGGTGAAACTGGGCAAAAAGTCACTTCACATGATTTGAATTTCAGTTTTTCTTCATTCCTTTGGAATGCTTCTGTCTACCTTTTACTACAGAAAATCATAAGGAGTTAACCTAAAGTGTAAGAAAGCCTATATTTTCTGAAGCTTAATATCCTCAATTATTCACTACAACTTCACTATAAGTTTATATAGGTTATTTGCCAATTTAACATCAGCACTGCCCTAGAATTAAGAGTAGTAGCCATCACAAATATACAGTGCCAAAACTTGTTTGATTGTGTTGCTCCCTCTTTTTGATTGTTTGCATCTCATTTACTTAAGCAGAGGTTTGCACGTTTGCACTGCTACTGACTCTGAATGCCCCCGCATGCCAGGCGGTACATATTCCAGAAGATGAACACCCCTGCCTGAAGTCAATAATAGTGATGTTTGCTCAGCAAAAAAAAAAAATAAAATAAAAAAAAAAACAGACACAAAGTGCATCAAATCTCCCTCTGATCTCCCCCAAAAAGAGCAAACAAAAACACAGAATAATGGCCACTCCTTGGTCTCAGTTAAGCACATCTGAGTTTTCATATTGATATCTCCCCTACACTTTTAATCAACATAAAGCACATCCATTTCTCCACAGAAATTTCTGGCAGTATGCGAGTTTTGCCGCTACCGGCTTTATACATAGTTCCAGAAACAGGAATGAGAAATAAAAGAGTACCTAGAGCATAAAGAAAAAAGACTAATATTGTAATAAATAAACCTAAGTGTCCCAGAAGTGGGACCTTTTTGGCTCCAGAGATATTTGCCTGAGAATGAAGCTTCTGTATTAACCACCGAGTACTTAATCCTCGTGTCAGTAAATCTGATCACATCTTCCATTTGGAAGTACAGCATATTTTTACCTCAGCTATATAAGAGGCCTTCAAATATTTCCTGTATAAGAAAAATGTTCTACTTACCAGATGGTAATAAGTATTTAATAGCAAAAGGTGCATAAAAGTACATCTCTTAGATACGTTCTTGAAAGATGTATCGGAAGGTTAGGTTCATTTTTCGTTCCCACCCCCCAAACCCAGAAAAGCTCAAAGACACCTGCCAGAACAGCTTTATAGCGCTCTCTTTTTCCAGACTGAATCTGTATTTGATGAGTTATCATTAAAACTTTGGAGCCAACATTATAAAGCTAAACCTCGTTGTTTAGCAGACAGTTCAAGTACTAATCTGCTGTCTTCAATCAGACAAGGCATGCAAGTCTGCTTACACAGTCTGGTAAAAGTCTAGCATTAAGTTTAGGGCTAATGAGACATGACAAAACATGTAACAAGCAATTAAGGCTTAGTGTACAGTATGTCCCACGTTGACTGTTATATTTGTAGCATGCCACAATCCTGTCTTGTTTACTGGAGCACAGGGAAAGCTGCAAAAGTTGCACCAAGATCAGCCAAAGCCCTTATAAAGATATAAGCGTGTAAGCAAGATTAAATGCTTAATGGGCTTTATTCACTCCCTTTTCAAACATTTATTGTCCAAGGCTCCCTTTGTCAGCATAAAAGAGAGCGAAACACGAAAATCTCACCTTACATACAGTCACGGGCCAATGATGAACAAGATACAGCTTTTTCCAGGAATGAGGGTGGCTGTCACTGGAGAAAGAAAAGCAAATCTATTTTTCCTCAAGTATTTTAAAAAGAACTACACCTCCAGCTAGCAGCACAATGCTTACTATATATACACAGGATAACACATTGATTTTAGAATTGGTTGTTGTTTATAGCTTCTATTGCAATATTTAAGAACTCCAAACACTGCAGGACCAAACTGTAAAAAAATCACATAGAAACAACATATTTAGAAACCTGCTAATACTCCCTCATTGTTAAACAAATTCTACGCCTGGTATTCTATCTCCACATGCTTCCCATCTCTTAGGATAAGGAAGAAACCTAGTGCTCTGTTTTATATTTAGGAAAGTGCCTACTGGCAAGCTTTTACAAAAACAATAAAAAAAGAGATTTGCTTAGGATGTTAAGAATCTTCTAATTCTGCCTGATGGGTGCATTAGCTGAAAAGATAGTATACAACATTCATGGAACTGTAAGCACTCTTCTGAAAAAAAGACTACAGACAACCACAAACAATGTAGTCAACACTGCAGGAGATGTAATTTGGTCTGGAAAGTGCCACCAACCTTTCAGACAAAAAAATATTTGAATTTTAAAAAAAAAAATATATCAGAAAAAGTAACAGCCATAAACTTCAGAAATGCTTAGTTCATCTTTTTACAGACATCACACTGTACATTTTTAAATGCTTAACATAAATTAAGTAATTTTCAAATATTTAAAAAATTATCAAACTGTGACTCAATCTTATGGTTACCTAGGGAAGAACTAAAGAAGGAATATCCATATTTTACAAAAGTACTTGTGTTTCAAAGCCTGTTAGAATAAAGAGATCTATAATTCACATAGGCATAAGTACTGTCTTATTCGTATGCAGAGAAAAAAAGTTTACAAATTCTGTTTAAAAGGTGATGGAAGCCTAAATCATGTCTTTCACACTTGCACAGTAGCATCTTCATTTTCCAACAGTTCTGAGCAGACATTCTGGATTAACCAGAAGTGGATAAAAGCCAGTTGTTTCAGACACTACAACAGATACATTAAGCTATAAAGCAACCACATTGAGTAACTAAATAAAACAGCAGGTGAAAAAAACAGTAAGAACAACAAAACTGCAACTTGTTCAAACTGAGAGCACTGCATGCAGAACTGTCACGATAAATATTTATTCTCTGGAAGCTAATAGCCACTTCTCCTTTGTTTGTGCCTGCCAGAGGTTGCATAAAAAAAGAAAAAAAAAAAAGTTGTATGACAAAGCTATTTCTCAACTTGAAGAAGCAGGGATATTCTCATGTTACATCACTTCCCAATTCTTTTTCTCTCGTTTTGCTAGTTTGTAATGGCCATGTTTTATCTTAAGCATTCATATGCATGTGTGGTTTTTAAATAATTTAGCCAAATAGCTCTGGAACAAAACAGGCATACCCACAATGAAAGCTATTAATACTTCTAACTGGTCTTTATTACTGCTGTGGAAATCTGAATACAAGAATTCCCTATTATTGTAGAGCATTTAATTTCCTTGCTTTAAAAACATCATATTTCACGTGTATTTAAGTAGTCGCTGAACTTCTGCGATGACAACCATGCCAAAACAAGTTCTCCTAAAATACACTTTTTGGCTAATGATAGATCAGAAAACTGATTTAGGTAATTACAAAAAGTTTTAGAAACTTAAGCTCAGACAGCTAACTCCACAGCCCAAGTCCTGGGGATTCAAGAAGCCTCACAACAGTGTCTCAGTCACAAACAAGTCGCCATTTGAGCCCAGAATTTGCCAAGTGCAGTAATCACCAAAACGTTGCACAACACTGATCCAGCCCTCATTGGGATGCTGTATGAAAAGGAACTTAAAATTAACGGAACTGAGAAAATAGGATAAAAAAAAAGTCCAAACAAATAACTAAAAGTATACAGTTGGTGCAACTCATGCCATTGGAGTGATTCCAGTGCTTATTGGTCCCAGAATTATTTCTCATTTTTGTCACTGCTACATTGCACATTTAAATGATTTGTCTAAAACAAGACTGTAAAGCTTTTAAGTGTAACAAACGTAATTTAAGTTTCCCCTCTCTTTTTTATACTGACACTTTAATAAATGTAAAGCTCTCCTTTTAGGCATGACCCCTACTCCCCCAACTAATGGATGTGCATCACTCTACCAGTCACCTAAGCAAAGGACAACACATCAAAAATAGCACATAATAAACCATGCAAATTTACACTCATTAGAAGTTAAACTATTTAAGAAGTAACTGTTAGTGATTTCTTTTTTAAATCATAACTAACCTGAGAGGGAATTTATCTGAAGTACACCAACAACATAATGCCATAGAAAAACAACCCCAAATCCAATAGTGCAGCTTAGCAGGCTTCATTTTGTTAATCAAATAGCTGTAAAAAAAGGTGTTAAAAGAAATGTTACTTATCCAATGTTCTAAATTGCAAACGTAGAAACACAGGAAAACACAAGTATTTCAAGAAACAGCAGGCAGTATCAACTCTACTCTAAACTGACAGCCATGAGTAAAATGGGGATCTTTCAAGGCTATGCCTGATTTTCATAAACTAATAGGTGAGATCACTGTTTTTTGCTTGTTTTTTTTTTTGTTTGTTTTATGCTCGTACACTGTCCCAGTAGATCCTCTCTCCAATGAACAGAGAAACATAAATTTTCCATGCAACCATAGCTTAGGTAATATAAGACTATACTTGTAGTCAGCTTACGTGGTCGGAGTGATTTATTAAAGAAACTCTGAAGTTAACATTAAACATTCATGTCGGATTGACCCAGGCTGATATAAGAAGCCCACTGGAAGTGGAGTATGATGTCTAAGGATGAAACTCCCCCTAAATGCAAGTCACCTACTAAACTGAAGTTGAAAAAAATTGCTGCTAAAAACAAATTGGTACCTGTTCTTGTTAAAAACCTGTAAGAGCCTCTACAAAAACCATGTACCTGCCTTGTCTACCTATTACCTTGTGAACCCTACAAATCAGGGAAAAGAAAAATCAACTTAGCTTTCACCAACAGGCGACTTTCACTCAGTACAGGTCAAAAAAAAAGCATATGCCTCCTATATAGGCATATTGCAGCATTTCAAATGCTACCTCTTAGATGCTAGAAATAGAAGTGCAAGCATGTATTTACATGCAATTATTAACGCCTTATCAAACCTACTTTCCAACTTCCTCATTTCAGCAGCCCTACAGACTGCAGTACAAGAAGATACCCCAAGTGTAGCCTATCTCCCCCTTACAAGACCACCCACTACACAAGTGATATCCCTTTAAAATTAAGGTTTTAAAATTAATCCTCTCCTATAATGGTCAAATAAAGCCCATTTTGACAGCAGTAAAGACACTGCTGATTCAGCCATAACAGCTAACTTTAGGAAATTCAGCGTAAGAGTCCACTTCCCCACCATTATCATGAGGCTTTGGACCAAATTACAAGCCCGACATCTGCAGTTCTGCAAACATTCACGGTACAGCTCACCTACGCAGGAGTGAGCTCCCAGCTTGCAAAATGTGTCAAAATTTCAATACTGCCAAGGGGTTGGGGCAACAGCTGTCACAGTTAACCTGATAGATTTCTTACAAGTTTTTGCCAAATTGTGAAGGAACTGCAGCCATTAAGCTATTCATTTCTTTCAAATCTTAGCGCCTCTATAATTTGTAATGGATATATTATCAAGATAAACAGCTTGGCCTGCTTTAAGATACAATATTACTAAATATCTATTGCCTTACCTGACAGCTGTTCTTCTCCTGATCTAGTTTCAGAGAGAGACAGACTGATCTGCAGGATTTTCACTAATCAGGCAGATGAGCACAAAAAATTTCATGAAACTTATTGCACACTATTTCGTATACAAAAGTGATTGATAATGTAGAACTAATCTTTTGATAAAGATAGCTAAAACAAAACATACATCTTGTATCACAGAAATTGCCATATTCACATACCGCACACAAAAAAATCACAAGTAAGCAGTTAACTGCAGGGTATTCAACTTCCCCAAGAGTTCTGCATTTAAAGTGAATTTGAGTCTCGACACTTGAACAGCAGGAGTTAATAGAGCAATATTGAGCTTTATAGACTTGTTTATGATTTCATCTACTGTTACTTTCAGTCAATAACCAAGCAAGCAAGACTTTGTCTTTCTGCATGGTGAACTACCTACCCAAGCTAAAGCATCAAGAGATATAAGGAGTCTTCACATAAGATTCTGCCTTGCCTTCAAAAATCACATTTCTTCAGACAGCAGGAAGTACCACTTAAAGACAATAATGTCACACAAAAAGTCTACACTATAGAAGGGTCTGGAAAAAAAAAAACATCTCAAGGAAGTAGACTGCAAAAGATAAGCTAGCAAGCATTCGGGCATTTCTTTTACAAACTGGTATGACTTAAGATGGCAGGCACAAAGAAACAGAATTTTCCAGAGACTAAATTGCAAAAAATCATAAAGGCAGTAATCTCCTTTTCTCATTTGAGTCTTACATTTGGTCAAGTAACTACCAGAGAGGGGGCTTCAAAAAATGCTGTAACCAGATCAATGGAATTCACTGGTTTATTCTGCACATTGCTCTGCCCCCTAAAACTGGAGCACAGGGACAACAGGGACAGCAAATAGATCTGACAGCCCCTAAACTCTTATATAAAAAAAGACATTTGTCCACTGATAAGCAATACATAAACTCTGAGGTTTTAGCCTGGAAGACCCTACTGGAAACTGGTAAGGAAACAGCTATGATGACACTATCATGACAGACTGAGCAATTTTCTCGAATTCGTCTTTTATCAACCTGTGAAATTGATGGTGGTAAGTGAGAAGTGTGTCAATCTCACCTGAAAATCACCCAAAGGATGCATGCCTGAGGAAATACACAAGATGTAAGAAGCACATTCACATTTTAATGACAATTTGCTTTTGTTTAGTAAATTATGCTGGGTTACTTGTACTAATACAAGGAAAAAAAGATTAACATATCTTACACTAATTACACACCAATAAGAGGAAACAAGGAATTTGTATTATGAAAGTTATAAGAAGTCATAATATTTCAAAAAGATTGCAACTGAGAGAACCTACAACTTCAAAATGAAACATGCACAGATGCATAAAGTCACTATTTGAAACTGTAGTCTACTGACTCATTTTCCCTATAGATAAAATGCCAAGTAATAAGAATAGCTTTGGGATGATTCTTGGTTTACTGTGTCTGGATAGCAAAGCAGAGCACTACTGTTTGTGTTAGTCACTGAGTCAGGACGAGCCCACTTTCAGCTACGTGAACATTGTTCAATGCTGTTACCAAAATTACTTGCCCAGAGTTATCAAGGACTGGGAACAAGTTGCTCTTGTAATAAATGGTATTGGAATCTTTAACACATTTACTGTTGTTCTAATTCTAACATAGCATATTGAAGGGACTGCTGACATACCACACGCTTCTTTTCGACACCAGCAATTAGTTACCTTTATTCTAATCCCTTACTTTCTTTTTTGCTTTTAACAACTAGTTTGACTAATGAAGTTCACATAATGTTTCCTGGTTTACACTTTAGTTCAGGCATACAGACTCAGAGAACAGAGATGAGACTGTAGAAGAGCACTTAAGCATTTGTAAGAGGACTTACATCGCTAACAGCATAGCTCACAGGCAACTCCACGTCGGCAGCTGTGGCTAGAGATGACAATAGTGCAGCTACCTGGCATCTAGGAAAACAAAAAGGAGCACCCAGGTTTGGTGCCATCTCAAACAAGCGAATGTACACTACCTCTGCCGCAACAGCTTAGACAGCCAAGTTACCAAACTGTGAGTCAGAAGCACTAATTTAATTTCTAGCAATGCTCTTGGCCCTAGCAGTTTTTACCTCCATAGTGCTCTCCCAGATAACCATTCTTTCCAAGCCTGACTGCTAACCAGAGAAAGTGCTTTAAAGATTTTCAGATGCAATACTCACGTCCACTGTCACTGCTGCTCTTTAGCAGAATTTTCTTGCTATTTCTCTCACAAACTAAAATTCAAAGGAGACCTTGAGCACGAGGGGATTCAGGAGAAGCCTTGGACGAGCTCGGTGCTGTGCTCTGCTCTTCCACTGACTTCCTGGGGAAGTCTCGAGCAAGGCTGCGCCGTGCTTTCCTCACACATTAACTGGCACACTGTTTAGCACAGTGTTGAAAGAGTGAACTTCCTGGCTTGTTCCTGAGGAAAAAAAAAATCACCGTATTTTAACACAGAGCTATTTTTGTAAAGAACACAGCACAGCCGAGATCTCAGAGGGACGACTGCAAGCGACATGAGGATACCAAAATCAATGACAAGTGTACGAAGAAGTAGAAAAGCAGTTTTTTCAACTCTGGGCAATGCTACCACTTCTGTGACAGCCTTTCGACTTGCCTCACAGGGAACTGAAGGCATAAGAAACGAAACCCGGTACGATTTGAGCCCTTACTGACTTCAGCCCCAGCAGCTGCGTGCAGGTCAGTCACCTGACTGAAGGCCAGGGCAAAGGGCCCTTCTCCCGAGCGGCTGCAGCCACCGCGGTGTAACCGCCCGCGGGCCAGGCGGCGGGAACACGTCTGCCGNTCCTTATTTGAAAAACATTCCTCCCCCGCCCCCCCCCCCCCCCCCCCCCCCGAGCCCCGCCATACCTTCCGCGGCGGCCCTGCTCCGCCGGGGCAGCCCCGCCGCCCGGGCCTCTCGGCGGAGGAGGCTGCGGCAGGGAGCGAGGGAGCGGCGCCAGGGCCGGTCCCGCCTCCCCGCCGGGGCTCGCACTTCCGCCCGCCGCGGCTGCTCCGCGGCACCGGCCCGGGGCTTGGTGCTCGGCTCCCCCGCAGCCGCGGCCGGGGTGCCTGGGGGAGAGGTCCTCAGGAACCCGGCTGGGCCGCTGCGTCCTTTAAGGCCGCTCAAACAGCAAGCTGTTGAATAAAGCGCGCTAGCCCAGTATGGGGAACGGCGACGCTGCCCCGTTGCTCTGTGGTATGCTTCCTCAGAACAATGAGGGAAGTTTGAAGTGGTGACATTCACGTTTGGAAGCAATAGGCCGCTTCCAAGGAAGCGAGAACCCAAAGGAGTGAATCACAAGTATCCCAGGCAAGACTTGGCTCACGTGTTTTCTCAGTGCTACGGCAGACCCCGAAACAGGCTTCAACACCTGTTTCCCTGCTGATGCATGAATCGTAAATGCCAAGTGTGGATATTAATTACTGTTGTATACTTTTGAACTATGGGGGATATGTTGCAACCATCCTCCCTTAATGCACTTGAGAAATATGTGGGCAGATCTACTTTCGCAAGCAAAACAATACTTGTTTTGAACAAATTAATTACAGTCTTTGTGATAAAGTCTTTGTTCAAAGTTACGTTATTATTCACTGGTAACATATTCTAGTTATGTTTACACATTTACACGGTAAGGAGGATGAGGCAAAACTAATCTTTGCCCACCTTTCTATGGAAACATGAAAATGTCATGCTGAATGGAATGAGTGATCCATCTGCTGTTGTCTCTGACAGTGTCTGAGGTATCAAAAGTTTCAGAAATTTTGTTGAGAGTTAAAAATAACTAAGTTCTCCAGAGCCTTGTATTCATCACTGCTTCTCCTCCTCCTGTTGCTGAGGGCATCACCGCTCCATCTGGCACAGAAATCTTCATCACTGCCCATGAGGAGTCAGTAGACACAGACACTGAGTTATGCTCTCAGCCTCAGACGTTATCTTTGCAGAGTAGCAATTAAAAGAGCGGGCTGTACTTGCATGTTCAATACAGCTTGCAAGGTTTTGTGCTCCAGTGTTGTTCCTGTTTTGAAGCACAACAGGGATTTATGCTCTGAGGCTGCAAGTTAACACTTTGCACTGTGTGAAAACTAAGCCCAAAGACAAGTTTCCCATTAAGGTGGTTTTAACGAGAGGTTCAAAGCTGATCTAAAATTATGTAGGCTCCTAAGTTATTAGGACAATTAAGCCATGCTTTTATGTTACGATATCATTCCAAAATAGTACATGTTAATGGAGGCTATTATTAAAAAGAGCGTTTTTCACAAATATGAGAAAGGTAGACAATGGAGAGCTACTCTGGATAATTATCACCCTAAGACTTTCCACTTAATATTTATCTATGTACTGGAAACAAGAAAATTGTTAATAAACCAAAAAAATTAAATCAGTCATTGTATCGGATGCAGATGCTGACAACTTTAATGAGAAAGAAACCCAAGTTCTACTTTCAATGTTTTCAACCTTTTTATATCATGATGATATGACTACAAATTGGTGGAAAACTGAGGGAATATCAAAATATTTGAAAAGTTTAATCTAAATTTTTCATGAAAATATCATTTTCCTCAAAAATTTCTGAACAAACATAATTGTATCTTATAGTTTAAAAATCTGTTTGCATGCTGAAATGTTTTGCCTGGAAAAAAAAAATAAAACCAAAAAGAGAGAGATTGGCATGATTCATCTTCTTAAAAGTTTTTATATAAAACTCTTCAAAAGAATACATTTTTTTTTAGCTTCCAGCAGTTTACATTCAGATTGGGATTTAAGAGTCAAGATATACCATCAGGAGACGGTGAAGTTCAGGATCCTGAGGGCAGAGGGGAGTGTGAAAACCTCGCTCACAACCCTGGACTTCAGGAGAGCAGACTGTGGCCTCCACAGAGATCTGCTTAGAAGAATCCTGTAGGATAAGGTCCTGGAGGGAGGAGGTGTCCAAGAAGGCTGGTTAATATTCAGGGATCACCTTCTCCAGGCTCAAGAGCAGTGCATCCCAACAAATAGGAAGCCAGGCAAAAATGCCAGGAAGCCTGCGTGTATGAACGTGAGCTCCTGGCCAAACCCAAGCACAAAAAGGAAGCCTACAGAGGGTGGAAGCAAGGAGGGGTAACCTGGGAGGAATGCAGAGACAGAGACCACTAACTAGCAGCGTACGCCAAAGGTCAGTACTGGGTCCACTCCTGTTTAACACAGAATCACAGATTCATAGAATGGTTTGGGTTGGAAGGCACCTGAAAGACCATCCAGTTCCAACCCCCCTGCCATGGGCAGGGGCACCTCCCACTAGACCAGGTTGCTCAAAGCCCCATCCAGCCTGGCCTTGAACACCTCCAGGGATGGGGCACCCACAGCTTCTCTGGGCAGCCTGTTCCAGTGCCTCACCACCCTCGTAACGAAGAATTTCTTCCTAATGTTTAATCTAAATCTGCCCTTTTAGTTTAAAACTGTTTCCCCTTGTCCTAACACTACAATCCCTGATAAAGAGTCCCTCCCCATATTTCCTATAGGCCCCCTTTAAGTACTGGAAGGCCTTACTCCTCTCCCTGGAGCCCTCTCTTCTCTAGGCTAAATAACCTCAGCTCTCTCAGCCAGTGTTCATAGGAGAGGTGCTGCAGCCCTCTGATCATCCTCATGGCCCTCCTCTGGACCTGTTCTAACAGGTCCTTGTCTTTCTTAGGCTGGGGGCCCCAGAGCTAAACACAGTACTCCAGGGGAGGTCTCACGAGAGTGGAGCAGAGAGGGAGAATCACCTCCTTCAATCTGCTAGCTGCACTTCTTTTGATGCAGCCCGGGTTACAACTAGCTTTCTGGGCTGCAAGCACACATTGCCAGCTTACATCGAGCTTTTCATCTACCAGTACCCCCAAGTCCTTCTCCGCAGGTCTGCTCTCAATCCATTCATTGCCCAGCCTGTATTCATGTTTGGGATTGCCCCAGTCCAGGTGCAGGACCTTGCACTTGGCCTTTTTGAACTGCATGAGGTTCACAGAGGCACAGCTCTTCAGCCTGTCAAGGTCCCTCTGGATGGCATCCCTTCCCTCCAGCATGCCAACCACACCAGCTTGGTGTCGTAAGCAAACTTGCTGAGGGTGCACTCTTCTCTTTGGTGACCAGCAATAGGACCCAGGGAATGGCATGAAGCTGTGACAGGGGAGGGTCAGGCTGGGTGTTAGGAAAAGGTTCTTCACCGAGAGGGTGGTCGGGCACTGGAACAGGCTCCCCAGGGCAGTGGTCACAGCACCAAGCCTGCTAGAGTTCAAGAAGTGCTTGGACAATGCTCTCAGACATATGGTCTGATTTTTGGGTGGTCCTGTGCAGAGCCAGGAGTTGGACTCGATGATCTTTGTGTGTTCCTTCCAACTCAGGATATTCTGTGGTTCTATGAAAGAGTCCAACAAAGGGCCACCAAGATGATGAAGGGACTGGAGCACCTCTCCTGTGAGGAGAGGCTGAGAGAGCTGGGACTGTTGAGCCTAAAGAAGAGGAGGATCAGGAGGGAACTTATCCATGTACATAAATATCTGACGGGAGGGTGCAGAGAGAACAGAGCCAGGCTGTTTTCAGCGGTGCCCAGTGCCTGGACAAGAGGCAACGGGCACAAACTGAAACACAGGAGGTGCCACCTGAACAGGAAGCACTTTTTTCTGTGCCATTGACTGAGCACTGCAACAGCTCTGGGGCAAACTGCCCCTGGTGTCCCTTGCTTGAGCAGGGGGGTTGGATCAGGTGACCTCCAGAGGTCCCGTCCAGCTTCAACCATTCTGTGATTCTGTGATAGAGACTTTCATGTTTTGTTCCCCTAACACGCTACCTTGATTATTCCAGTTGCACAAATAGAACAAACAAATCTTGCTAGACTTTACTCTTAATTGTGCGTTAATAAGACAATCATTTGCAATACTCTGATCAGATACAGAAATTTTGGAATATATGTATATTATCATGTCCTAATTTTAAGATAATGGAATTGGTTCATGCGTGATTTGGAAATCTTAAGTTTGATTTAAATTGTGTTAAGAACTGTAGCGATGCCACCATTGGTACATTGCTTTTTTTTTTTTTTTTTTTTTGAATAATGCAGTGCTAATTTCACAGAATCTTTTTAAACCTATGTTGTGCTTCCCATTAGAAATACTTTTTCTTCCTTCCGTGGTAACGTGTTAGTCACATTTACACTGCTGTATACACGGTAAAAATAATTTTGGTCCGTCTCTTGCAATGCAGTTCTATGATTTCCATAAAGGTAGACTTGGGAATTGTATAGATTTAAGATGGCATCATTTTATTCAGAATGGCATGTGAGAGAGTTTGAGACAGTACATTGTGTGCTGGATAGAAAGCTGGACAATTAGAATGCTTTGCTGCCCTCTACGTGATGAATATTTAGCAAAGCAATATTCTGATATTTTGCAGAGCTCGAAAAGGGTTATCTGTAGACTGGATTTGAAATATTCTACTTGTATTTGAGCTGGAAGCCAGTATTGCTGAAATACTGAAGTGAATTTTACAAACCACAAATGATCTTCCACTGATAAACTGTCTTCCAGGTCTAGTGATTTTTTTTCTTTGCTTTGCAATCTCTATCAAGCATTTTGTCAAGAGGGTTTTGTCAGGACAATGAAACATAAGGCCAATACCTAAGTCACATTAGTATTTTGAATGCTGGTACATTCTGAAACATTTTCTTGGAGGGAATGATTTGTATCTGTCAAATATATACCAGAAATGATAACCTACTGCCAGAATCCAGTGTGGACTGCTGGCTTAAACAGACATTTCTTGTAACTTTGGACTATATATATATATATATTTAAGATAATTTGAAAGTGAGTGCTGCTGTGCCTCCATCTCACCATCCATAGTGGTACCAAAAGCATCCCCACTCATGCCACCCTTGCTGCAGTTATATGAGAATGGATTTCATTAAGATATAATAGAGTGATATTGCTATGAAGATACCAGAACTAAAAGAGTGAATGAACTTGTAGTGAAAAAAGAAGCCTGGTCGTGGGATTTCAGTCAGAACTACTAGGTAAAGCAGGACTGCTTATAGCAGATAACAGCTGAGCCATGGAAGAGCTTGGAAGAATGGAATAAAAGGAAAAAGATACATAGCCAAGGAACACAAGCTAGAGAGATCAATTAGTGGAAAAAGGAAAAGGAAAGGAGAAGGCAGTCTCAGAAAAAAACAAGTAGAAAGAGCTATGGGAGAAGCAGATCGATGTGCAGTATGGAGAGGCCAAATGCTTATCTCAAAAGAAAAGGTCAGCAAAGAGAGACATCGGAGTGTTATTTGTTGCTGAAGAACTGTCGTGGTTTCACACTGATGGGCAGCTAAACTCCACCACTCCACTCTCTCACTCCGCCTCCTTAAAGGAGCAGGGGGAGAAAATGCAATGGAAAAGGGCTCAAGGGTTGAGATAAGGACATGGAGAGCACTCACCAACTACCTACCGTCACAGGCAAAACAGACTCAGCGTAGGGAGATTAATATAATTTATTGCATATTACTAACAGACTACAGCAGTGAGATACTGAAAGCAAACTAAAAACACCTTCCCCCCATCCACCCTCTTCTACCTCCTCCCCCCGAGCGGCGCAGGGGAACGGGGAATGGGGGCTGCGCTCAGCCCATATCGCTTCGTCTCTGCCGCTCCTTCATGGTCACTCTCTGCCCCTGCTCCAGCGTGGGGTCCCTCCACGGGATGCCGTCCTTCCCGAACGGGTCCTGCGTGGGCTTCCCACAGGCTGCAGCTCTTCAAGAGCTGCTCCAGTATGGATCCGTACCACGGGGTCTATCCTTCAGGAGCAGAGTGCTACAGCACAGGTCCCTCATGGGCAGCAGATCCTGCCAGACCTCCTACTCCACCATAGGCTCCTCCACAGGCTGCAGGCCTGGCCCAGAGTCTGCTCCTGCGGGGGCTCTCCATGGGCTGCAGCCTCCTTCAGGCCA
>VXAL01006007.1:372546-384784 GCA_013399475.1 Chauna torquata | reverse complement strand
CGGTGTTACGGCCTGGCGGTGGCGCCTGCTTTCCCCGTGGTGCTCCCCGGCCGCTCGGCCTGGGGCTCGGCTAGGAGCCGGGTCCGGCGCCTGCCCGGCTCGCCGCGGGCCCGGGCGGGAGGCCTGGCCGCCGCGTGAGGTCTGCCGGCGGCCGCAGGAGTTGCAAGGGCGCCTAGGCGGGGAGCGGGGGGGAGCTCACGGCCGTCGCAGGGAGCCCGGCGCCTCTGCCCTTTCGTGCTCGTAGTTACCTACGAGCGTGGCCGCAAGAGCTGTCTCGCTGCTCTCCTGCTGTTGCCAAACCCGCTGGAAACATTCAGCCGCCGAGTCGTGTTGGAGAGGGCTCAGAGAGTTCCCCTTCTCTTCGATGCGAAAAGTCCCCATTGATAACTTCAAGCAGGAGTTCTTGAGGGTCATTGTTTATAGTTCCTATGATTCTTTTTGAGCATGGGTTCGTGGAGCTGTGTCTTGGAGGTTTGCTACACCTGAGAAGTGCCTGGCGATGCTGCCTGCCTATAGTGCACCAGTAATGCTACGTTAAAAAAATTTCCTCGAAGAATGTTGTAGTGGAGTGTAGTGGGCTTCCAAGCCGGTAGCCTGTGCTTGTGTCAGTAAGGGTATGAAAATAGGTTCTATGGATTTTTCTTCAAGTTAGAAGCTTCCAGCAGTAAGTGTTTTATGTACATCAAAGAGCCATACAGATATCAAAGCATAGGAACTGTTAAATCTCCTTGCAAGCTCGAGGAGAAAAGAAGTTTAGATTTCAAATCAAGGGTGGTGGCATTTGTCCACAAAATTCTACTTCAAGCATTTCAAGAGGTGGGTGATCATTACTGGTATTTCAGGAACATTTGAGCAACTGAAATGGTTGATGGAAATGTGAGCATCTCTCTGTGTGTGTGTGTGTGTGTGTGTGTGTACTCAGAAGTCCACTGAGTATTTGGCTAGTTGTGATACTTTTCAACAAAACAATATTAATAAAAACGTGTTGCTCCTGTACTTCAAATGCATAATCCTTATTTAAATTCTCTAAGGAGATGAAGAATTCTAGCTCATGTAACTGTGTTTTGAATAGGGAGACCTTTTTCTAGCTAGGTGTCAAAATAGGCCTTTTGGGCCACCTGTTAACCTCTTGCGTGGTGTTAGTCAGTAGAAGTATAATGATAACAAAATGGTAATAACTTTAAAAAAAAAAAGGCACAAGCCCATTAGGAAACTACAGCTCATATGGTTAGTATGGCCTAATTCCTGCCTTTCTGTAGTGTGCAGGTTTTTGAACTACTGTTGACAGTTTGAGTTTCATGTCAATATTTTTTTTATTGTTGTCTTCACTATTCTATAATGTTAAGTGTGTAGTATCCAATATGGTGTACGTTGTCCTTAAGGCAAACTAGCAAATGACTTACAAAAATAGACTGCATCCTACGTATCAGATTCTCTCTCTCTTTAATACTGGGAGTTACTGTTTAATAATTGGTATGCTTGTGGTTAATGCTGCGCATTCTAGGAATTTTTTTTTTCTGTTGTAAACCTTAATTGACATACTAGTTTGTTGGCTGTCTGTTGATTGATAGTATTAATGACTTAGAGAAATTGTTCTGCCAGTGCATGACAAACAGCCCTTTGTCTTCCAGACGAACTTGTGGTGAATGAGTCTCCTTAAATGGTTAGCTTTTAGTTTACGTTATAGCATACTTTTCTTAAAAAAAAAAAAAAAAAAATTGCCCTTTTGTTAAACTAAATTAAACCTAGTTGTTCTGTACTGTTTCTTCATCTACTGTGTATGTGTCAGTATGTTTTATTATGCTGTAGAACTGAGAAAACATCTACATATTATCAAAACAATTGTTTATTTTTTACTTCAGAATGAATACTGACCATTTTTTCAAGACGAGTGAGGCTAGAAAGCTAACTGTAACTAAATTTTAGATTTACTGAGACAGATACATAAAGAGAAAATATATGACCAAAGTATAGCTGAACTGGTGTGAAGAGCTATGGGTAAAGACAGCTCTGGAAGGATTAGAATAAAAATGGAATGATTTTAGTGGATAGAATGTATCAGGCTGGCAGCTAATACATTTGGGAACACATAATGACCGAGTCATTTTTAGCGAAGAACTTATGGTGATGCCTTTGTTCTCTCATACAACATGATTTTGTAGTGAATTAAAATTGATCAGTTTCTTATTTTGAATTAATTTTGGAGCACATTGATAAAGATCTAAATTATTTAGGTGGAAAAGAAAAAAAAAATCGGTTACTTGTATGACCACTTCAAAATCTGTTTAGGACTTGTCTATTTACCTTAGGCTTTAGGCACTGGAGTACTTAATGAAGTCATACTGTGAAAACTGGGAAATGTGTAACTATATTTGCCACTTGCAGTTGAGAATTTCCTGTCTTTTCTCCAAGCTGCTGTGTGTGTGTGTATCTGCTATGTATATAGGGCTTATTAATCATTGGACTGATTCTGATGGATAAGGCTGCTGACCAGTGAATTCTGTAAACATATAAAACATAATTCTGGATATTTATACTTTAGTGAAAGTTATCACTGATGCTGTCAGTGTGATGCATGCTGTATAAGTACAGATGATCATCTGTCTTGAAGAGCATGTGATCATTGTCATAGAGAAGCTGTCATAAAATCATAGAATTGCTTGGGTTGGAAGGGACCTTTAAAGATCATCTAGTCTAGTCCAACCCCCCTGCTCTGGGCAGGGACACCTTTCGCTAGGTCATAATCTAAGGAAGAAGAGCTGTTATGGTTCTTATTGTGTTCCTTTGTTATTTTGTTTTGGTTTGTATCTTTTAATCCTTCTGGAAAAATAAGTTTATGGCACCTGAATTTTACAGCATCTCTGGAACTTGCTGTTGCTGCAAATATGATGGGGTGGCGGGGGGAGAGCATTACCAATGTCGTATGACTTGTAGTGCTTTTCTCCGGCTGATACTGTTCTTGCTAATTTGGTTCAAACCCTAGACAGTTGAGGTGCTGGCAGATAATGTGTTGTGAGATAGAATAAAAGTACTATTTTTTTTAATGGGCTATTAACTGCTCATGTGTAGGTCAGTTGAATTGTCATATTTGTTTTCTCATCTTCCTTCCATGTACTTTAAGCATAATGCTTTTAAACGTCTTTGAATTATTAACTATCATAGTCAGTATGCTGCACACTACAGCACGTCTGTTTTGTGCCTGTTCTTTAGAAGCAATTCAAATCAGAAAGTCAATTCATTTCTTGGAATCAAGGGGAAACATGAAATTTTTTTTTACATAACATCTATTTCTTATTTTTAGAAGTTAAGTAAAATATGACCATTTATAACAATTTGAGATTAAATGAAATTCAGCCTTTAAATGTCAATATGATCCTATTAACGTTGTGGATGTATCCTGCCTGCAGGAATAAGAGAATGAGAACTGCTTGCAACGTATAGAGTAAGCGCATCATAAATGTAGCTGCAGGTGTTTAGAGTTTATGGCTCTGAAATATTTACTGCTTCCTCTGTGGTACGGATTCTCAATCTTTCTTCTTCCAGCATTCATCTTTTCAATTACACTGCCAGCAAGTTTAACTGACTTAGCCAATGAGGGCTGCGAAGTTGAAGGGTTCTCCACTTAAGTGGACAAAGAATGATAATGCAAATTACTGGTCCTGCTTAGGGATGAGGACCTCAGACTTCACAGGTGGGGAGTGACAGGACAGAGATTATGAAGTTGCTGTTTCCAGTCTGGCACCAGCTTTGGATATGGGCTGGTATAGGCTTTTAGCCTGATGCATACAGGGTTTTAGCCTGAGGTGATCACTAGTGGTTAGATGACAGCTTGATGCTGTGCTCACTCTACAGAGGCAGATAACTCTGTTTCTACCAAGGTATGTGACAGTCATTTTGGAGTTAGGAAGTGGTGATGATGAAAGTTAGGTGGGAAGGTGCCCATGTGCTGCTAAATTTCATGTATGCAAAAGGTTGTTTATGCCTGTGCATCTGTGGAGTTGTTTCACAGCTCTGGAGCAGATGGCAGTGATGCGTCACTGTGTTTTGTCTGGAAGATCCATAAATGGTTGTCTCAGTTGTAGTGCATTCTTCTACCATACAAAATCTTATGCTTTAATCAATTCACTGCCCTAAGCATATATTCAATCACACCACATTCTCATGCTCGCATTTTTAACAATTTTGAATGCAACCTTGCAGAAGGAGAGTTTTGCACCTCCAGCTGGCTTTTAGCAGATCTGTGAAGTGAACATCTCCCTTACTGACGCTTGCTGAACTTGCCTATCCCTTGTCAAGGCCTTATCAAGTTGTTGGCCAAAAGTAGAATGGCCAGGAATGCTCTAGCAGACAATGTCACTCAACTGTACTATGCCTATATATAAATGTACGGATAATTAATTCTGTGAAGTTATAACTTTTTTGATATAGTATTCCCCAGCTTAATAAGATCAGTGTCATGAAGCCATTGCTTATTCATCCAAAATTTTGCCAAAGGAGTGGAAAGCATGTATGTGGTTTGATGGGAAAAAAACAGTTTTGCAGAGATATTTTTGGAGAGTGTTGGGACATCAGGACGTTTGCAAGTGAATTGTGTAACTATGCAAAGGAGAGCAGTGTGCAAGGAATAGGCCGTATCCACAGCTTGAGCTTAGTGCCTGTTACAAGAAAGTCATCTTGGTTGCTCTGATGTGCTTACATGCTTTGAGGCATAGAAATGAAAAGGAGGTTCCCGGGCGCTTTCCTGCTGGTAAACAATGTCTTGAGTTTTTGTCCTAGGACAGTAAGCTCTCTTGTTTAAGTGCTGGACAGACGCGTTCTATTTCACACAATAAGGTAGTGCACCAGGGGCACGCTACATACCTGCGTGTTGGAGTCCACAAGTGGGAGATAGTTGAAAGCTACAGGTGGATGTTGGCAGGCTGGGCTACAAGGGAGGCCTGTGGCATCCTTCAGTCCTGGACAGTCTCTGTCACAGCCTTTTCCTTTTCATCCAGTATTTGGCTATGTAAGCTGCTGTGGATGGCTTCTACAAGTGTACTAAATCAGATGAGTAACCTTGCTAAGGTAGGTGTTTATCTTACTGGTGTTCAGAGGGTATTCCCAAATCAGACAAGCGTTTTTGAGATGCCACCTAAAAATGTGTTCCTGTATTTGGGGAGCTCTTGAGATAGTAAGAACTGTTTTCTCCCTGGGAACTGCAGATCTAGGGAGATGTTCTCCTGTACAGTCCTTCAGATATGTGCGAAAGATTCTGTGTTTAGAACAGGATAAACTTATCTGGGCTCTGAAAATGGATACAGCCCACTGTGGGAAGAAGGATGCTTTCCTGGACCACTAGTTTCTGATTTACAGTGCAACGGTAATCAACAGGAGACAGTGTTGTCTGACAAGCTGTAGATGCCTGGTAGGAAAAGGGGAAACCAACTTTCATTTCGAAACATAGACGCATATGTTTTACCAGTGCTTACAGGCAGCAGTTGTCATATACAATGTTAGCCTTACTCATTTTAGCTAAGTTCAGTGAAATCAAATTGCTGTAACATTGGTATGAGTTCTTGTCTACTAAAACTTTTTTGGTATGGAAGGGAATGGGCACCTTCACAGGCTGGATAAGAACACTGTGGTTTTAGTGGATTTGAGCGTGATAGATTTACACTGTCAAATTACTTGCCCAGATCTGGCTTATTGACATAGCCCTGTTTTATTGAAGGCTTAGAAACCATAAGGGAGGGGAAGTTGAATACCAAGCTTTGGTCTGCTTTACTGTTACTGTGAATAAAATATTTGTTGGGCAACAGTGGAATTATAAGGTTAACATGGTAATAATGAAGAGTGGCAGCATCTGGGAAAAATCGGTGCTGTGTTGTTAGATGAGAAGGGGAAGAAAAGCACTTCGGTCCAGATTTAGAAGCCACTGGGTTGGATGTAGAGGAGTGGAGCACACAAGCAATCACAGTTATGTGAAAAGTTATGTGAAAAGAAATGACAGTTGTGGTATAGTTCTAAACTCTCAAGTGGGCCAGAGTTTGTATTGACTGATGTAGCGGCAACTACTTTCAGACAACTTTGTTCATTTTTTTTCTCTTTTCTCATTGTTCTCTCTTCCTTGAGAAAAATTCTGAGTGTGATCTGACAAGAAATCATAGGAATTTGTATGTCTTAGCATTAAGTTTTAAGAATGTATCATAAGCTATTTGTTTGTCTTTCCTGAAAGAATTGTAAATTAAGGGTAGGTGTTTGAAAGCTGCCTGAAAAAGCTGGATTTCTAACTCTCAGACGAAGGTAACAGGAGATAATACAGGTTTTGTGGAATCTTTTTGAGTATGAGGAAATAATANCCCCCCCCCCCCCCGTTGCTTCTCTGGAAACTTTCTCACCCTGAAGTCACATTGTCTGTAATCTTAAGTAAGTGTCTTAATTGCACTGATGCAGATTACAATCAGTGCCAAGTTGCTTGAGGAGAAACAAATAGATGTTAAGATACTTGCTGGCTCTTTGCATTCTATTTGCATAGGGAAAACAGTGCTTGTAGAAATGTCATTTCTTTTTTTTATTTTTGGCAGGCAGAGTTGCGAGCAGCTGTTTTTTTGGCACTAGAAGAACAAGAGAAAGTAGAGGTAGGAGGATTTTAAAAAGTGTGTTTCAGTTCTGGCTTCCTGACAGTTCTTCATGTAGAATTAAAAATAATAGCTTTAATACTTTATATTTGTGAAACGTAACAAGACAAAACTATGTATTACTGCATAAGAGCATAAAGAAAACAAAACAGGACTATCAGGGTTTTTCCCAGTATTTAGAAATAGGAATTGCCACATAGTCTTTACTGTAAAACTGTAGCTTTAAGTAACTCTTTATCCCTGCTGCTTTTAGATTGCTTCTGCCTAGTTGACCAGAATAACTAAATGTCTTTTCTAACAAATACTTCTTTAAAAAAAAATGCTGGTTGACTGCTGAAGATTTTATCAAATCAGAATAAAGTCTTTTGAAATGTAAAATATTATAGTGGTCTGTTTTGAGAAGTGTATCATGAAAAAAATTTAATGCAGTAACTTGACAAGTATGCTGATGCTTTTGGTATTTCTCATAAGAATGTTATAGGCTTACTTCAGAATAATTTGCTTATATTTAAGGAACAATCCTGAATTAAGTGATGAGCTACGTATTGGTATTGTGACAATATGATAATATTAAGGGTGTGTGATGCTAACATCATGAAGTAACAATACTGCCATGGTATGCAGGTGCTGGTTTTGTGGCCCCTTCTACTGCTAGCATTACCTCTTTTCCTGTGTCTGTTCATTCTCCAGACATAGAGAGGAGAGGGTGCTGTATGTCCAGGCTCTCCATTTTGAATATGAGGAATGGAAAGCTGTCCCTTTCCTCTGCTAGTTAGTTGGTTGTGCTCTTTCCAGAAAAATGCACAACTGAAATATGTTATTGTGACATTAGTAAGGAGGGGAAGTAGTTATTCTATGGTATGAGACTCCATATGCCAGAGATGTAACGTAAGATTGCTGAAGAGGACATCGTGGAAGAGTGATAGATATAACAGAATAGTGCCGTTTCTTATGGCAAGCTTCAGCATATTGTGGAGTACCCAGAGAACAACCTCCTGAGCTATCGGGAGAGTAATAGGGCTGAAGAGAGAGACTTGATACAGTTGATCTCAGCTCATCCTTTGTTCTAAAGATTTACAGGTGTCATGATATTTTCATTTTTACACTCTAGAGACACTGAAAATATGCTAATATTTATCACTACTCTGAATTCCTAAATATTATGGAAGTAAAAAAAAAAAAAAACCTTAATTGGTTGAAAGGCTTTCATGTGTATGTTAGCTATCACTAGTCATAAAAGCCACCTCTAACAGATCCTTTTCTTAAATTTAGTTAGGTTTCTTACCCAGGGTGTTTTGATGTGTTAGGAATGACATTTAGAATTTGATTTGAAAAATCCCTGAACAATTCTGACAAAGCTAAACAGCAAATTGATTTCTCTCTGTTTAAATATCAAAACTTGAAAAGGATAAATCTAACAGGGGAGAAAAAAAGTTTTCAATATATCTTGGAAGGTCTTTTAATTAATAGAAGGTTAGTACTGATTTGTGAACCATTAATTAGTATGGTCCATCTTTTGTCTAGATGATTTGTAAATAACCATTTTTTAAAAAGTGTGGCTGCATTTTCTTAAACTTCGCATTATATTAGAGGAGCATTTTGGGAAGTTATTTAACTTACCTTTTTAATTATTAAGTAAATAAAAATCAGTATGCTGTTAATAATTTCAGTATTGTTCTTCTAGCTCTGTAGCATTTACAATAGAAATAACTGAGAATTTTAATTTGGCTACGTAAATGTATGGCTCTGCAGCTTTTACTTACAGGTAGTAGAATCAATACAAAGGTAGATTTTTGGAACAGTGAATTACATGTGCCAGGCATTATACGGAGTAGTGTACACCAAAACACCCACTTGCTGTGATTTTTAATTTCTTAGTAGTACAAGGATGTTGTTAATTACCATTTAGTTTTTGCTTTTTGACAGAACAAAACACCTTTGGTAAATGAAAGCTTGAAAAATTTTTTGAGTACAAAAGATGGTAAGTTCTTTGATTACTCTGCATCTCAAAATAATAAAAAATAGTGAATGAAGGATTGAATCTTTTATTAATAGTACTGTCTTGATGATGTAAAGTATGCTTTTATTCCTGTCAGATAAATGTATTTATTACTACTTAATTTGGAATAGAATACAATCTAGAATTTTTAAAGTTAATGTTGCTGAAGTTGTTGTATTTTTAACTGAGGTTACTAATGCATTTAAGTTAATATTTCATGATGAGTTTTGATTATGCTAACTCAATGAAGCCGTTCTAGACAGTAACCAGAGAAAACAGACTGTAGAGGTACAGTAGTGAACACACATACGAGAAGAGCCAGAAATGATGTTTCTAAAACCACTAAACAGTAAAAAACGAAAACCATCTTTAAACCTCAATTTTATAAGCAATCTCTATTTATGTTCCTGCAGTATTGCTGACTTTAAATAATTTAGATACAATGGCTGAGTTAGAAATTAGGGAATTGATACGCAAATTATGAACTGGATATGATGTCCACTTGTAGCTAGACAGCTATGGGCTGGTAGCTTGCTGAATGTCTAAATGATATTTGTAGAAGAGTTGATTCAACGTAGATGTTCATCCTGAAGCCATATACGTGTTATATCTTTGAAGTAAGAATTGTTCCTGTCTGGTGTATTTTTACATCTTTCATTTACTTTTTAGGTCGCTTGGTGGCAGGTCTTGTTGCAGAATTTCTACGTTTTTTCAATCTTGATTTTACGTTGGCTGTTTTTCAGCCTGAATCAAGCACAGTAAGATACACTGGTTTTGCTTGTATGCTACATTGATTGTTTGGCGTGCATGGTAATAAATACAGAAGCTATAGTAGATTAGTTTAAGCCAGTTGCCTGTGTTTATTTTAAGTAATTTTTTTATATTTAGTCTGCAAAAGGTATACATTGCCATAAAGACAGAGTTCCCAGAGAAGTATGCCAGTGTGAATGATTATTTACTTTCAAAAGTCAATGCTTGACAATACGTTAAATTTGAGTTAACAAATCCGTAACTTTTGCAAAACTATAGAAGAATACATGACAGAATACTCCTGCAATACTTTTTGCCTATAAAATGTGTCATCATGTTATTAACTTAGTATTGTTACATGAAAATTAAAATAGTGTCAGTAATCTACTTTGAGAGAAATTTCAGTGAAACAAAGGACTTTGTCAAAGTGATTGCTTTTAGGCTTTTGATATTGAGTTAGTTTTTCTGTCATGTTTGTTTCTTCGTCTTTTTGTGATATGAACATTTTTGTAATAAACTTTGGGTTTGAAAGAGTTCGATTTAACTGAAGAATTTCTCTTTACATTTCAAATACTCATTTGATTCTTAATGCAACTTTAAGTAGTTAATTTATTTTAAAAAAATTAAAATCCATTACTTCTTATTTGAACGGTGATTTTCTTTTTCTTCATTTGGATTTGATACTGATTTCATTGTTTTAGGAAAAATGACCAGGGAAATGCATTGAACATGGATAATTAACTAAAAACTGAGATTGTACAAACGAATGTTACTGTTTCTCAGAAGTTTCTGTTCCCTTTTATGGGCTTAATCACATAAAATCCCATGCACTCTTGTTCTTTGCCAAATATCCTTAGCTGCATTTATTGCATTAGGATACATCTGTGCCAAGATTCAGATTCATGCAACCACACAAAAACAGTCATGCTTTCTGTCATGCTGCCACTTGCTCTTGGGAGTGCTTTGTTTACAGCATAAAGGCATCTCATGCTCTTTGAAACGCTCCGTTTTTCCAGTAAAAGCATCATCTTCACCTGTTGCAGTGCATATGTGAGTGAAACTTGGCCAAAGTTAAGTAAGTTGGCCAAGACTGCTGTGTATAATGCTGAAAGATTTTACTTTATCTTCCTGTACTAGTCCCTGTCTCTGAGCAATGTATTGCATTGTCTTTCCATCCTCCATGTTTCAGTGTGCTTGGCTAGTGTTTTTGTATTGAAAACAACTTTGGATGGTCAGTGATAAATTCATGCACAGACCAGAAGTAACTGATGTGGTAGACTATTGTTACTTTATTCCACATGCAACACGAAGTCCTAAATAGTCACTGATTGGTTAGATAATTGATATGTTAAATAAGACGAACAAGTTTTAGGAGTTATTACAAAATATATATTGTGTTTTCTGACAGTTATTTCTATGTTGGGTTCTTTTTTTTAATTTTTTTTTCCCCCAGCTAAATGGCCTGGATGGTCGAGAAAACTTAGCTTGCGATCTGGGAATTACAGAAGCAGAAGGTACTGTGGGTGGACCCCTGCTGTTGGAGGTTGTTAGAAAATGTCAGCAGAAAAAGATTTCAGGCAGTGGAGGAGTAAGTAGATATAATGTGTAACTTCTTTCTTCATAATTCTTTATTTTCATTTCAATGACTAAAAAACTGAAGTTAACAACACTTGGCTAATGTAATATTAAACTGTGTCAAGTCTTTACTATAAGGTTAGTATAGGAAAAGCTTTCAACATAGCTTGTCAGAAAACAATGCTGAAAGATAATGACTACAACTATTCTATTACTTTGAATGCCACCCTTTAACTAATATTCTGCCACAGCATACTAGCACTGAGTGAACCCAGGAAAATGACACACAACATTTTGCCACTCTTTTTTTTCTAATTTCTAATGTGGTTAGATAACATCTTTAGCTGTTATCTATTTTATCTTTGGTGTAATTTTAGACTTTTCAGATCTTATTAAGGTCAGAATTGGTTTTCTTAAAGCTGTTGTTAAGACAAATACATGTTTTTAAAACTAAATGTATGAAAGTATTGAACTAGCTGAAGGCAATGAGAGTAATGTTTTAAGGTAGTATATAAAAAGTTGCTAATTAAATGAATGAAATCCAACCAATAACATTTTATTAGTGTCTGTCGTGATTGTGGTTTGAAAGAAAATCCTCTGCACTCAAGATGCAGTTGGTATATCAACCAAAACTTAAATTCAGAAGTAGTTGTCGTAGACTTCCTAACATAGCAGCATAGTGTCACAGTTTGCATACTGTGTGATGGTATTATTAAATGAACCAATATATTTTTAATAGTTATTTATGTGAAACGTTTTAGGTTGCTCCAGTTCTGAGCGATAGCCTGTGCTCCACGTCAAAATCATCTGATGGAAGATCAAATACACACCCTATACCACGTAAGGTAAGACTGTTTATAAATAATGAAAAAGCTGCATGGCATACAGGAGAGGTGAAAGATAGGACTGCTATGGAACTCCAGATACAATGGCATTTACTTAAATGATCTGCAGTTTTCTTCCATTTCTCTGTACTACTACTATTTTACTTCTGTGCTCAGATGCCAAGTTAAAAAGGATTTTGTAAATGGAAGAATTGTTTGGATTAGTTGGGTGCGCAGGTAAGATGCCCGAGAAGAGAATATGCTAGCCAGCGTTTTAGGCCTTCCTTTACGGGAAGAAATAATGTACTAACAGGTTGTTTCTGAGTAGCAAAAAGAATGGAACCAGGCCCTGTATTTTAGCATACAGCAGCAGCTGAGGTGGTGCCCAGGACACTTTAATTTACGTGCTCTTTGTGATGTGATGAAGTTTCAAGTAGAATATTAGTTCCAACAAGTTAAGTTGGAAGTTATGA